>OY728123.1:984731331-985356331 GCA_963277665.1 Viscum album
GTGACTCGCTCCTGTGTCTATGAGAACTGCAGAAAGAGTGGAGTAGACACAGATCGTACCTCGAATCATCTCTGGCGCGCCGTGGTCATAGGCCTCCACTGCCTGGAGCTGGGCCTGTCTCTGCCCGCCAGCTCCCTGGGGTCGGGGCGGAGCTCCTGGTGGTGGTGGTGGCAGAGCCTCAAAGCGTCGCCCACCACCTACTGCTTGGCCAGCTCCTTTGCCTCGTCCGCCTCCTCCCTGCGGACCGCCACGGTCGACCCTCTGCCTTAGCCTGGGTGGCCCCTGCACCTTCTTCTGCTCCTCGGTACGGCGGGTCGGGCAGTCATGAGCCATGTGGCCTTGCCCGCCGCACGCGTAGCACTGCCTGCCTCTCAGAAGACTGGATCCGCGCTGTGTGCCCCGCACTGCTGAGCTAGTGTCCTGAGGCCGTCTGCCAGAAGGTCTGTTCTGTCTGGAACCCTGAGTCATCCGTCGGCTACCTGCTGCAGAAGACTCCGCTACCTGCCGCCCTGTGGTAGGTCTCACTGTGGACTCTGCCAGAAAGCTCTCGATCAGAAGGGCTCGCTCTAGCACCCCTGCCTGGGTCGGGATGCTGAGGCTGATCAGCGTTGCCCTAATCTCGTGTCTCAAACCCTGCTCAAAGGTCCGAGCCTGGAAGAAGGGGTCTCGTACCATGTCTTTCGAGTAGCGAGAAAGGTCGGTAAACCTCGCCGCGTACTGGGCGACCGTCAAGCTGCCCTACCGCAGCTGAAGAAGCTCCTGCATTGGCACTGCACGGAGGGTGGCCGGGACGAACTCTGAGTGGAAGAGGCTCTCGAAGTCCGTCCAGATGAGGGAGGCCTCATCGTGTACTTGGAGCATCACGCTCCACCATCGTCCTGCTGCTGCGTGCAGTAGGCTCGCCGTGAGGATCACCATGAGGTCTGCTGGTGTCCTCACTAGCCTGAAAACTCGTACGACCGCCTCCAGCCAGCCCTCGGCTGCCTGGAGGTCCATCTACCCACGAAACCTGGGTGGTCGCTGGCGCTTGAACTCGTGCAGAGCTCCGAGGTGACTCACATCATCAGCGGTCGGTGCTGGTAGCATCGGGGGCTCGGCGGGTAAAGGTAACGCCAGTGCCTCTGCTGTCAACGGGCCCTGTACCGAGGCCTCGTCGCTCGGCGGGCTGTCGTCGCGCTCTAATCTCGGAACCCAAGCTGGCTGCCGTATTGGGGCCATCCTGAAAAGGAAACAAGTGCGCCACGGTCAGAACAATATACCAGGTTAGCTGACACAAGTAATCACAAAGAAAACTTGAAACACACATGCAATCAATGTTTTCGTGCATTAAGTCGGAAATCAGACGTCAGGGTCTTGGTGTACGGATATGTCGGCCGCCGCACCAACACTGGACTCCTTGGACTGATAACCACACTCAATACGCTAAACACTATTGCTTCACATAGAAGAAAGATCAGAGTCTGCGGTAGAACTGACCACCTCTGATACCAATTTGTCACGACCCGTCCTCGGGGCCCGTGCCGTGACTACCCCAAGCCCGCCTTCCATAGGCCAGGGGCTGGCGACTAGCACCAAGGCGTAAATCCCGGAAAAAGGGAAGGAATTGCCTTTGAAAAGTAAACAAGCACCACAAAGTAAGCAAGCGGAAAAGTAAACACTATGTAAAAACTGTAACAAGCTGTGCTGAATGTAAAAGGGGCCGGAAATACAGGCTCAACTGTAAAGTAAAACTGAAAGGGGAAAACATCAACTGAAAGGAAAAGCCGCAGCGTCGAGCCGTCCTCTGAAGGTCCCACCTGAAGGGTGGGTACAGATAGCCTCCACAGCTCCTTGGTCCAGCCGTCCGCTCCGAGTACGTCCCGCCCAGTGGTCCACCTTCAGGTATCGTCCTTCTCCGCACGCCTCCACCTCGATCAGCGCTGCCCGTCGTCTGCAACCAACACCGCGAAGTGCGGGCATAGCCCGTGCAGGGGTGAGTATAAGCTACTCAGTAGGGACCCCGAGACCCCCGAAGGTCTCCCAAAATCCACAAAGGATAATCCACAAAGGAAATATACAATCACAAAGTAACAACCGACACTGCTTAGGTATATTCCCATACATATACCTAAGTCATCAATTCCCATTCGGCTCCAACGTCCGAGCCCAAGCACAACCCAGTCCACACAGGAAAGAAAAAACGTATACCCACACAGGATAGCACAACACAATCCACAAAGGAGAGTAAACAGTAACCCACATAGGATAGCTCAGCACAATCCACAAAGGAGAGTAAACAGTAACCCACATAGGATAGCTCAACACAATCCACAAAGAAGAGTAAACAGTAAATCCACACAGGATAGCTCAACACAATCCACAAAGGAGAGTAACTCAATATTCAGCTCACACAGGTATACTTCTTCGGATAACGATAAAGATGATCACTGATCCATCTAAGTCGTCGGACCCACAAAGGATTGATAGGTAACTAACCCCCAAAATGACCCACACAGGATCGGGCCCACACAGGACCTGTAGGTGCTGGCTCACACAGAACCGCTGAGTGCTGACCCACAAAGGATCGAACCCACACAGGATCGGGCCCACACAGGACCTGTAGAACTAATCCACGTAGGATCGCTGAGTGCTGTAGTCGTCGCAGTCCACTGAGGATCTCTGCACAGTCGTCGGCGCAGTCCACTGAGGATCTCTGCACAGTCGTCGCTGCAGTCCACTGAGGATCTCTGCACAGTCGTCGCTGTCGAAGTAGCAGTCGCAGCCAGCTCTAGGGTTCCCGCACATAGAAAGCTCGTTCGGGAGGGTCCACTCCACGAGCCGAGAGGCCGATACATCTACTGTCACAAAGTCCGAAGTTGATGTATCCAAAAGTTCCGTATCGTCAACAGGAACTCAACGTCATAGACGGTGCGTCAATCGGACGCCCGGTCTGAGAGTTATTGGCCTTTTCGTCCTAGGGACCTGGTTGAGCTTTAAGGCAAAACCAACCCGACCGTACTCCACATGCGTCCAAACCTCGGGTAGAGTATTCCAAAAGAACCGTCTCACTTAGAGGAATTCAACGAAGTCGACGGCACTTCAATCGGACGTTCGTTGTAAAGACCCGTAAATTTCAAGGGAATTTTTTTTATTCTTATTTTTCTTTGGAATTTTACAAGAGCACAGTTTCTGACAGCACCTGATTCCGAGGCCTGGTGTGCCCGGAATCATTTTCCGAAGTTTGGCTTGGGTACGTTCAGTGAACAGATGAGTGAGTTTTTCTAACTTTTGAACTGGTGCCCGGAATCGAATTCTGAGGGCACTGATGAAATCGCAGCGCCGGTATTCACTTATAAACGCCTCTTCCGGAGTTGCGTTTGCTCGGCTGTGGTTTTTAATTTTCAGGCTTAAAGTTAAGAAATAAAATAATTTTTCGACAACTTATTTTATTTCACTTAAGCCACTTGGAAGCCACTTGAAGCCACTTAAATGTGGTTTGAACTGAGTTGAACCAGATAGGATGCTATCCAGAAATATCCTACCCCCTTTGTAGGATATTTGTGAGGTGGGGCATGCACGAGCCCCGCTGTTTCTTTCTGCTAAGTAACGCACCCGTGAAAACCTGTCATTATGAAATTCAACTGAAGCATTTTCTAAATTCTTAACAGACCATTTAATTGGGCGGTTTATTTCATAAATTAAATGAGTTGTTTCTTTCGTTGAATTAATTCAACGAATTGATGGGTCGTTACTTACCCTTTTTCGTGTGTTGGCGTTATAATAAAATAACACCAACCTTTTTCTTTTGGAGGATTACTCGTTGAGAAAGGATCCTTGAGCCTTCAGACTCCTTCGCGAAGAACACGAAGAACGTGAAGAACGCGAAGAACACCGAACATGGAAATCGACGACACGACACCGTGATCCGCGACGCCGACAACGTTCTTCTGCGACGTCTCTTCCTCCACGACGGATCTCCGATCGACTACTTGAGTTCGCCGACTCAAAGCCGTGTTCCGCGACGACGCGACGATCTCCACCTTCCGCGACGAGCAATTTCCACGAAGAACGCTCACGCGCGACGTCCAGCGATGTAGGGATTTTATATTTTGGAAATACCCCTCCTTATATTCCCGTGAACATTCTTTAAAAATTAATGAACCAGAATCAAATAAACAAATTTATTTTATTAAAAATATTGGTTCATGTGTTGAACATTTTATTTTCTCCCGTTGATTATCTCTAACGCGGAGGGTGTGGGCCAAACGAACACGGCCCGACGACCCTCTGTCGTACTTCGTTTTGTGCAGATTTGACGGGCGACGACGGAACATGCCGCAACGGATGTTTGATGTTTCCGCAGTGAAGGACGAGTCCCGGGAGGAGCAACAGCGCAGACGGGAAGGAAAACAGGGCACCAGAGCGACTCCGGCGGCCCACGGAAGCCGGCGGCGGCGCGGGCCGCTGGCGCGGCGGCGTCGGCGGCCGGAGGCGGCGGCGCCCGTGGACCCGTGGCCGCGCGGGTCCGACGCGCCTGGGTGTCTAGGGCGACACCCCGTGGGAGCCGCGGGGTTGTCACGCGGCACCCCGCGGGTGTCGAGGGCAACACCCCGCGGGTGCCGCGGTGTTGTCCCGCGCCACCCCGCGGGTGTCCAGGGCGACACCCCGCGGGTGCCGCGGGGTTGTCACGCGCCACCCCGCGGGTGTCCAGGGCGGCACCCCGCGGGTGCCGCGGGGTTGTCACGCGGCGCGTCCGGCTGTCGAGCCGACACCCCGTGGGTGCCGCGGGGGTGTCACGCGGGGCGGCGACTTTCCCCCGCGTCGGCCGCTCGGCCGCTCGGCCGAGCCGAGCTGAACCGGCCCTGGCCGGGCCAACCGGGTCGGACCCGACCCGGTTCGGGCCAACCAGGGGGGGTCGGGCCGGGTCGCCCCGGGCCCGGACCCCCCGTCTTCGGACAACTTTCGTTCAAACGCCCGTAACATGAGCTACGGGCTTCCAAACGACTCGCCGTCAGTAGAAACACAATCCTTGGAGCGAGACGGTCGTTTCGGTTTATCGCACTCAAGGTTTCATAATACTTTGGGTTCGGCCGGGTAGGTTCATACATAAAACCAACCGGGCCCTCGGAGCGGAAATGCCCATATCTTGAGCTACGAACGTTTGATTGGCGTGCCGTTAGCTTTGTTGAATTCCTCTAGGTGAGACGAATCTTTTGGCTTACTCCGTTCGAGGTTGGGATGCCGTCGGAGTGCGGTCGGGTTGGTTCGCTCACGAATCCAACCGGGCTCCTGGAACGAAAAAGCCAATAACTCACAGACCGGGCGTCCGATTGACGCGTCGTCTGTCTCGGTGCTTTCCTCTTGATGAGACGGAACTTTTGGCATTCTCCGACCGAGTTTTTGATGCAGTTGGATAGTGGCCGGGTTGGATCGCACCGAAATCCAACCGGGTCCCTAGAATGGAAAAGCTGATACCTTTCAGACAGAACGTCCGTTTGACGAACCGTCAGCGGCGTTGGTGATCTCGTTGAGAAACGGTCCTTCTGAGTATACCCCATGAGAGTTCGGGGTAAAGTTTGGGTACGTCCGGGTTGGTTCGCACACGAAACCAACTGGGCCCCTAGGACGAAAAGTCTAATAACTCACAGACCGGGCGTCCGATTGACGCGCCGTCTGTTGCGTTGAGACCCCTATGACAAGGTGGTCCTTTGAGATACTTCCTTGTGGGAATTTTTGATACTTGGAGTATTGACCAGTAGCTCGTGGAGCGGACCCTCCCGGAGACGAGCGGGCGGAGCACAGAGACCGTGTAGCTGACTGAGACCCGATGACTGCTGATCGAATGACTCGGTGTGTTACAGAGGTGCGCTTAGTTGTAGCGGAAGACCCACGACAGAGGTGCGCTTGGTTGTAGGGGCACATGAGAGCGCTTGGTTGTAGCGGCAGACCCACGACAGAGGTGCGCTTGGTTGTAGCGGCACATGGGAGTGCTTGGTTGTAGCGGCAGACCCACGACAGAGGTGCGCTTGGTTGTAGCGGCACCTGGGAGCGCTTAGTTGTAGCGGCAGACCCACGAAAGAGGTGCGCATGGTTGTAGCGGCACATGGGAGCGCTTGGTTGTAGAGGCAGACCCACGACAGAGATGCGCTTGGTTGTAGCGGCACATGGGAGCGCTTGGTTGTAGCGACAGACCCACGAGAGTGGTGAGCTTGGTTGTAGCGGCACATGGGAGTGCTTGGTGGTAGCGGCTGGCCCGAAATACTCGATTGGTGGAGTACTACAGCAGTCTTAAGTTAGTGGGCAGTACCTCGGAGTTGTGACAGGACCACTGTACACTCCAGAGACGGAGCTCTTCAGCAGTTACGGTTTCAATGATGAAAATCCTGGTTTGAGCTGAGACTTTTGACCTTGTGTTTGCCTCATGATTGAGATGGGTTACTTGATAACTTAGGTATATGTATGGGCATATATCTAAGTAGAGGTTATCTGTTGAGATCTTCTTGTGGTTATCCTTGTTGGTTTTAGTGAGACCTTGAGGGTCTCGGGGTCCCTACTGAGTATTGTTATACTCACCCCTGCACGGGCTATGCCCGCACTACGTTGTGTTGGTTGCAGACGACGGACAGCGTTGATCGTGGCTGAGGCTTGCAGAGCAGGACGGTACCTGGAGGTGGACCACTGGGTGGGACATGCTCGGAGCGGACGGCGGGACCCGAGGAGCATTGGAGCTATCTGTACCCACCCTTCAGGTGGGATTTCCAGTGGACAGCTCGGTGTAGCGGCTTTTACTTTACAGTTACTGTTTTCCCTTTCGAGTTGTACTTTACTTTCAGTTGGGTTTGTATACTGGCTCATTTACCTTTCCGCACTTCATTTGTACTCAGTTTTTACTTAGTGTTTACTTTTCCGCTTGCTTACTCTGTGGTGCTTGTTTACTTTACAAAGGCAATGCCTTCCCTTTTTACCGGGATTTACGCCTTGGTGCTAGTCGACAGCCCCTGGCCTATGGAAGGCGGGCTTGGGGTAGTCACGGCACGGGCCCCGAGGATGGGTCATAACATCCGTAGCTCAAGATATGAGCGTTTCCGCTCCGAGGGCCCGGTTGGTTTCGTGTACGAACCATCCCGGCCGAACACAAAGTATTCCGAAACCTTGAGTGCGATATACCAAAACGACCGTCTCGATCAAGGGATCGCGTTTCCGCTGACGGCGCATCGTTTGGAGTCCCGTAGCTCATGTTATGGGCATTTTACAAAAAACGGTCCGAAGACAGGGGGTCCGGGCCCGGGCCGACCCCCCCCCCCCCCCCCCCCCCGTGTTCGGCCGAACCGGGTCGACCCGACCCGGTTCGAACCGGTCCGGTCCGGCCAGGGTGCGGCCCGGCCTGGCTCAGCTCGGCCGAGCGCCTGGGCGCCGCGGGGCGCTGCCCCCGCGGTCTGGAGTTGCCGCGGCCCCGCGTGGGCCGCGCTGGAGAACCGCGGACGCGGCTTCTGCCGCGTCCCGTGCGGGTGAACTGGACCCGCACGGCCCGCGTGTCCGTTGGCCGCCGTCGCCGCGGCAGAAGCCGCGCCGGTCTCCTTCGGCGGCGCGCCGGGGCGCCGCCGCATCCGGCGACCCGCGCTGCCGCGACGGCGACCCGCACCGCCGGAATCTTCCGCGGGCCACCGGAGTCACTCCGGTGGTCCGATGCTGTTCCCGTCTGTGCCGCTGCTCCTCCCGGGACTCGCTCTTCACTGCGGAATTAACAAAATTCCTTTGTGGCACGTTCCGTCATCGCCCGTCAAATCTGCACAACAACGAAGGACGACGGAGGGTTGTCGGGCCGTGTTCGTTTGGCCCACACCCTCCGCGTTAGAAAAAAACAACGGGAGAAGTATAAATCAACACATGCAAGAAAAATTTTAATAAAATAAAATTGTTCATTTGCAACCGGCTCTTTAATTTTAAAGGAATGTTCACGGAAAAAGGGCATTCCAAAACATAATCCCTACCTCGTCAAGTCGTCGCGCGTGAGCGTTATTTGCGGAATTGCTCGTCACGGAAGGAGGAGTTCGTCGTGTCACGGAAGGCGTCGCGTCATCGCGGAAGGGCGTCGCGTCGTCGCGGAATCCGGCGTTGCATCGACGAACTCAACAGACCAAGAGACAACAGAATTAATTGTAATGAATTAAACCCGTGTTTTGTTAAAACCCACAAAGGAGATTAAAAAGAAACCCGAGATCTCTTACCTCAAGTAGTTGGTGATTGGAGATCGGGGCGGGGAAGAACGTCTCAGATGAAGCGTCGTCGAACTCCGAGGGTGACGGAGTTCTTCGCGTTCTTCTCGAAGGAGGATGAGGGCTCAAGAAATCTGTCAAAACCTCTCAACGTTTAATCCTCCAAATGTTGTGTTGGTTTTATTTTATTATTATGCCAACAAACGAAAAGAGGTAAGTAACGACCCATTAATTCATAGAATTAATTCAATGAAAGAATCTGCCCATTTAATTCATGAAATAAACCGCCCAATTAAATGGTGCGTTATGAATTTAAGAAAACGCGTCAGTTGACTTTCATAATTACGAGTTTTCGCGGGTGCATTACTTAGCGGAAAAGAAACGGAGGGGCTCGTGCGGGCCCCACCTCGAAAATATCCTACCAAGAGGGTAGGATATTTTTGGATAGTATCATATCCACTTCAACTCAGTTTAAGTGGATTTCAAGTGGCTTCAAGTGGCTTATGTGAAATAAAATAAAGTTTGTCGAACAATTTATTTTATTTCATAACTTTAAGCCCAAAAATTAAAAACCACAACCGAGCAAAAGAAACTCCGGAAGAGGCGTTTCTAAGAAAATACCGGCGCTGCGATTTCATCGGTGCCCTCAGAATTTGATTCCGAGCACCAGTTCAAAAGTTAGAAAAACCCACTCGTCCGTTCACTGAACGTACCCGAGCCAAACTTCGGAAAATGATTCCGGGCACACCGGGCCTCGGAATCAGGTGCCGTCAGAGACTGAGCTCTTGTAAAATTCCAAAGAAAATTAAGAAAAAAAATTTCCGTGAAATTTACTGGTCTTTAAATTACTCCCACCTCAGGGCTTTACGTCCCCATAAAGATACATCAAAAACTAGGGAAACAAATGTGGGTACTGAGCACGCATCTGAGCCTCCCGCTCCCATGTGCTCTTCTGGAGGTTCAAATGCTGCCATCTGATGCTCACAAGAGGGATCGATCGCCCACGTAGGATCCGATCCTGTCGATCCTCTATCTCCACTGGGACCTCCACAAAAGTCTCCCCATCATCCACGTCGAGATCCCTATGGTCGATGATGTGTGTTGGGTCATGCACGTATCTCCTCAGCTGAGATACGTGGAAGACGTCGTGCACCCGGTGCAACTGAGGTGGTAGAGCCAGGCGATAAGCCACCTCGCCAATCCTGCTGAGGACTTGGAAAGGTCCGATGAAGCGTGGAGAAAACTTGCCGCCTCGGCCAAATCTCTGCAACCCACATCGATGTGAGACATGCAAGAAGACGTGGTCGCCATCCTCGAACTCTAGTGGCCTCCGCGTCCTGTCAGCATATGACTTCTGCCAGCTCTGAGCTGTCCTCATCCACTCCTGGATGACCTGGACCTTCTCTGTCGTGGCTCGGACCATCTCTGGTCCCACAAGGGCTGACTCCCCAGGGTCTTTCCAGCACAAAGGAGATCTGCAAGGCCTACCGTACATCGCCTCGTATGGTGCCATCCTGATGGTGGAGTGGTAGCTGTTGTTGTATGAGAACTCCACCAATGGTAGGTGGTCCTCCCAGCTGCGACCAAAGTCGAGGACACATGCGCGGAGCATGTCCTCGAGAGTCTAAATGGTCCTCTCCGTCTGACCATCCGTCTGAGGGTGAAAGGCGGTGCTCAGACGTAGCCGCGTACCGAACGCCTCCTGCAACCCCTTCCAAAGTCGGGAAGTAAAATGAGCGTCCCAATTGGGGATGATAGTCGATGGCACACCGTGAAGCCGTACAATCTCCTGAACGTAGAGATTCCCCAAGCTCTCCACTGAGCCCTGCTCTCTGATGGGTAAGAAGTGTGCCGACTTGGTGAGTCGGTCCACAATCACCCAAATTGAGTCGTGACCTCTGGAAGTGCGTGGAAGTCCAGTCACAAAGTCCATAGATATCATGTCCCACTTCCACTCCGAGACATCCAAGGGCTATACCAAGCCTGCTGGTACCTGATGCTCTGCCTTCACCTGCTGGCAGGTGAGGCACCGTGAAACGAACTTTGCCACAACCTTCTTCATGCCCGGCCAGCAGTGCTGTCGTCTGATCTCCTGCTACATCTTCGCCACTCCAGGATGTACCGCCAGAGGAGAAGTGTGAAACTCTCTCAGCACCTCCTCTCATAAAGCGGCTGGTGCCAAGGTACGTCCTTTGAAAAGGAATTCGTGCTCTGCTCCAAGGGAGAAACCATCAGGTGCCTTCCCGAGGATATCTGTGCACGTCGCGTCTCACAGTCAGCGTCCTCACGCTGTGCCTCTCTAACCTGCTGCAGTAGTGGAGGGGTGACTGTGAGAGACTGAAGGAAGGCTGCTCCGTCTCTATCCACAAAGGATATCTGTAAAGCGGCTAGCTACTCTGTCTCCTCCTCAAGTAGCTGGATGCCCGTCCTCCTGCTGAGGGCATCTGCTACCACATTCCCCTTCCCAGGAGTATAGACTATCTCAAAGTCATAGTCCTGGAGGAACTCGATCCATCGCCGCTGTCTCAGGTTCAGGTCCTTCTGAGAGAAGATGTACCTGAGACTCTGGTGGTCGTAAAAGACTGTAAAGCGCTCACCCATCAGATAGTGCCACCAAGTCTTTAGAGTGAAGACCACTGCTGCTAACTCCAGGTCATAGGTAACGTAGTTCTGCTCTTGCAGCCTCAACTGAAATGACCCATAAGCAATCACGGCCTGCTCCTGCATCAGGACACACCCGATTCCGGTCCCTGATGCATCGCAGTAGACTACGTATCCAACTCCCTCCTCAGGCAACCTCAAGATAGGTGCGCTGGTCAATCTCTGTCTCAGCTCCTGAAAGCTCTGGTGACATCTATCTGACCACACGAAGGGTTTCCCCTTCTTCGTCAATGCTGAGAGTGGCGTCGCAACTCTAGAGAAGTCCGGCACGAATCTCCGATAGTATCCGGCTAGACCCAAGAAACTCCACACCTCCGTCACGCTCCTTGGTGGCTCCCAAGCTAGCACTGCCTCGATATTCGTGGGATCCACTGCAACTCCCGCCTCAGAAATGACGTGCCCCAAGAAGTGGACCTCACGTAACCAAAACTGGCACTTCGAGAGCTTTCCATAAAGATGGTGCTCTCAGAGTGTGTCTAGTACAACCCGCAAGTGGTAGGCATGCTCCTCCTCTGTGGTCGAGTACACCAAAATGTCGTCGATGAAGACCAAGACAAATCGATCGAGGTATGGCTGGAAGATCCTGTTCATGAGGCTCATGAACACTGCTGGAGCATTGGTTATGCCGAAAGGCATAACCAAGAACTCATAGTGGCCATACCGACACCTAAAGGTCGTCTTCTGCACGTCCTCGTCTCGAACTCTGAGCTGATGATAGCCTGACCTGAGGTCTATCTTCGAGAACCACCGTGCTCCCTTGAGCTGATAGGAGAGGTCATCAATCCTCAGTAGCGGATACATGTTCCTCAATGTCACCTGGTTCAGGCGACGATAGTCAACACACAGTCGCAAGCTCTCATCTGCCTTCTTGGCAAAGAAAATCGGGGAAGCCCAGGGTGAAACGCTGGGTCGGATGAACCCCTTGCCCAGCAAGTCCTCCAACTGTACCCACAGCTCTCGAAGCTCAGCGTGGCCCTCCGATATGCTGGAGTGGATATCGGGGCCGTCCCGGGGTACAGGTCAATATAAAAGTATACCTCTCTGTGAGGAGGTAGCCCTGGAACGTCGTCGGGGAAGACGTCCGCATACTGATCCACCACTGCAGGAAAACTAGGACTCTGCACGTCAACTGATCCAAGGATAAGGCTACCCAACTGATGAGTGATGGGCTGTCCCCTCATTTGCGAGAGTCCATCCTGTTCTGCAAAGGCTCCCTTCTCGCCTGTGAAGGTGAACCTGCTCCCGTCGGTGCGCACACATCGCACCTTGCGCCTAATGCTGTCAATCTGTGCATGGACCGTAGATAACCAATCCATGCCCAAGATGACGTCGTAAGGCCTCGACGCTGCGACAAGAAGATCCCAGCCGAAGCTCTCGCCTCCTAGAGTAAGCTCACACTACCAGCACCAGTGCGTAATCGTCGAGTCTGCTCCTGTAGGAGTCTCTAGCTGTAAGGATCGAGCCAACGGCTCTGTCAGAATCTTCGAGCTCCGAACAAGGGCAGTGGCTATGAAAGAGTGACTCGCTCCTGTGTCTATGAGAACTGCAGCAAGAGTGGAGTAGACACAGATCGTACCTCGAATCATCTCTGGCGCTCCGTGGTCATAGGCCTCCACTGCCTGGAGCTGGGCCGGTCTCTGCCTGCCAGCTCCCTGGGGTCGGGGCAGACCTCCTGGTGGTGGTGGTGGTAGAGCCTCAAAGCGTCGCCCACCACCTGCTGCTCGGCCAGCTCCTCTGCCTCGTCCGCCTCCTCCTTGCGGAACGCCATGGTCGACCCTCTGCCTCTGCCTGGGTGGCCCCTCCACCGTCTGCTGCTCCCCGATACGGCGGGTCGGGCAGTCACGAGCCATGTGGCCCTGCCCGCCGCACGCGTAGCACTGCCTGCCTCTCGGAAGACTGGATCCGCGCTGTTTGCCCCGCACTACTGAGCCAGTGTCCCGAGGCCGTCTGCCGGAAGGTCTGTTCTGTCTGGAACCCTGAGTCATCCGTCGGCTACCTGCTGCCGAAGACTCCGCTACCTGCCGCCCTGTGGTAGGTCTCACTGTGGACTCTGCCAGAAAGCTCTCGATCAGAAGGGCTCGCTCTAGCACCCCTGCCTGGGTCGGGATGCTGAGGGAGATCAGCGATGCCCTAATCTCGTGTCTCAAACCCTGCTCAAAGGTCCGAGCCTGGAAGAAGGGGTCCCGTACCATGTCTGTCGAGTAGCGAGAAAGGTCGGTAAACCTCGCCGCGTACTGGGCGACCGTCAAGCTGCTCTGCCGCAGCTGAAGAAGCTCCTGGATGCGCACCGCATGGAGGGTGGTCGGGACGAACTTTGAGAGGAAGAGGCTCTTGAAGTCCGTCCAGATGAGGGAGGCCTCATCGTGTACCAGGAGCATCAAGCTCCACCATCGTCCTGCTGCTGCGTGCAGTAGGCTCGCTGTGAGGATCACCATGAGGTCTGCTGGTGTCCTCACTAGCCTGAAAACTCGTACGACCGCCTCCAGCCAGTCCTCGGCTGCCTGGAGGTCCGTCTCCCCACGTTACCTAGGTGGTCGCTGGCGCTTGAACTCGTGCAGAGCTCCGAGGCGACTCACATCGTCAGCGGTCGGTGCTGGTAGCATCGGGGGCTCGGCGGGTAAAGGTAACGCCAGTGCCTCTGCTGTCAACCGGCCCTGTACCGAGGTCTCGTCGCTCGGCGGGCTGTCGTCGCGCTCTAATCTCGGAACCCTAGCTGGCTGCCGTCGTGGGGCCATCCTGAAAAGGAAACAAGTGCGCCACGGTCAGAACAATATTCCTGGTGAGCTGACACAAGTAATCACAAAGAAAACTTGAAACACACATGCAATCAATGTTTTCGTGCATTAAGTCGAAAATCAGACGTCAGGGTCTTGGTGTACGGATACGTCGGCCACCGCACCAACACTGGACTCCTTGGACTGATAACCACACTCAATACGCTAAACACTATTGCTTCACATAGAAGAAAGATCAGAGTCTGCGGTAGAACCGACCACCTCTGATACCAATTTGTCACGACCCGTCCTCAGGGCCCGTGCCGTGACTACCCCAAGCCCGCCTTCCATAGGCCAGGGGCTGGCGACTAGCACCAAGGTGTAAATCCCGGAAAAAGGGAAGGAATTGCCTTTGAAAAGTAAACAAGCACCACAGAGTAAGTAAGCGGAAAAGTAAACACTAAGTAAAAACTGTAACAAGCTGTGCTGAAAGTAAAAAGGGCCCGAAATACAAGCTCAACTGTAAAGTAAAAATGAAAGGGGAAAACATCAACTGAAAGGAAAAGCCGCAGCGTCGAGCCGTCCTCTGAAGGTCCCACCGGAAGGGTGGGTACAGATATCCTCCACAGCTCCTGGGTCCAGCTTTCCGCTCCGAGTACGTCCCGCCCAGTGGTCCACCTTCAGGTACCGTCCTGCTCCGCACGCCTCCACCTCGATCAGCGATGCCCGTCGTCTGCAACCAACACCACGAAGTGTGGGCATAGCCCGTGCAGGGGTGAGTATAAGCTACTCAGTAGGGACCCTGAGACCCCCGAAGGTCTCCCGAAATCCACAAAGGATAATCCACAAAGGAAAGATACAATCACAAAGTAACAACCGACACTGCTTAGGTATATGCCCATACATATACCTAAGTCATCAATTCCCATTCGGCTCCAACGTCCGAGCCCAAGAACAACCCAGTCCACACAGGAAAGCAAAAACGTATACCCACACAGGATCGCACAACACGATCCACAAAGGAGAGTAAACAGTAACCCACATAGGATAGCTCAGCACAATCCACAAAGGAGAGTAAACAGTAACCCACATAGGATAGCTCAACACAATCCACAAAGGAGAGTAAACAGTAAATCGACATAGGATAGCTCAACACAATCCACAAAGGAGAGTAACTCAAGATTCAGCTCACACAGGTATACTTCTTCGGAAGACGATAAAGATGATCACTGATCCATCTAAGTCGTCGGACCCACAAAGGATTGATAGGTAACTAACCCCCGCAATGACCCACACAAGACCTGTAACACTAATCCACGTAGGATCGCTGAGTGCTGTAGTCGTCGCAGTCCACTGAGGATCTCTGCACAGTCGTCGGCGCAGTCCACTGAGGATCTCTGCACAGTCGTCGCTGCAGTCCACTGAGGATCTCTGCACAGTCGTCGCTGTTGAAGTAGCAGTCGCAGCCAGCTCTAGGGTTCCCGCATATAGCAAGCTCGTTCGGGAGGGTCCACTCCACGAGCCGAGAGGCCGATACATCAACTGTCACAAAGTCAGAAGTTGATGTATCCAAAAGTTTTCTATCGTCAACAAGAACTCAACGTCGCAGACGGCGTGTCAATAAGACGCCCGGTCTGAGAGTTATTGGATTTTTCGTCCCAGGGGCCCGGTTGGTTTTTAAGGCAAAACCAACCCGACCGTACTCCACCTGCGTCCAAACCTCGGGTAGAGTATTCCAAAAGATCCGTCTCACTTAGAGGAATTCAACGAAGTCGACGGCATGTCAATCGGATGTCCGTTGTAAAGACCCGTAAATTTCAAGGGAATTTTTTTTTCTTCCTATTTTTCTTTGGAATTTTATAAGAGCGCAATTTCTGATGGCACCAGATTCCGAGGCCTGGTGTGCCCGGAATCATTTTCCGAAGTTTGGCTCGGGTACGTTCAGTGAACGGACGAGCGAGTTTTTCTATCTTTTGAACTGGTGCCCGGAATCGAATTCTGAGGGCACCGATGAAATCGCAGCGCCGGTATTCGCTTAGAAACGCCTCTTCCGGAGTTGCGTTTGCTCGGGTGTGGTTTTTAATTTTCGGGATTAAAGTTAAGAAATAAAATAATTTTTCGTCAACTTATTTTATTTCACTTAAGCCACTTGTAAGCCACTTGAAGCCACTTAAAGGCGGCTTGAACTGAGTTGAACCGGATATGATGCTATCCAGAAATATCCTACCCCCTTTGTAGGATATTTGTGAGGTGGGGCCCGCACGAGCCCCACCGTTTCTTTCCGCTAAGTAACACACCCGTGAAAACCCATAATTATGAAAGTCAACTGAAGCGTTTTCTAAATTCTTAACAGACTATTTAATTGGGAGGTTTATTTCATAAATTAAATGAGTTGTTTCTTTCGTTGAATTAATTCAACGAATTGATGGGTCGTTACTTACACTTTTTCGTGGGTTGGCATTATAAAAAAATAACACCAACATTTTTCTTTTGGAGGATTACTCGTTGAGAAAGGATCCTTGAGCCTTCAGCCTCCTTCGCGAAGAACGCGAAGAACGTGAAGAACACGAAGAACGCTGAACCTGGAAATCGACGACGCGACGCCGTGATCTGCGACGCCGACAACGTTCTTCTACGTCGTCTCTTCCTCCACGATGGATCTTCGATCGGCTGCTTGAGTTCGCCGACTCAAAGCCGTGTTCCGCGACGACGCAACGACCTCCACCTTCCGCGACAAGCAATTTCCGCGAAGAACGCTCACGCGCAACGTCCAGCGAAGTAGGGATTTTATATTTTGGAAATACCCCTCCTTATATTCCCGTGAAAATTCTTTAAAATTAATGAACCGGAATCAAAGAAACAATTTTATTTTATTAAAATTATTGGTTCATGTGTTGAACATTTTATTTTCTCCCGTTGATTATCTCTAACGTGGAGGGTGCGGGCCAAACGAACACGGCCCGACGACCCTCTGTCGTACTTCGTTTTGTGCGGATTTGACGGGCGACGACGGAACATGGTGCAACGGATATTTGATGTTTCCACAGTGAAGGACGAGTCCCGGGAGGAGCAACGGTGCAGACGGGAAGGAAAACGGGCCACCGGAGCGACTCCGGCGGCCCGCGGAAGCCGGCAGCGGCGCGGGTCGCCGGCGCGGCGGCGTCGGCGGCCGGAGGCGGCGGCGCCCGGGGACCCACGGCCGCGCGGGTCCGGCGCACCTGGGTGTCCAGGGAGACACCCCGTGGGTGCCGCGGGGTTGTCACGTGGGTGTCCAGGGCAACACCCCGCGGGTGCCGCGGGGTTGTCACGCGGCACCCCGCGGGTGTCCAGGGCGACACCCCGCGGGTGCTGCGGGGTTGTCACGCGCCACCCCGCGGGTGCCGCGGGGTTGTCACGCGCCACCCCGCGGGTGTCCAGGGAGACACCCCGCGGGTGCTGCGGGGTTGTCACGCGGCACGCCGCGGGTGTCCAGGGCGGCACCCTGTGGGTGCCGCGGGGTTGTCACGCGGCGCGTCCGGCTGTCCAGCCGACTCCCCGCGGGTACCGCGGGGGTGTCACGCGGGGCGGCAGCTTTCCCCCGCGTCGGCCGCTCGGCCGAGCCGAGCCGGACCGGCCCTGGCCGGGCCGGGCCAACCGGGTCGGACCCGACCCGGTTCGGGCCAACTAGGGGGGGTCGGGCCGGGTCGCCCCGGGCACGGACCCCCCGTCTTCGGACGACTTTCGTTCAAACGCCCGTAACTTGAGCTACGGGATTCCAAACGACTCGCCGTCAGTGGCAACACAATCCTTGGAGCGAGACGGTCATTTCGGTTTATCGCACTCAAGGTTTCGGAATACTTTGGGTTCGGCCGGGATGGTTCGTACACGAAACCAACTGGGCCCTCGGAGCAGAAATGCTCATATCTTGAGCTACGGACGTCCGATTGGTGTGCCGTCAGCTTTGTTGAATTCCTCTAGGTGAGACGTATCTTTTGGCTTACTCCGCTCGAGGTTGGGATGCCGTCGGAGTGCGGTCGGGTTGGTTCGCTCACGAATCCAACCGGGCTCCTGGAACGAAGGCCAATAACTCACAGACGGGGCGTCCGATTGACGTGTCGTCTGTCTCATTGCTTTCCTCTTGATGAGACAGAACTTTTTGTATCCTCCGACCGAGTTTTGGATGCAGTTGGATAGTGGACGTGTTGGATCGCACCGAAATCCAATCGGGCCCCTGGAACGGAAAAGATGATACCTTTCAGACAGAACGTCCGTTTGACGAACCGTCAGCGGCGTTGGTGATCTCGTTGAGAAACGGTCCTTCTGAGTATACCCCATGAGAGTTCGGGGTACAGTTTGGGTACGTCCGGGTTGGTTCGCACACGAAACCAACCGGGCCGCTGGGACGAAAAGGCTAATAACTCACAGACCGGGCATCCGATTGACACGCCGTCTGTTGCGTTGAGACCCCTATGAAGAGGTGGTTCTTTGAGATACTTCCTTGCGGGAATTTTTTATACTTGGAGTATTGACCAGTAGCTCGTGGAGTGGACCCTCCTGGAGACGAGCTGGCGGAGCACGAAGACCGTGTAGCTGACTGAGACCTGATGACTGCTGATCGAACGACTCGGTGTGTTACAGAGGTGCGCTTGGTTGTAGCGGCAGACCCACGACAGAGGTGTGCTTGGTTGTAGCGGCACATGAGATCACTTGGTTGTAGCGGCAGACCCACGACAGAGGTGCGCTTGGTTGTAGCGGCACATGGGAGAACTTGGTTGTAGCGGAAGACCCACGAGAGAGGTGCGCTTGGTTGTAGCGGCACATGGGAGCTCTTAGTTGTAGCGGAAGACCCACGACAGAGGTACGCTTGGTTGTAGCGGCACATGGGAGTGCTTGGTTGTAGCGGAAGACCCACGACAGAGGTGCGCTTGGTTGTAGCGGCACATGGGAGCGCTTGGTTGTAGCAGCAGACCCACGACAGTGGTGCGCTTTGTTGTAGCGGCACATGGGAGCACCTGGTGGTAGCGGCTGGCCCGCAATACTCGATAGGTGGAGTACTACAGCAGTCTTAAGTTAGTGGGCAGTACCTCAGAGTTGTGACAGGACCACTGTACACTCCAGAGACGGAGCTCTTCAGCAGTTACGGTTTCGATGATGAAACTCCTCGTTTGAGATGAGACTTTTGACCTTGTGTTTGCCTCATGATTGAGATGTGTTACTTGATAACTTAGGTATATGTATGGGCATATATCTAAGTAGAGGTTATCTGTTGAGATCTTCTTGTGGTTATCCTTGTTGGTTTTAGTGAGACCTTGAGGGTCTCGGGGTCCCTACTGAGTATCGTTATACTCACCCCTGCATGGGCTATGCCTGCACTACGTTGTGTTGGTTGCAGACGACGGACAACGTTGATCGTGGCTGAGGCTTGCAGAGCAGGACGGTACCTGGAGGTGGACCACTTGGCGGGACATGCTCGGAGCGGACGGAGGGACCCGAGGAGCATTGGAGCTATCTGTACCCACCCTTCAGGTGGGATTTCCAGTGGATAGCTCGGTGCAGCGGCTTTTACTTTACAGTTACTGTTTTCCCTTTCGAGTTGTACTTTACTTTCAGTTGGGTTTGTATACTGGCTCATTTACCTTTCCGCACTTCAGTTGTACTCTGTTTTTACTTAGTGTTTACTTTTCCGCTTGCTTACTCTGTGGTGCTTGTTTACTTTACAAAGGCAATGCCTTCCCTTTTTACCGGGATTTACGCCTTGGTGCTAGTCGCCAGCCCCTGGCCTATGGAAGGCGGGCTTGGGGTAGTCACGGCACGGGCCCCAAGGATGGGTCATGACATCTGTAGATCATGATATGAGCATTTCCGCTCCGAGGGCCCGGTTGGTTTCGTGTACGAACCAACCCGGCCGAACCCAAAGTATTCCGAAACCTTTAGTGCGATATACCAAAAAGACCGTCTCGATCCAAGGATCACGTTGCCGCTGACGACATATCGTTTGGAGTCCCGTAGCTCATGTTATGGCCATTTGACCGAAAATAGTCCGAAGACGGGGGGTCCGGGCGCGGGCCAACCCGGGCCGACCCCCCCCCCCCCCCCCGGGTTCGGCCGAACCGGGTCGACCCGACCCGGTCCGAACCGGTCCGGTCCGGCCAGGGTGCGGCCCGGCCTGGCTCAGCTCGGCCGAGCGGCCGAGCGCCTGGGCGCCGCGGGGCGCTGCCCCCGCGGTCTGGAGTTACCGCGGCACCGCGTGGGCCGCGCTGGAGAACCGCGGACGCGGCTTCTACCGCGTCCCGTGCGGGCGAACTGGACCGTCGCGGCCGCGGGTCCGTTGGCCGCCGTCGCCGCGGCAGAAGCCGCGACGGTCTCGTTCGGCTGCGCGCCGGGGCGCCGCCGCATCCGGCGACCCGCGATGCCGCGCCGGCGACCCGCGCCGACAGAATCTTCTGAGGGCCACCGGAGTCACTCCGGTGGTCCGATGTTGTTCCCGTCTGTGCCGCTGCTCCTCCCGGGACTCGCTCTTCACTGTGGAATCAACAAAATTCCGTTGCGGCACGTTCCTTCATCGCCTGTCAAATCTGCACAACAACGAAGGACGGCAAAGGGTTGTCGGGCCGTGTTCGTTTGGCCCGCACCCTCCGCGTTAGATAAAAACAACGGGAGAAGAATAAATCAACACATGCAACAAAAATTTTAATAAAATTAAATTGTTCATTTGCAACCGGCTCTTTAATTTTAAAGGAACGTTCACGGAAAAAGGGAATTCCAAAACATAATCCCTACCTCGTCAAGTCGTCACGCGTGAGAGTTCTTTGCGAAATTGCTCGTCACGGAAGGAGGAGTTCGTCGTGTCACGGAAGGCGTCGCGTCATCGCGGAAGGGCGTCGCGTCGTCGCGGAATCCGGCGTTGCATCGACGAACTCAACAGACCAAGAGACAACAGATTTAATTGTAAAGAATTAAACCCGTGTTTTGTTAAAACCCACAATGGAGATTAAAAAGAAACCCGAGATCTCTTACCTCAAGCAATTAGTGATTGGAGATCGGGGCGGGGAAGAACGTCTCGGATGAAGCGTCGTCAAACTCTGAGGGTGATGGAGTTCTTCGCGTTCTTCACATTCTTTGCATTCTTCGCGTTCTTCACGAAGGAGGATGAAGGCTCAAGAACTCTATCAAAACATCTCAACGTTTAATCCTCAAAATGTTGTGTTGGTCTTATTTTATTATTATGCCAACAAACGAAAAGAGGTAAGTAACGACCCATTAATTCGTAGAATTAATTCAATGAAAGAATATGCCCATTTAATTCATGAAATAAACCGCCCAATTAAATGGCGCGTTAAGAATTTAAGAAAACGCATCAGTTGACTTTCATAATGACGAGTTTTCGCGGGTGCGTTACTTAGCGGAAAAGAAACGGTGAGGCTCGTGCGGGCCCCACCTCGAAAATATCCTAACAAGAGGGTATGATATTTTTGGATAGTATCTTATCCGCTTCAACTCAGTATAAGTGGCTTTCAAGTGGCTTCAAGTGGCTTATGTGAAATAAAATAAAGTTTGTCGAACAATTTATTTTATTTCATAACTTTAAGCCCAAAAATTTAAAACCACAACCGAGTAAAAGCAACTCCGGAAGAGGCGTTTCTAAGCAAATACCGGCGCTGCGATTTCATCGGTGCCCTCAGAATTCGATTCCGGGCACCAGTTTAAAAGTTAGAAAAACCCACTCGTCCGTTCACTGAACGTACCCGAGCCAAACTTCAGAAAATGATTCCGGGCACACCGGGCCTCAGAATCAGGTGCTGTCAGAGACTGCGCTCTTGTAAAATTCCAAAGAAAATTAAGAAAAAATAATTCCTTGAAATTTAGGGGTCATTACAATAGTAGTTAAAAAATGGGATGTGATTAAATTAACTAATCATTAAAAGGAGATAATCTTTAATGAATTGTGTTTCATTATTTTATGTTTTCTAGTACTTATAATTCAATAGAACTCAATTAATGAATGATTTTTAATGAAATTTATTATTTATGTATAAATTTATTAAATTGTAAATAACATTGTTATTATTATTTGGTAAGGAATATGATTAAAACTATTTATGGTCTTATAATGATATTTTCTGGATTTTTTGGGGTTATATAATATTTTTAAAAAAAATAAATTTTATGATTTTTAGAAATTAAAATAGAGAAAATAAACTAAATATTTTTAATAATTATATATAATTTTGGTATTATGTTCATTTTAATATTTAGGAATATTAATAATTTACCAAGGTAAAACCTATTCATTAGAGTAAAGAATAATACTTTTTAATATTGCTAAATTATAGTATAGGGTCATAAAATAACAAAAAAACCATATCTCAAAAAGGTTTTATGAGATAATGGTTAACTTTTATTAACCTATCTTTGCTAATTTTTAATTTTGGACAGAATTTATATGAAAATATCAGATTTTTATTTTAAGAAATTGGTGTTTATAAAAACACCATTGTATCTCATCTATTAAAGGAACACTCCTATTCCCACCCCAAATCACATATTTCATTTGTATATATTATTAATAAAAACCCAAATTAAATCACTCTATAATCCTACATGAAAAATGGGGGTTCAAAACCCATTGGGCGCAGTCACTATAGCAGTACTGTAGCGGAACTGTAGCAGCGGAGACACTGTTCACCAACGGGTACTGTAGCGGTGGCAGGGCACTGTAGCGGTGGCGGTACTGTGCAGGTACTGTAGCAGGCGGGTTACTATTAACAGAATGTGAATTGGGCAAAAAATTTGGGCCTACGGGCTATGTAATGGGCTACAAGCCCACTGAGCCTTCGGGCTATGTAATGGGTTTCCCTCTACCCTGTTAAAAGAGGTCTTTTCTTTGATTTAATAATAAAAATGAGGCTTTGCCCCCAATTTTTAAAAAAAATGTATATATCATGTTTGGGATCTATTGTTACTAGCACAAAAACCCAAATATCTTATTTTCAGGATACACTCTAAGAGGATATTCGAATCAACAAAAGATTTAAAATTCATCATACTAAGAGAAAGTAAATGTTATGTATTTACCATTTAAATTTTCTATTCATTGTGATGGGATTCATATTCTCCAAATATATTCTTTTGGGTGGTGTATATACTACACCATCACTGTTTTTCGTCATACATTACAATAAATTCAAGGGATCTACATGAATATTTCTATTTTATCATTCAAGGGATCTGAATTCAAAAGGTTTAAATATAGAAGGGTTTTAAAATAATAATAGGAAGTAGATATTGTTTATTTTTAATAATATAAATGTTTTATATTATTTTTAAATAATAAACCATAAATTTCATTTTTATAATGTTTTTTCCTTGGATTGCGTGCATATATTATATGCACTATCAAAATTAATGATATAATGGAAATTTTATCTTTTATATGATTATATTGTCTCTAATTTTATCAATGAATTTGTGAGAGGATTTTATTTATCAAATAATATGTAGGAGTGTAGGTATTGGGAATATTTGTTGTATTTTAAGCTGGTTGTTTTTATTTATCTTGGGATTAATTTATGAAGAATATGATGATAAAACCTAAAATAACCTACATTGAACAAAACGTTATATCAGAAGAGCATAAATTTTTATTGGTTGAAATGAAGGAGTTTTTATTTATGAAATCATAGGATATATTTTACATAATATAAGATTTAATATTCATATTATTTCTCATTAGTCATGCTCACTATTTCTGAGTAAGTCAACAGCTAAAACCAATAGAAATTTACTTTATAAATATTATAATATATAGTGAAATGGTTTTTCAAAAACTAAAATTAATGGGATGGGATATTGAGTGAATTACATCATTGAAATGTAATTCCATAAAATGAAAAATAACTTAAACCATATTTCACTATAGATTTCATATATGGTGTGACACATTGTTGTGACTTTCATACATAAATGGCCACTAATGTTCCAAGGAGGAGATTAACTAATGGTAAGTGGGGTTAAATTAGTGATGATGTATACAATTTTTATTTCTTATAATAATAACATATGTGGACCTATTAGGCTCTGATCAACTTTTATCTTAACTCATCCTCTCCCAACTGTAGTAAGATTGAGTAGTACATGAATTCAATATTTTTACAAGTTTTCATACCAATATGAGCCTTCTACATAGTGTCATTGTTTAGACTCCCCAATAACTGATTCTATACTATAATTATAATAGAATAAATCATAAATTTATTTATTAGCATAGATTAACACTATTCTTTTCCAAATAACTACTAGAAAAAATGATTCATAATTAATTATAAAAAATATTAAAAAATAACCCAATTAAGACCACTTTTTAATGTTTTTTGGTTTTGTAAAAATTTACAATGATCTTTTGTTCGAGCCATCAAGACAAATAAAATATGATATGATAACAAACATAAGAACTCTAATGTACATGTCTTCCTCAAATTTTATATCTAGACTCCCCAATAAAATAACGAACATATTATACTAATAATTTACCTTATATTCAATAATAGTTATGGAAGAGAACAATAGTAAAAAATAGGTTTTCTATGTCTGTTTTTAAATTTTTAACATCAGTTATTGAGGCGATATCTTCGAAGGCGATGTTTTAAATATGTTTTTTAACGTTGGTTATTAAAACTCACCATAAAAAGTTAATTTTTTATGATTTTCACTTCAATTAATTGAAAACCAATGTGAAAGATCATCTTAAAATCATTTTTTAAAATGATTCGTTAAAGAACTATATTTCATGTTGTTTTTCTAAAAACTGATGTGGAAGACCTATTTTTCATTTCGGTTTTCTAAAAAATGACTTAAAAATTATTTATTTCAAAATAAATTTTTTTATAAGGATTACTCAATCCATGGAAATTAAATGATATATAAAATTTATATCATAGAAAATGTATAAAATCATTAAAAAAATAAAACATTTACATAATTTCCATGGTTTTTGATGTCTTAGTGGATACAATTTTCTCCTAATGAAAGATCACATGAGGCCAACAATGCATTAGTTTTGAAGAAATTTTTGAAAATAAATAACTTTTTGTATTTTTACAATGATCTGGTGTATTATTATTTACTATAATTAAAATGAAATCATTGACAGATATATCAATTTAGAAAACCAATCATAAAAAATAAATCATTCAAATATAATTACAAATACCATGACTCAGTCACCGAAAGAAGAAATGTGTGATTAATGATGAAGATAAAATAATTTCAGTTAGTGGAATGATGATGGTTGAAATAATAGACAATGAAACTAATATTTGTGGGGTGAAAAATCATTTAAAAGACATCCTAATAGAAAATGTGATATTATAAATTTTAGGTGGGAACTAACAATTTTGATGAAATCTAATAAAAATAGTCTTCTTCATTGGCGGGATAATAAATTTTTATTTGTATGTTAGTTATATGATAATATTCACCAAAATATATTTGTATTTTCAATCTCACACCGTTTTTATGATAATTTATGTGAGAAACTTGATTTTCACGTTGTTGTTGTTATGATAAAAGATGTGAAAAATTGATTTTCAAATATATTTAATAATATAAATATTGAGAGTAATATTTTATATACGTCATAAAAAAATGCTTAAATTGGTTACCCATATGTTTTTTATTTTTAAATCTTCAATTTAACTAGTCAAGGAGCTCAAAAGGACTTATAGTTCAAAATTTATGGCTGTTAGAAGATGGACTTTTCTAATACATCATTTAGATATCATCAACTCCTGGTACCCATAACAGTTGATCTATAATTACATTTTTTCTCTACCACAACTCAAATCAAATCTGGGAAAATGAACTATTTTTTTAAAAAAAAATTCATATCATTTTTTATAACTGATGTGAAAAATAACATTAAATATCTGTTTACGAAGAGAAAATGATGTTAATATTTGCTTCATTTAAGATCTCCTCTTCATTGCAACTCATCATTTACAATAAAGAATCATGTCATACTCAATGATTATATCTACTAGTAATTTATTGATCCACAAAAAATGTCACATCTTTGTATAGTTTACTTTTGTTCCTTCTAATAATAATCTTATATTCCAGGAATCCCCACCATAAATAATCACCACATGTAGTGAACATCCACGAATAATGTTGTTTGTGGATGATCATTGGATTGTTTATCCACCGTAAAATAGTGTACTATATGGAATTAGCTCTTGAATTTGTGGGGCATTTATATTCACATTCATACTTCTTAGGATAAACACATCCGACATGATTCATCATCACATATTTTTTCCATTGAAAATATTCCATATATATATATATATATATTTAAACTCATAAAGAGTCATGAAACATCCCACACAACAACTGAGATCGCGGGTGCTCGGTCTACAAAACCTCCACTATGAGGGGTGTCATTCAAGAAGGGTTGGTTCGTGTGGAGTAAGATGATAAAATCCATGCATATTGGATGGTTAAAAATTAAAAATTCATTCATATTAGATGAATGAATGAATTTTTATCTTTTTAATAAATTGGTCAATAGTATACACATAGAGTTGTCCCACATCGAACTCAGTTTTCTTCGAAGCCATGATATAACATTCTTGGGTTTCAGCTAGGTTGCCCTAATTTCTGAACCCCCTTCCACATTGAAAACCAACGTGGTGTACCAAACTATACAGTATTTTGTTGTGAGATTCTAGCACAATCCATGTGTTCCTAAAGGTAGGTCCTCTATGGGACCTATACCTAGGCCCTCCCACTCCACGTGGGTAATATGTCTCCCACAATCATGGCCAGGGCTACTCTATTGGGGTTTCATCCTCTGGGTTTATCATGTTCCCCTATATGAGTGGACCATGAATTCATGTGGGTTAGCATACATTTTTAATTGCGGCCTTCTTTTTATAAATTAGGATAAATCCTATGAAATAAATTAAATACAAATGAATAAATAGTTTCATATTAAAATCCAAACACCTTGTCAATATTCCACACATTCAACATGAAAAATATATATTACATGTATGTATTCCCTTCATTAATTAATCATTAAATCAATTACTCATGTTTTGAACAATATTTCATTAGTAACTCGTGAATTTATTCCTTAAGATCAGCACAAAAATCATGAAAATTAAATAACAAGTAGAACCATCCAAGAGTGAAATCATGATTCTTATTAAAGATATTATTTCAAGAATGAAATGAAAATCTATTATTTTAATCCATAAATATTGTCCACGAATCACCAATTTATCCATTAAAATTACCTTGGAATCACCATGTGATATATACTCACAAAACACATATTGACACACTGTGAAAACAAATGATACACTTAGGTTCAATAGTATCCCCCTTTTTATTTTGTTGTTTGTATCCCTTCACATATAATATCTCACACAAAAATAAATATGTGTGTATCATAATTACCCCTAATGAAAATCAAATGAAAAGGGTATGTGGGGTCTTCTTAACTAATCTATCTTCATAGAAACCACTTCTCTTATTTTATTAATTCAATGAATGACAGCACAAGATACATAGATATGATACTTTATTCAATCACCATTAAGTCTATATGAGAGTACCCATTATAAAAATCATCAGTGATATGACCAAGGGTTTCTGAGATAACTTTAAATATCCACTCCTGTGAAATCAAGATTGTAATGACACAAAGGAAATACATGATTCTTTATAAAAATTATCATAAACATAATATGGTTTTACAACATTATAATATTTCCCCCTTTTCACAGTAATTGATCAATCCATAACTCTTATAAAATTAATTCAATTTATAATGAAATAATATTTTGGATGGATAAGCCCAACTTCATAAATGATCCCCCATAAGAGATGTATCCACTTTTATCATCATGGAATTAGTTTAAATCCATTATGAAGAACACTTCTCCTTCAATTCATGGATTTTATCAAAATACACATATAATGATAGGAAATACGCTGGTCCATCTTAATAGTATTTGATTGAGAGGATAAGGTTGGAAATTCATTTTAATCCATAACTCAATAAACATATTTTTTGGAATTTCATTGTTGAAAATATCTACAACCTGGTCTTTATTGGAATTATATTATTGCTTGATATAATTTCTTTCCACCTTTTCTATGATAAACCTATACCTGATATCAATATTCTGGTATCATTAATGTTATACTTGATATTTTAATAATTTAATTTCACATTGATTATCTCGTGAAATTTTTAGTGGTATATCTATCTCATTTATAAAATATGTAAACTATACTTGCATCCAGATCATATGTGTACGTGTATGTGTGGATGAAACATATTTGACCTCAACTTTTCTCAGTTTTACTACATTGTTATTTCTGTTATAACCAATAAAACATACAACCCCAAGAATAAAGATTCCACGTAATGTTTATATCCCGTTAGTTCAATCCGCTTCCAAATCAATAAATGTAATACCAAAAAATTATATATATATACTATATTTTTAAAATCCCGCATTTTTTATTTCCATTCACATATATTATAATTTTTTTAGAATCCCATAAGTGACACTCTTTTGGATCACTCAACAAGATGGCTCATAGAGCCTTTGTATAAGTTATATATTACCTTGATACTGTGGGATAACCTATAATTCCAATGATTCTTCTAAATTCATTCAGATTAAAATTGTTTCAATCATTATCCCTACATAATTTACATACATAGAATTGGCTTTTAAACTTATTTTACATATTATATTCCAATATTTTTCATTAATTCGATATCTTTTTTTATTACTATGGAAATATGGATTTTGGATTCCTCTCAACTTGAAATATCAGTAAATATTCTATCAATCTTGGAATAGACATCTCAAAATTTGATTTCATTTTCATATAAAACTCTCCAGATATATGATCCTTGTCACCAGAATATATTACCTAATCCTCACAAGAAATGACTATGAGATTACCTTTCAAAATTTCTATAACACAAAGGTTACAAAAAAGGATAACTTTTACAAACTTCATATTCCTTAAAAACCCATCTAATTTGGAATTCTAATCTCTAGGGTCCTATTCCATACCATACACTAATTTACTCAATATTTATACCATACTACCGAAGTTTTCTAATAAAAATCCATCATGTTGTTCAATATAGACTTTGTTTTCAAATTCACTACATCGAATGGTTGATTTCACATTCATTTGATAATATTTGTAAGGGTCCCATGATTATAGTGCCAAAAACATTCTAATGGTTTCGATTATTTCTAATGGTGTAAATTGTTTATCAAATTAATTAATTTAAAATTAAGAATATCCATTACACAAAAGAATAACATTGTTTCCTGATACATCACCATTATTAAGAATGTTATTTGTAAAAAACAGTAGGTTCCAATAACATTGTTATCTTTAAGTCTTGATACAGGCTCCCAATTGGATTTTTATTCAATCTGGTCAAGTTACTCATGAATTTCATGTGTCCATATCTCATGCTCTGCCACATTATGATGTTCTATTTGAAAAATAAGTGTAATTTTGTATTTAATTATCAATCTTCTTATAGTTTGAACTGGAGTCGTTTGTTTCCCAATGATATTTTTTGTCTCGTCATTTTTCATCATTTAATGAAAAAAATTCTCCTTTTTTAATTATCATTTTCTTCATCAAATTTATATTTAGAGTCAATATCAATAATTATTTTCCCTTTCACGAAAACTTCATCATTCTACTATTTAATTTTTATACAATTTTCTTATTGAATAACTAAAATTAGGATCAACTATGATATCTGATTCGATCTGATTTTGATCAATTTTTTCATAAATGTAGTCAACCATATTTGGCATCTATTTCTTCAAACATCGGAAACCATTACCATGAGATTGGTATCACATGAAAATTAGTTCCATGCCTTTTTCTTCATATTTACCCTAATTGATATTATTGATCTTCATAATGCAAGGGATTAAAAAAGATATGAATTATTTAACAATTTGTTTTTTGTTACACTGCATTTTATATGCTATATTTTTTGTTTCTGGTCATAGTATACATTATTTCCCTATGTGTATGGTTATAAATATAGCTTCTCTTCATTAATACATTGAGGTGTTGTGTTCATATGACATAATTCTACCCATCTCGACTATGATTTTGTGCATTCTTTCATCAACCCAATTTGTTTTTATAGGGTATGGTGTGATGTAATGATTCCTGGTTCCTTATTTGGAAATATAACATTCAAATGAATCATAATTAAAATACTTACCATTGTATGTTCTCAGTTTCTTGACATAGATACGCATCTCCTACTCTTCATTCCTCATAAAAGTTTTAGACATTTTTGTTTCCTCAGAATTGTTATTTATAAACATGACATTCTTCACCTAACTATAATCATAAATAAATATAATAAAAAAATATAAACTTTGGAAGAATTTATTTTCATTGATCCACATATGTAAGAATGACTATTATCAAGGGATGAAGAAGATATAATATCCACCCATTTTTGTAAAAAATGGCCCAATTTAACTTTTTGACTATTTTCATATAATTGATCCCTTTGTCTCTTTAGCTTGGGTGAAGCACTCACAATTTCGTGATTTGATATTTTACTTATAATAATTTGACAAATATGGCCAAGGATTCAATATGAGAAGTTATTTTCATCATTTTCACACTAATAACTTAAATTAATAGAATTGTTGATTTGAAATATATTACCTTTTTTTCTTTTTTTGAGGGATGATTCATCTATGAATGGTGCTTATGATGATACATTAATACTTCTGAAAAAAATTCCTTATTTATGTCCTCAAAAAGTTTTCTAACACTAAGAATACTTTGTTTCACCCCTTTAAAATTTTACACATTATTGGATTTCATATTTTGGCCATCTATATTTACCTTTCAAACTCCCATTATGTCTAGTAAACAATCATTTCCATAGTTCAATGCTCCAACTTTATGATTTGAAATTTTTCATAGAAATTATATTCATTATTAATGTGATGAACATACATGAGTAGGAATCCATGAATTGGTTTTTTACTTTCCTTAAAACAAACATCAGTAAAAAATGGTTTTCCATTATTAATTATTTGAACTCCATTTCCTTTCATAATTTTGGATGATTTTTTAGGGATAATAATCATGTAATGTTGAGAAATTAGGCAATTTTTATTAAATATACCATAGTGTTTAAAATAGTAAATTTATTTGTGTTGGTATATTGGATGAATTCCTGATAATTTCTCGCTTACTTTGAAAATTTTCTATCTTGTTCTCAGAATAGCCCACAGGTTCTTGTCTCATTTCTAATAGGGTTATGTTATAGCAACATGAATAACAATTATACCCTGACACTCCAAAAAACAAGTAATTTATTCTAAATATATATGTTATTAATTTATAATAACCATATTATGATGATTATTATTTTATTCTTTCTATATACTGAGATTGTCTGTTTTTTGGAGGAAAATATGATATTAGGGAATTTATTTTCTTTTTAACTAGATGTTGATTTTTCAAAAGCTGTTATCTTCCAAACATGTCCCAAATTTACCTTTGGACCCACATGGATAAAGATGAAATATTTATTATGGGATTTGAAGAGTCCTGAATAAACATTCTTTTTTGAACCCCTCTTTTTAACAATTTTTGATGATTCTATGTTGATCTTGATATATTTTTTGAAATATTTTCTGATCATTTTCATGATATTCCTCGGTTTATGAAATTTATATTGAATATTTATTTTTTCTTCTTGGACTGAGTGTTTGTTTCATGGTCTTTTACCATATTTTTCATTTCATACACTTTTATTTTTTTATTTTGATTTATTCATTATAAAGAATCAGTTACTTTTCAAATTCATCCTATTCCCAAATTAAATGTTCTTTTTCATTCAGTAAGAATCAATTCTACTTATTGGGATTTTTTTCACATGAAATTATTCTAATTCAGTTTTCATCATGTGACCTAGCTCTGTTTGTTCACATTCATCATCTTCACTTCCTAAGGCATCAAACCCATTTTTAACATAAAACATGTTGTTAGATTCATATTTTGATTGGATACTTATAGTGTAGTTAGTTTCATCTTCATTTCTCACAAAATATTTTATTTTAAATTTAAATAATTTATTATTTATAGCATTAAATTTGGTTGTTACATTTATGATCTTCCCCTGTTAAGTTTTCTGTGATTTCTCACCCTCTGTATAGGGTTCCACAAACTACTTTTTAGGGAAATTTAAAGAAAAATATACAATTTCCATAGAATTTTATCACCTTAGATGAAATTTAATTTCCCCTAAATACTCACATATTTAAGTTTTTTTCTTGAAGTTTAATGATTCTATTAAAATATTCACCATCATTTTCATCATCATATTCAATTGATTCTAACATTTCATCATATTTGATCTTGAGCATTCTCATCACTTCAGAATCCATATCATCTTTGTCATTCCTTATAAAATATATTATTTTTTTCATTTCATATGAAATAGTGAGGTTGTGTAACTCATAGAGAGTAATATAATCTCTATCTTACAATGTTTAAACTTTTGGATCAAACATTTTAGGTATATTTCTCATTATGTTTTCGCTAATAGTTATATCATCCTTCTTAACCCCAAAACTATAAATATTACAGGAAATTCCACTGAATCTAGTTATGTATTATCCAATAAATTACCATTTCCCCTTTTAATATCTTTAAAATTTGTGCTCCAAATTTTAATTCTAGATACCTTTACATTTATGTTTCCTTCATACCTACTATTCACTTTCTCCAAAATTTACAAATCATTTTTTAGCCCAATAACTTTTTTGTAATTTTTATCTAGAAGGGATATCAAAATGGATTTTTTATATATTCAAAATAATTCTAAATTTCTCTACTATCAAAAAATCATAAGGGATATTTCTACAATATGTTGGTATCAAATAGTAACCACATCATTATCTTATAGGATATGAGATACAAGATAGAGAAATATATTACTCTTCCAAATGTGAAAATTGTATTAAAAAAACTAGAAACACCGCTAATATTAAAAATATGATTATAAATTTTTAATCTTAGTGGATTTGGAGATAGGGTACCTGGTTCTCTTATACAAATTCATGTTCCCATAAAGAGTTTCCCCATGAAGAAGGGGTGAATCTATGGTGACTTATACAAAAAATGTTCTTTTGGAATTAACCTCTATTAACCTGTTTGGCCCTGATTCACTCTTATGATAACTCATCCTTTCATGAATACAAATAAATCAAATGGAACATGATCGCTATATTTTTACAAGGTTTTGTTTCAAAATTATCATACTCCATACTATGATTGGTTAAATTCCCCAATCAGAAATTCTTTACTATAAGAACAAGTGATTACAACATAGTTTTAAACACCAACATAGAATCTCACTCTTTTTTCTAGATCCACCCTGGAACAATAGTTTCATAATTCATTGTTAAAATAATTAATACAGAAAAACACAATAATAACATCCTCTGAATGTTTACTAGTACTATAAGAACTAATAAAGATATTTCTTTTTAGAAAGTATGTTAAATAAAATATATTATGCTCATATACTACAAAAATCCAATGAATATAAACTTCCTCAAATTAAATCTATTGAATTTGAAATAACATCATTATCATATAGATATAATAATTATCATGAAGTGAATTAAATAATTAAAGAATATGATATATTTTTTCCGTGAAAATTTAAAAAAATATATATAATTCATTATGAATGGATGACTACACTCAGATACAATATTATATAATGTCTTAAAATAATAATATTTCTTTGTGAGGAACATTTCAGTATGTGATACAAAAATAAATTTATTTTAAAATTAAATTATTTTAACAACTATTCGATTGTACTCTATTCTCACTTCTATTTTTATCTATGATGTAAACTTTCAATTTATATGCATCAATCCAGATTTTATCAACAAAATAATCTCATTACAATTATGTGATTATGAAAAATTGTTTTAAAATGGATTATTTTTCCACCATTTAATTTTAATACATATCACCATAGCCACATTGGTGATATTTTTATGCCATATCCTCTTTATAAGAACACATCATCTATAAGGATGATTTAAACTATATTCAATCATTCACTATGAAAGGAATGTTTCGATTCTCTCAATCTCAAAACACACCTCATATAGTGTACTGAATGCATTTTGAAAATGAAATAGAGCTTCAAAAAACATCATCCACCATGATTCTTCTTCGAGAAGTGTGACCATCCATAATGAAAAACCTGTAATGCATGCTGTTTTCAGATGGTCACAAGATTTTTATCCACTATAAAGAAATACATCACATATAATTTTTTCCATAATCATCATGTCATTATTCTCTATAAAAATACTTCTCAGAAATCACTCATCCAACATACAAAATCATCACAAATCATTTTAGTTTCTTTTAAAAATTCATCATTTGGTATATCTTCAATCTCCATAAAAGTATTGAAAAATCCTTCAAGGTAGCTGATATCTTGAGTTCACTGTCTGGAAACCATCACTTGTGAGGGTTTTCATTCATGGGGAAGATGAATATAACTCCCACATTTATTAGACAACACAAATTTTAACATTTAATCATATTAGAAAGGTTATGGAATTTTCAACTTTTTAATCAACCTGAGAATAATAACCTTGTATGGTTTTCCCTAATTAAATTTTGGTTTCTTATGGGCGGTAGTATAAAAATCAATTCATCCCTTAAGTTTCCAAAATTTGAAAACCCCTTCCACTATTCCATCGTACATTGTTTCACCACCTCTGATTTATTATAATATTGTATTTTAGACCAACCAATGTGCGTATATTGGTGGATTATAAACTAGCCCAATACAAAGGCCCGCTGGCTCTATGTGGGAAATCGACCACCCAAGGGATTTGATATGGATTCTCCATTGGGTTTGGTTGAACATTAATTTCCAAATGTACCTTCGTTTAGTGCCCAATGTCAATCATGTGGGATGGGCTAATTTTTTAATCGATTCCTCCTTTTTGTTACATATAAAAATTACTATGTTATAAATTCAATATAAATAAAAATATTATTTCAAATATGATGAAAAACTCTTCAAATATCTTCCACATGTTCACTATAAAAATATATATAATGTGTTTTCATGGAATTCATCAATCCATGTTCAAATATTACACATATGTTATAAATAATATTCTTTCAACGACACATGTATTTTATAATTAACCAGTCGTAACATACATATAAATTACATAATTATTTAAAAATACATATTACATTACCAAAATATATTCCCAAATACAGTATTAGTTTAGTGACATTGGAAATATGAATAAAAAAACATCTAATTTGGTAAAATATCATCAATGATCCCCATAAAGATCTTCCCTGGGAATTCTATTTTAAAACCATTATCCAAAACCTAGGGAAAGTGAATGTTAGAAATGGGTGAGATTGAATGCTCAGTAATGTTGAATAAATGAAATACATAATCACAACAAGAACATAATGGTAAGATAACATGATCGTATCATTAAAATATCGTACCCTATATATCAATGATCATAAATAGGAATCATGGCATGATGTTCAGAAGTTCATAATACAAGAATTATAATATAATCAAGAACATATGCCATGAAACCATACCATGTGAATAAGACATTGAATTTTGGTATACACAATGACATATAACATCATGAACATGTATAAGTAGAAGAATGATCATTCATTATGTTAAGGACTTGAAATCAGGCCCCCATATACACTTATAGACATGAAACCAGGACAACACATAATTTATTCAACATGAAATCCGGATCATGCATAACATTGTGAACATGTAATCAGGTTCACTCATAATCTTATATACATGAAACCAGGTCGATATATAAAATTGGAACATGTAGTCAAGTCCACACATGTAATTATGAACACATAATAAGGTTTACTCAAAAAACTATATAAATGTAATTAGGCCCATGCATAAACATATGGACACGAAATTGGGTCCATGCATATATTGTGAACATGTAATCAGTTTTACCCTAAAAAAGTATACTCATGATTCATCCATTGTTACCCAATGAAATAGATGGAGATATTGATCCAAAAAACCCCATAATATGTGTTACACAAGATTATAAACAATCCCCAAATCATAACATGTGAAATGAAATCATAATCATAAACATTTCATCATATCATTACCTTTGGTAAAGAGATACATTTCATAATCATTTCATCAAAGTATGACTAGTGAAAATATGAGGATTTCCAAAGAATATAACCCATGAAAGATAAATAGGTTTTATAATAACTATTCCATATATACATAAACCAATCTATAAATAATATGAATAGAACATTTAGATACTTTCCAATAAGGGCATGAATAACATTAACAGATGACACCATAGATGAAAATTAATTTTAAAATATCTTATAAAAAAATATTATGTAAAATATAAATTTTTCTATGAATATGATTTTTTATAAAAATAAACCATTATAAGAACATTTTTATTGAAATGTAACTTAAAATAAAAAATAAATCATAAAATAATTTAGAAAAACTTTTAGCTTGAGAACTTATAAAATAATATTGAATGAATTTTGAGAACCATTTTCCTTGAAAACATTTAAAATAAATTTGGAAAAATTTTGAATGTTGTTTTCCATGAAAAAATAAAAAAGAATCTTGAAGACATTTCCAAACCAATCTTCCATAAAAATACATTGAAATCATATAAAATCATCTTTTATATCATTGAAATTATATTTTGAAAAAAATCTTTTGAAAACATATAAAAATCCTATTAAAACCATTTAAAATATTTTTTAACATAATTTTTTTCAAATATGTTATTTTAGATTTTAAAATAAAAAAATTTACTAAATATTAGTAAAAAAATTTCTTTAGAAAATAAAACCTTGAAAACATAGAAAGGAATAATCATTTAAAGTATGGTCATGGTAGCAGGTAGGTCGATGCATTCCAAACATTCCATTCACACCATAATATTTTAGAAAAGTGCCTTGATCAGAAAACGATAAGAATATTCCTTTTAAAAACCATTTTAAAAAATGGGAATACATTGGTAAAAATTTCCTCTATATGTAATGGATAATTTTAAATCTTTTTTTGTAAACATTATTATAAAACATGGTTTGAAATGAACATAGGTTTCTATCACAAAGAATATATAATGTCATATTTCCATAAGGAAATTTTCTTAATTAACATGAGTATCAAATAGTTGGAAAATGGTATAATAAAATGGATAAAATATGTATATACAGAGTATAAAAATATTAATGTGAATTATTCAGAGATATATCATAGAATTTCATTAATGTATGAATAGATATTAACAATCTCAATAAAAGATTAGATTGATGCTATAAACAGGTAACACTTTTGAAACATTAAATGGTAATACAATGAGAGTAATAACATTAAATGAAGCTTAACCTATAATAAAAATATTGAGATTAATGAAATAAATTTTCCAAAGATATTACATACACGTTATAGAAAAATATAGGTGAATAACATGGAATGCATCTCAAAGAAGGAAAATAGAGACAAAATTACATTACCCATAAGATATCATTTCATAAATAACCACCTTGATAGAAGTATAATCTAATGAATACTTAAATGAAAATAAATTTAACTATAATATTCTTTTAATATTTATATGGTTAGTATACACACCAGACAAACTAATGGGTGGTGAATAAGTCATTTATCTCATTGAAATAAAACTTTGATAAGAAACTCGCATACCATAAGTATTGAATTTATTCATACCTGTTCCAAACTCTTGTATAATAAATAATACTTTATTATAAAACTAATATAAAACCATATTATTATATCTAATACCATATATGACTTGGTTATGACTTTATAGAACTTATTTAATAACAACTCCATTCTATAGTTATGTTTTATTGAGAAATGTCCTCTATAATTTTCTTATATGTTTTGAATAACTATTCTTTACACTTTTACATAGAAAATGATTTAAAAATATAAATAATGTTTTAAATAGTATAAATATCACATATATTCATTTTATTTATATTTATAATAATATATAAAATATAGAATAATAAAATGGAATGCACCTTTCATGGAGACGGTAGATTGTACATCAACATGAATGTTGTTTCTAATTTATTTTCATATTGAAAGATAGAAAATAAATGACATAGATATACCTATATATATATATAAATATATTATATTTATTTTAATATTATTATATATATATATATATTATATACAATTTATAACCATATCCTTAATACATTCCATGTAATGTGTGAAGTAATCACATCTCTCTGTGGTGGCGGTAGTCCACACTTCCCCAAATAAAATTATCAGACATACCCAAAATTTAAATCATGAAGATATGTGTTGTATAATAATTATGTAAATAAATCATAAATGTCATATATGACAAATAGAAATATATTTTGAATAATAAATATCATCATTTATCAGTGGTTAATGAAAAAGGGAAAAAGTGTTTCGTTAGGCAGTACTTTTTCATAGAAAATAATAGTATGTACAATATCCATTAGGTGGAAGTGTGCCTAAGTGAAGGTAGAAACTATAGAATAAATAAATATTAGTTAATTGAGTATACTGGTGTAATTTTATTATCATTTAATATGAATATTTGAGGTCATGGAGAATTAATATAAAACTAAAGAACTTGAGGAAGGATGTTACCATTATTTTGGTAACCCCTTTTCGTTTACACGAAATAGATTACTTGGATGTATTTCTATCTAATATGATTAATCTATGTATTTGGGAGGGATTTTTAGGATATATTTTCATTTATCATGGTTGAGGGAAACTAACAAAAGAGTTATGAGGAAGGAGAATAGTGAATGCCTTTTTATAGTGGAGGTGGAGTGGAGTTCCTGTAAATAAAAAAATGTATGCACTAATGGGAGGTATCCAATACCTCATGTGATTAAAAAAATGGTCAACTAATGGGTGAAATTGAAAATATTGTAAAACAAATTCCCCCCACAAAACATTTTGTTCATTTTTCATTATTTTGTTCCTTAGTCATTATGTTTCCTTATATTTTTCATTTTGGGTTTTAATTTAGGTTACTTTTTTTTCAAATAATTTAACTTCACCATTTAGAAAAAATTAAGTTTTGATTTATTATAAAATAAATTAAAATTTATTTATAAAATTTTTATATAATTTTAAAACAAAAAACATCATGTTTTTTGGAAATTATTTTTTAAACAAGCGCATGTAACACACAAAACACCTATTTAACCCAAACCATGCTAACAATGTTTTTAACATTTAGGGGTCTATATGTTCATTATTAATAATAATTTGGTAAATTACCTCCAATTATTTTATATTTATAAACAAATAAAATATAATTTTAGTCGAAGTTATTATTTTAATTATATTTAAATATTTTTTGATATATAATTTTTTGTAAAATGACAATAATTTATTTTTCAACATTATTCATTTAATTTAAATTAAAAATAATACAAAAAAATTATTATTATTTAAATATATTATTATAAAATCTATATAAAATTTTATATTCATCTTAAAAAGTAATGGAATATAATAATTCATTAAATTTACTTTAAATTTAATGTTTTAGTTACATTTGTTTTATTTTATTATTAACTAAATAATCCATGTGTTAGATTTTTTAAGAGTTTAATGTTAATAAATCTTCTATAAAAATTAATGATAAATCAATACAATAAAAATAACTCATTTATATTTCAAAATAAATTTTATATCTGAAAATATGTTGTATTTTTTATATCTAAAAATTTGGAAAATGTTATAGGTAAGGAAAGATCATTTTTTTTATTTTTTATTACATAACGTGGGAAATAGGTAAATTTTATTGAATATTTTCACATTAAATAATAAAACGAGATTCATTAAGGGATATATTCAATATAATAAACAATAATGGATTTTGGAATTTTTTTTGGCATTTTGGCCCTTTATGTTTAAGGTTTAGTCCCTTCTGATTCTAATTTTTCTTTTAATCCTTCTAATTAATTTTAATCAATTTCATAAATATATTTTTTTCATGTATTAATCTATCTTATTAAAATATAAATATTATAATGATTATAACCACATATTTACTTTTTTTAAAATTCAATTCACAAAAGTAGAAAATTTACGTTTGATGCTAATCCTGAAGACGTGTCGAGAGAGTAGGCTTTTAAAGTGAGAATGTTCTAAATATCATTAATATTTTATATCTATATTCAGTATAAAAATGATTCAAATTACACTAATTGGTCTAATAGATGTATAATTGATCTATTTTGACTTTAAAACCAATATAAAATATAAGTTAACTATGTATATAAATTATATAAATTGTTGTTTTGAATTTAAATTCAATATTTTAAACTATTCGTCCAAAAAATAATGATTCTCAGAAAAATCAATAAAATTCACTCTATTTTAATTTTTAGATTATGATTTGAAAAATTTATTTTATTTTGTAAAATTAAATTTCTAAAAGTTTCTATGTGTATTTTTACTACTATTTAGAGAAGGGAATAAAAATATATTCTTTTATGAAAATAATACTTTAAACATATAAATATTTTACATAAAAATATATTTTTCAATATCAATTTATTTTAGAATATTTATTAATAATTATATTTCAATGTTTAATGTATATGTTAAAAATATCCCATTTAAATAATTATAACAATAAAATATTGATTTCTAGATACATAGTGTTGTGTTTAACCCATGTTATGCCAATGTTGGGTATATGGAAAGATATTATTTCTATTTCATGTAATGTATGATAAACATGGTGATGCATATAACAAAATAAATAATTATTTTATTTTTTGAAAAAACTATATTCAGTATCGCGTGAATTGTAAAATATAAAAATGATTAAATTTGATCCAAAAAATATATTTCACTAAATGGAGGTGTGCTACATTCAACGCCCCTTAAAATGAATTTATCCCGTGAAATTATTCACGGTTATTAATGGAAAATTTATATGAAAGTTCCTTTAATATAACCCCACATCATAAAATTGTATACCAAAAACTATTTTGAATAGGGAATGTTGGAAACATGATAGTAACCCAATGAAACTTTTAACTTTGTATCCACAAGGGATAAAATTGGTCGAAATTGAAAATATTGACTTGGTTGAAAAGAATAAATATTTATAGGGATTGATTGAGGTCATCCATCACAAAAAAGTTAATGAAAAATGAAATTTTCAATTCCAAAAATTCATTAATTTATTATTTTTTAAAATGCCATCATTTCATCAAAAAATAATGTATTAAGAAATTTTTTTTATTTCTAGATCTATTTCATAGTGTTGAAGTATCTTCCTGAAAAAATATACATGAATGAATTCAAGAAATCGTTACCCTTAGTTTTTCCATGATCAATTTACACTTAACCTTTTTCACCAAAAAGGAAGGTGAAATGTTTTTTATTCCAAAAGCAATAAATGATTATTAGATTCAAGATTATCCATCCCATATATCATCAGTTACCAAAAACACAATGTTATTAGATACAGGTATCCGGTATATGTAAATACTCAAGTGGTGAGATAATATATTAAATTTAAAAGCATCATTTATGTTTTACATAAACATTCCATAAATGGTTAACCATATAACTCTTCCAAAAGATTACAATCCAAAACATTAGAAACAATTTCACAAAATCATCTTAACATTGATCCCCATATAGTAAAATAAATAACATGATTGTAAAATTCCAAATATAAGAATTCCTTTATCATGTACTCTCTTAAAACATGGTAAGAACCATAATTACCATACATCGTTATTGAAAACATTCATGCATTCTTATTCCAATTTTTATTAGATAAATTCCTTCAATCCAAAATGATATAGAATCCACCCATGGAATCACACAATTATTTTTCAACAAATCATTTATATGATCAAAGGTAATAAGTACTTTCCAATTCACTTATTGATATCATTTAAACTCCACCCCTGGTTGTTACTCCTTTGATTTCCTACTCTTAGCCAGTAGCTACGGCACCACTGCCCTTCGATCCAAACACATGTCTCTTTGTTGCAGGCTATCATCTACCCCTAGAGCATCCTTTTTCTCCTCAATGCATTCGATGGCCTACGGTATCCTTCAAGGATGCGTTGTGTGACTCTCTTCGGGACTCTTATCACTCCTAATTCCTAGAGGCCCCCACAGTGGTTCTGTTGGTTTCGATGGATGCCTTCGACCTATCCATGGATGTTCCCATGATGAAGTTTTATGGGGAATTTTATAGCCTGAAATAGACCCTCATGGATAGGTTTGGAGTTGTAATTCCACCTCTTCTGGTCTCCAAACACTCTGTGGACTCCTGGGAGCTACATGATCTATTCTACATCTCGGCAGTCCATTGCCTACCCATTTTCATATTCTTCTCCTCAGAAGTGGACATTATTCATGCATTTTGAAGAGCACCTTGGCATGTGGTGAAGTGGTGATTTAGTCTGGCATAATGGTTGTTGGACATTTAAAAAGGTAAGGAGAGACAAAATATGTCGATGTGGATCAGTCTATAGGGCACCCATTTCCCTTTTAGAATGGTACATTCCATAAAGCTATCACAAACTATCTAGGAGGGTTCCTCTGTGTGGATGAATATACCAGGTATAGAGTGTATTTGACAGTTGCTTGTTCATGCATCAAGATTGATCTATCCTCTCCAATTCCAGAGAAAAATAACTTGATGGTCCAGGGTTTAAAGCTATGGTCCCAAGACATTATGTATCTGGTGTTTCCCATATTATGTTCCTCCTATCTCCACCAAGGGAATTCCTAGTAGATGTTCAAGAGACACCACCAAGGAATCCTTCAGTCTGAGTTCAGGCTAGACCTAGGGAACACTTCTTACCTCTAATGGTTGAATGTTACCTCCACATTATTGGTAAAGGCGGCTCCTAGGGTCGATTCCTAACCTATTTCACCACAAACATTTGTTTGCAACACCAGTCTCTCAACTGATCCGATTGGTGTTTCTTTTCATAGAATGGATCTGGTACCCCTTTCTTGGAGGGATCCTCCTTCATGGATGGATAATTTTTTTGGACGGACTTATAGACCCCACCATATCCTCTTTATTAGCGGGCTACTCTAATACTTTGTGTGGCTTCCCGCTAGCCTTTGGGGGCCCTCAGATTTACCTTCCCATGTTCCTGAAGTGGCTCCTGAAGGGATTTCCCTATTCAAGAATCGAGGTAAGCTTGCTCGTCCCCTCTCTTTATCGGGACGTGTTGCCTCCAAGTATGAGGTTAGAATGATCAGTCATGTGGATTTGGGTACTCATTCATCCTATGAGAAGGGTAAACGCTTAATGAGTATGTCTCCTAAAGTGTTGTGAGAGGGAAGAAAATCAAGCCACATTCTAACTTTCAATCAACACCTCCAAACCTCCTGGACCACAATCTGAGTTGGTGAACTTGTGCTTTATTAAAACATCAATGAAAAGAGAATATGGAGTGCCACTATTACATGCACTTGAGACCACGTAGCCTGGGTCCAAATCTAGGCCATTATTTAAACAATTATACCCATCTTCATATGGATCTCTCATGGCCATAGGGTGAGGGTCGAAACTGAATTCATAGCATCAGAGATGAAGAAAAAAATCGATCATTGTTGTTGTTTTGTAACCCAATCAAAACCCGACCAAGCTGCATGAGTTCACCCACATGATCAAAATGCTTGCATCCATGCTGGTGGCTCTAAATAACTGACATATATGGATATTTTGGTTTGGAGAAATCCCGGGGGACCTGATCCATGTGGAGGATTCTTTCATCACTATGAGGGTAAAAAAGATTCATTCAACAAATTTTTATTCATAATTTATGGCATCTGTGACAACAGAATTAGGGAAGCACTATGGCAGGAGCTTAGTGCGTTTGACCCAGGATGTGAACCATGGATCGTAGGCAGTGACTTCAACATCATCACAAAATCAGTAGTGAAAAACGTATGTTGGTCGTTCTCACAATGTGCTAACATGTTCATTGTTGAGTTAATGTCAAGAAAAGGATTAATGAATTTGGGGTACACCAGTGATTTCTTCACAAGGTGTTACAATCAATGAGAGAATAGGTGCTGCAGGAGCCATCATGACCGTTGCCTCTCCAAATTGAATTCCATCACCATGTTCCCAAATTCCAAGGTGAATCACCTAGTCCATGGTATCTCTGATCACTCACCATTAAAGGTATATTTTTTCCTCATGGAAGGTCTACCAAGATAGGTTCATGTTCTACGGTCAATGAACATGGAATTTAGAGTTCCTTCATCTAGTAAGGGCTTCATGTGGGGAACCGGTACAAGGACATTCTTGGGTGTCTATTCATAAAAAACTGAAATAGGTTAAATAGGGGCTATAGGAATGGGTACAGATCTTCCCCCTATAGACCAAGATATGGAGGATCTTAAAATAGATATTGAGTGCTTGGATGAATGTTCAGAGAGATCCTAGAACGACTCTAACTATGAGGATCATTCTTTAAAAAAGAATAGTTTAGCAGAACTGATCATTCGATAGGAATGAATGGCTCAAAAAAATTGATTTATAATGTGGCTGCACAAGGGTGATAAGAACACGACATAATTACACACCTTCATCAGGGATAAAATATTCCCCATCAAACTCAATATCATGCTCGAATATGGAAACTACATAGATGATAGTGAAGTTGCGGGTGTAATGGAATATTATTTCCTCAAAGACCTTATAGAAGGACCAAACAAAAGGATGTCCCATGGGTACTAAGCAGAAGTGAAGAACACTAGGACGTAATTCTCCAATGTTTAACCTCCATAGACAATTCTTGAGTGGAATTTATCTCATTTGAGATAGAGACTCACACCACCTCTATGAATCTAAATATAGAGAGTGAATCGGGGAATGATTTCTTTCCTGTCATGTTCAATAGAGCATCGTGGGAGGTTTTTAAGGACGAAATCATTTCAGAAGTTCATGAATTCTTCCAAAGAGGAATCCTCCCACATATTTCAAGCACCATGACATTGGTACTTATACCGAAGGTGAAGGATCCCTCCCCCAACCATTATCGACCCATGAGTTTGTGTAATTTCCCTTATAAGATCCTTGTGAGTCTCATCAACATGAGGTTGGCCATGTATCTTTCCAAGTGGACTCCCATGGAGAAAAATGTTTTTGTGAGGGGGTGTTCAACACATGGATAAATTTTTCAAGCATCGAAAATGATGAGGCACATAAACCAAGAGAAACATGGATCCAACCTGGTCATCAAATTGGACATGGAAAAGTTATATGATAGAATGGAATGGGGATTCGTCTACAGGGTGCTAGAATGAATGGGCCTCTCTCTAAAATCCTCAGAAATTATTTTCAAATGATTTAGCTCTTCATATATGGTTGCCTCATTCATGGAGAGATCCCATGGATTCTTCAAGGCCACCCCCTATTTACATAAAGGTGAACCGATATCTTTGACTATATTTATTCGTATGCCAGACATGTTATGACACATCTTGAATAGAAGGATCCATAATGGTAGTATACTATCCAATCAAAGGAAAAGGAAGCTTCCCTCCATCTCCCACATGGTTTTGGTAGAAAACTAAATCATATTCTCAAATGAAGGGAATAGATTTGCACGTGGTATTAACTAAATCTAGAAGAATATTGCAACTACAGTGATCTGGTGATCAACCATTCCAAAATAAATTTGTATTTCTAAAAAAAGTGTGAAAAGATGGGATAATATTCTATGTAGCAGAATGGACGTGCAACCTTTCAATTTCTTGAAGGAATATCTTGGAAGTATACTATCACCAGGAAGAATGAGAATTCAGGACTTTGATTATGTGGGGAGAAGGATAACAGGTCAAGTACTCAACTAGAAGAACCGCTTCTTATCATTTGGTGGGGGGGGGGGAGGTTTCACTGTTTAACTATATCCTGACTGCCAAACTAGTGCATGAGATGGCTTCCAATTCAGTGCCAAAAGGGGTGATCAAGGAAATAAAATGGTCTTGGCTAGCTCAGCATGGGTTGAAAATTCAATAGGGAAGTGACATTGGGTTTCATGGGATTGGATGGACCATACTATTCATGATGGGGTATTAATGTGAATAGATTAGGGGCTAGGATGCAATGGATGAATTCCAAACTCGCATGGGAAATCTTGAAGAACCAACTCTCTGGGGGAGGATAATGTCCCACAACTATGATATCTACATGGTAGAATATTGCATTCAAGGTTCCCCATTTAGGAAATAGATATACAACCTCATTCCGAGTCACCAACATCGCTCCCATTGGATAATGTGAGATGGAAGTATAATCATATGGAAACAAAAAATGGGTGGGGACAGTTCTAGGGTTTTGGGGGTGCTCGACCCCAATGATTACCTTCAAGGAGGTGAGTTTTCTACCATATATCATCAAGGTAGTTCATGACAAGAACTAGAATGACTTCTTTATTTCTATTACCATCAACTCGGATCTGGACCAATATGTGTTTCCCCTATCACTCTGAGAAGTTCACTACTAAGTATTTATGAAGGATCTATGTCCCCCAGGCACATCAAGAAAGCTGGAATGATATAGTGTGGTGCAAAAAACTCATAAACAAATAAAAAACGTCATATTTTTTCAGAAAAGGAACCCTGCAATACCATCTCATTATGGTATCAAGAAAATGGGCATTAATATATTATCTTAGTTTCAGTGCTACAACAACAAGGTAGATTAATGAAACAACAAAATTTTGTTTGAAGGACAGTGGGTACATGATGTGGGGATGTTCGTTGGAGATTTCATAGTGATATCATATTATAATATTTGGGATTCATAGTTCTTGGAGAGGTGGTTCCAGGGGACAATAGATAAAGGCCCTAGAAGGGTAATGAGCTCTATTATTCTCATTTCCAGCTATTGGTTCCTTTTTTAGGCTTGTAACAAGGCTAGATCTGAGGGGTCTCCCTCCATATGATGTTTTATAATTATGAGAAAAAAAATTATGCTGATTGATATGGTCACCCTCATCGAGAACGGGCATGAACCCCCACCCTGTATCTACTACAGGCACGTTCCACTTTGACCACTTCACCCATGTAAAAAGTGCGGGGATGATGGATATGATTGATTCCCCCAACAGATGGTTTCATGTTAAATATAGATGGGTCATGCATCATGGGTGACATGTGAGGTGGCAGAGTGGTTCTCAACAATAGAGAGAGTGTTTTACTTGCTTTCACGGCACACTTTGGTGATGGAAATGCACTTCAGGCAGAGGATAATGAAGTCCTCACATACTCAATAAATGCAAATAGAATAAAATTACTCTTTATGAAGTGAAAACGAACTTGTGGATCATACATGACTCCTTACTGGGCAGTAGATCCACTCCATTGGTAGTATCATACATTATCAGAAAATGTAAGCAGCTCCTTAACATAAATATTTAGGCCACCCACACTTTGATAGAGGGGATCAAATTCATGGATTGTGTCACCTCCCTTGAATCCCCAGATACTAATGTCACTTGACATCCCAATTCCACCTCCCTCAATCCCTAGAGAGTAAATTTATTTTTTGGTATGCTCTTGGTCTCTATAATTTTAGACCCCCCAAATCCTTGGGTTTTTTTTGTTCCACCCCCATATCTTTTAGTTTCTCCCTTGAATAAATATATTATAATAATGATGATCACTATTCAACATATCCCTTTCAATCCAAAATGAAAATATTAGATAGACAATTATTATATAATTCATGAATGATATAACATAATAATTTAATTACTAAACATATACAATTCAATTATCTAACATTATCCTTAAAACATTAATCAATTTTCTTCATCTTATCCATTAATAATCTTTTCCTATAATATGAAATATGAATCATGTCTTAACATTAATAACCCAAAATAAAATAATAATTTATTCGTTTAATGTAAATAATATTAGATGAACATCAAATACATTTTAGATGTAACATAGGTTATATTTATCATCATTAGTACACCAATACTCATTGACCTTCCAAATTCTTGTCATGATATTTCCATATAAAAAATATATTTTCATCATGGCCATACTTTCCAGATCCGAAACATTCATTATTCACCCAGTTCCTTCTAGCATCCTATATTGATTATAACCAGAATTTATAGGGTGAGAAACACATATAATAGATTAATACAACATAATCATCAACAATTACTCATAGGATATCTAAATAATGACACATAATTAATTAATCTATGAAACCATAGGTTTATCTTAGGTTATTAGTCGTCATATTATTTTAAAATATTTCAAGGTGGTCTATAAATAGTTTTTGAATTAAAAATGTATTTGTAATGGGGGTGTCAAATTAGGTGCACAGTAAGTGTCATTGTCAAGTAAAAGGTTATGCTCGAGTCAGGCTTGAAACACCTTTTCATTGTTGTTACTCATTGGTATATTGATTCCAGAACCACATCCACATGTAGTATCAATAGAAGGATGTATTTATAGGAATCCACTCGACTTATCGTTTACCAAAATTCAAAGAAAGTTTCTTATAGTTTTCATTATACTTAAACTTATCCTTAGGAATTCCCCTTGTGTTCTCACTACGGATCTATCATCTAAGTTTCAAAAGGATGAATAAACCATCACTCTAATACCAATTATAACAAATGGGCCTTATCTTACATAGAAATTTCATCATTACTGCAAAAAAATTATTATAGTACACAAACAGATTCCCAAATACCATAATAAGTTAGTGAATCTGAAATCATGGAATAATAATCTTTTAACAAAGTGATTGATCTCCTTGGTTTCCAAAAAATATCTCCCCCTTAGTAATTCTTCTAAAAAACCATTTTTATTAACTCAAGGAAACAATACATAATAAAAAGGTTAGATTGAATGGTCAGTATCAAAAAATAAAAGAAATATATATTCATAACATGATCATATGGTTAAAATAAATAGATTAAATCATTAGAAGATCATACCTTCCATATAAAATATTGTAATCAAGAATCCTTGACTAAATATTAGCAGTTCATTGGACATAAATAATAATATAACTGGGAATATAATCAATGAATTCATAATATGTGAATAAGAAATGAAATTATGAAATACACATCAATGTATTGCATTGTGAACAAGTATATATTGAATCAGGTTCATCCTTTAAGTTAAGGAAATGAAATTAGGCCCTCTCAAAGATTTATGGGAATGAAACTAGGTCCATGTATATTGTTATAAACACATAATAAAGTTCAAAAAAATACATTTAACTTTTAATTATGTTCAAGCATAAACATAGGGACATACAACCAGGTCCTTGAATAACATTGATAACATGTAATTATGTTCACACATAATATTATGAACACTTAATCAGGTTCATTCATAGCATTTAAACATGTAATTAGGTTCAATAACTTATATACCTGAATCTAGGTTTATTAATAACATTTTGATCATGCAATTAGGTTCAAAAATAATATTCATACTCATGAGTCATTCAAACACTCCGAATTCATTAGAGGGTGATCATGGTCCCATCAATCACATAATAAATGTTCCATAAGATTATAAATAATCCTTGTATCATAACCCATGAAATAAAATAAGTATCATAAAATTTTCATCATTCCATTTCCCATGGAAAAGACATAGGTCTAATAATCATTTTATCCAAGCATAACACATGAAATGATTCGATATTCAAGATATTATGACCCATGGAATTGAAATGGGTTTCAATAGAATAATTACATAAATAATATTCAATAATTAATATGAAATAAACCATTATATGATTTACTATAAGTTAACGAGTAACATTAACATATTTCATCATAGATGGAAACTATTTTTGAAATATCTTTTAAAAATTTTCTTGAGGAGAATATCCATTCTTCTTTGAAAATATTTTTTTTAAACATAAAACATTTTGAAATCCATTTTCATTGAAATTACATTGAAAATTTAGATAGATTACCTAAAATCATTTTGAAAGGATTTCCCTTGAAAAACATAAAAAATAAACATGAAAACTATTTTAAAACCGTTTTCCTTGGAAATTAATAAATGATGCTTGGAATCCTTTTGAAAAATTTATTCCATAAAAACATATACATAAATATTGAAAACATTTTGAAAATAGTTTGACATGAAAATAAATTGAAAATAAATAAATTTTTTTTTGTATATCGTTAAATTTTTTTCATTTAAAAATACCTTTTTAAATCATATAAATTATGCTTTGAACACCATTGAATTTTATTTTAACATAAAACAAGTTTTGAAATCCATTTTCTATACAAATAATTTTAATATATAATAATTTATTGAATATTTTGAAAATATTTTATTTTAAAATAAATTATAAACATACAAAGTAACACTCAAGAAAATTATTTTCATGATGGAGGGTAGGTATGTACATGTTGGAAATTTCTTCTCCACTATAAAATTTGAAAAAAGCACCATGATCAGGTAACGACAAGAAGATTCATTTTAAAACCCATTTTTTTAAAAATGAAATATATAAGTGAAAATTTCATTTAAACATAATATTATTATTTTAAAACAATTTTGGAATAATTATTAGAAAACATGGTTTTTAATGAACACAAATTTTCAAATGAAAAAAATATATAATGTCAGATTTTCATAAATTTTTTTATTAATCATCTTCCATAGAGTATAAAACATGGTTTTTATTAATCATATACCATAAATTTGTTCCATTGGTATGATATAACATGAATATCTATATGGTATGAAAATTGATCATACTTTTTGATATTATGATGATAATATTTCATCAAGGGGTGCATATTCATAAACAATATCGATAAATGATGAGATTTAAGCTATAAATTGTTACCACATTGGTAACATTAAATCACCATATAATGAAAAGAATAAAATAAGAGGAAGATTAAAATATCAATAAAATAATTATATTAATTACTTAACAATTAAAAATTTATTATATACACCTCATCAAGAAATATCGGTTCATAACATGGCATGTGTCTTAAATAACGAAAATTGAAAAAAAAATTACATTTCCAACTTGGAATCTTTTGAAAATAAACCCCATGAAATAAAGATAAAAAAATTGGAATGAATATATTAATATATTTAATTAAAATAATCAAATAATACATTCGTGAAATGTATAGACACCACACAATCTAAATTAGTGGTGAATAAATCATGTATCTCCCAAAAATAAAAAAATGAGATGAAACTACCTTACGATATGTCATGAACATCTTCATACACTTTCAAACATCATGTATAATAAATATAGGTTTTTCATAAATCTATGAAAAAAAATATTATTATATCTAATTCCATATATTATTTTTTATGACTTTATATTACCCATTTATAAACAATTATGTGTTAATGTTATGTTTTCATGTGATATCCTCTTTACCTTTCGTATATGTTATGATTTTTTATTCTTTATACTATTAATTAGTTAAATATTTATTGACATAAAAAGGTAAAATATGCTAAAAATTTATTCTATATTCTATATGTTTTTTTAAAATAATCTTTGTAAGATATATGTATGTAACAGAATACACCATTCATGGATACAGTTGGCCGTACAAAGGCATGGATTCCATTTCTGATTAATTTTCTTATTGAAAGAAAGAATGTAAATGTAATATACTTATATATAATATAATTATAGTTGAATTATTACCTCATATATATCTAAAAATTCACTAAACTCATCCTTAATAATTTCCTTGTAATGTGTGAATGAGTCACCTCACTTTGACGAATGCAGCCCCAAATGAAATTATCAGACTTACCAAAAGTGGAAATCAAGAATGTATGTGTTATATAGTAATTATGGAAAATAAGTAAATTGTAAATAACATGTATAACTTATAAAATTATATTTTTCATCACAATTTCCAACCATTAGAGGTGGTAAAAAAATATCAACATCATTTTGTGTTGAAGTACTTATCCATACACAAGAACGATAAATCTATTACCCATTAGAAAGATATGTGTTTAAGTGTAATTAAAATCATTAGAATAATAACATGTCTATATTTTGAGTACGCTGTTGTTGTTATATAATCATGGGATATGAATAATTCATGAGGTGTATAATGAAAATTAAATTGATGATCATGAGAAAGGATGTTACCTCTTATACATTTAACTTCTTTTGGTTTGACTAAATGGATTCCTTGGATAGATTTATTGCCTTAGTTTTTCTTCTAGGTTTATGTGAGGGATTTTTAGCAGCAATTTTTTCTAATCTCAAATAATCCAAAGTGACTTGAGATGTGCGAGGAAGGGAAGATTGAATCCCTTTTTATAGTGGGAGCGGAGTGGCATTCATTGAAATACTAAAAGGTACACACTAATGGGAGTTCTACCTTAACTCATGTTATTAAAATTTTAAAAATAATGGATTAAATATAAATTATGGTTAAAAATATATATATCACACAAAAAATAATTTTAGTTATATAATTTTGTTCCTTATTGTTTATGTTTCTATATATTATTCATTTTTTGTTTTTCCTTTATGTAACTAGTTTTTCATCCTATGAAATTTAACCATTAAGACAAAATTAAGGTTCTATTTTAAGAAAATTATATTACAATTTAATTATAAATATGATATTTAATTTACAAAATCAAAAAATATTTTTTTTTGGAGATTAATTTTAATATAAGCACTTATAACACGCAAAAACACTACTTTAACATTAACCATGTTAACAATGTTTCTAATATTTAAGGGTCTAAATGTTTGTTATAAAATAATATTTGGAGCATTAATACACCATATTTTATATTTATTAACACATTATGATCATTTGGAATAAGGGATTGTCTTTATTAATTTTCAAAAATTAAAAAATTTAATTTATAGTAAAATAACATCAATTTCAATTTTGACATTATCTATTTAATTTTATATTTGATAAAATATCATAAAAATTTATTTTAAATAAAATATATTAATTTAAAATATTTGAAACATTATATATTATCTTACAAAATTAATGGACCCCAATCATTCATTAAATATAATTTACTTTTTTTTATTTTTAGCATCATTTGTTTTATTTCATTATTAACCAAATAATCCTTGTGTTTTCATTTGATAGGAATTTAATGTAAAAAATCCATATATAAAAATTAATGATAAAATATTGTAAATAAATTTACTCATTTATATTTTATATCGATATTTATAAATGAAAATATATTCTTTTATCTATATCTCAATGTTTTATAAGCGATTAAGGTTAGGAATGTACATTTTTTCCTTTCTCCTTTCATAAGTTATGTTAAAGAGACTATTTTATTGAGATATATTTCAATAACTCATTAAATTAGATCTATTAAGTGATTTAGTCAATATATTGGAATCAAATAACTTTTAAAAAAAATTATGTTATTTGGGGACCTTAAGATTATAGTTTAGACCTTTCTTAGTATATTATTTTACTTAATCATTGAAATTAATTTTAATCACATTCACTAGTATTTTTGGTAAAAAATTATGTTTATATTATTATGAAATAATATATATATTGATTACAAAACTTTATTTACATTTTCTAAAATTCAATTCATAGAGGTGGAAAACTTATGATTAATGGATATCTCAAAAACATGACAAGATAACAGCATTTAAAAGTGAGAATGTTCAAAAGTTTATTAAGATGTCGATATAAATTCAATAAACAAATTATTAAAATAATATACTTTTGATTAATAAATTAATAATTAATCTCTGGTTATATTAAAACCAACTTAAAATATAATTTAAAAATATAAGTGAATTAGTTGAAAATAAGTTTCAAATTAAAATTCAACATTATTTACTATTCACTCAAAATAAAATTTTTCAAAAAATCCCACAAAATCACCCTAATATAATTTTAAAATTAAAAATTAAAAATGAATTTTATTTTACCAAATTAAATATACAAGTGTTTCTAAATTTTATTTTATTATTTTTCAAATAAGTAATTAAAATATAGTTATTTTATGAAAATATTATCATCAATATTTTTAAAACATTAAATAAAAAATTAAATGCTTTATTATCATTTTATTTTGTAAAATATTTCATATTTTTTATTAAAAATTATAAGAATTATTTTAATGGATGTGTTATAAATATCACATTTAAATAATTATAAAAATATAATATTGTTTTATAGAAGCATAGTGTTATGTGTTATACAAGAAAAGTTATTGTTGTGTATATTGAAAGACAACATTTACATTCCCTATAGTGTAAGACTAACATGGTCTTTCCTATAATGCAATCCACCAAAATTTATTTTATATATAAAAAATATTAACTATTTCTTGAATTTCCAAAATAACAAAAATATTGATTAATTTGAAAAAATCATTCCAAAAAAATTGTTGTGTTACTACATTTTTTATAATGATCAACACAAAAATATCCATAGTTAAATACCAAGATGAATTGTCCACAAATGGAATCAAATTAAATATAAAGAAGAATTTAACAAGTTTAAAATCCAATGATATTAACTGAATCCATAAATATTCTCTAGGAAACCCCACATTATCCATAATAATTCCCCTACCAACACCACTTCATACATACACACGAAACACATCTTGACACATTATGAAAACAAATGAAACACATTTATTCAACAACTAGTGTCTTTATTTGGTTCCCTAATACACAAATTTTTGATAAGTCTATTACCATAAAAGAAAGCATATTTTTCATTCTCTAGTTCTTGGTTTATAGATTTTTTTATTCATTTCTCATTTGGAAGGTGAGAAAGATAAGTGGGGATGATAATTTTTATTAAAAGAATGTATGAAGAAGTAAAATCTATTTAGTAGTAGCAGTTTAAGAAGATATTTTTTGATAATTAATTTTCCATGGACTCTTATCATATGGGAGATGAAACCAAAGGAGGATGAATCCATTAGTAGCTATGAACTAAATTTCACAAGACACTGAATGTATGCTTATTGATTTACCATTAACCATGAAATAAAAATTGATCATTTATTTGTTGTCTTAAAATGAATCCATTGAATGAAATTTTCAAAATGCGACTTTATTAACTATTAATAAATTGGGCTATGTTATCTCAAGGTGGAAATAAATATATATTAATCCCATTATTCTCTTAGTGTTTGGGATAATAAATGAGAAATGTAATTTCCTGGAAACTCAAACAATAATACCCATGGATGAAAAATGATGATATTATAAAATGTTAAAAAAGAGGGAAGAAGCGTATATGTAACTGTATCAATGGAATATAAAAATCCTTTAAGTGTGTAAGAGATGTTCATTGAGAACGAAAATTATAAGAATATTTGAATATGAAAACTAATGTAATGGATAGAGGGAAATCTCTCCCTAATGCACCACCCACACACTAACGATTCAATTATAATGTGTTTGGTCAATATTCCAAAAAGTAAAATATTCCAAAGGTTAACGAAACAAAGTAATGTCAATAACCCCCCATGAAAATGGGGAAAGGGAAATCTAATTCAATCACAACTGTAGAGGTGAATAAAAAATAAGTGGTTTAAGGTACACTCTTCATCAACACTATAATTATGAATGTCTTATTTGATCATGGATAAAACCACTCTTACAAATCAAGGATATATTATAAGAGCATAAAATCACAACCCTGATTGTTATATATTGATTTATTGGTGAGAAATCCTAGGGATATTATGATTTCTTCCAAATTCTATAACTTCTCTTTGATATTTTTTGGGGAATATGATTCCTTCAAATCATATTATTCTCCCATGAATAGAATGTGATGTTATTTATTACGACGATTTAACACCATTATATTGATTCCATAGATATTTTTGTAATATTGGACTCACATTTCATATCCTAATTCCAAAATAAGTTCATATATTAGTGGATAAATTACTATGAACTCCATATGGGAATCACATCTATCAAATGGATCATAATAACCAATCATGATGGGTATTTTGTTTAAATGATGGGGGAAAAGGTGAGTTTTTTAATATTTCTTATGATAGTGAGGTTAATATCTCATAAAAAGTAATATATTTTGAATAATATATCATGTGGAAGACCTGAACTATTTTCATCATCAATAGATAAAAAATCACTAGGACATAATTTATTTTACTGGGGCAGAATGTATCACCTTGATATTTTAGTATGAATCTTATAACACCCTGATATTTTATGAGAAATAGTTTTTAATGTCTTATGTTATACGCAACACCAAAGGAATCTTTCACATCACACAATACGGATTTGGCTTGCATTACACGCAATCGCGACCTTCCTCGTTAGCGTGTGTAGTACACAATACCGGGTTTCACTAAACAATGTTATATTATTATGGACTAGATGTTATGAATATTATTAAATAAATTTTTAATTTTATAACATTATTATTCATCTTAGACATTTTCTAGAATATGGTAAGAGAACAAAATAATTTTTTCAGGTAAAATAAGTATTTTTCAAAAAATGCAGTTTTGCCGCCTTTTGATGGTGCACACACATTAAATCTAGTTTTTGACATGTTTATAAGTTCAATTTGAAAAAATGAAATTCTTCTTTTGAATCAGGGTATAAATATTTACTTTGGATAACTTTTTGATATTTTTCTGATAACTTTCATATTTTGATGAATAGTAAAAATACGCTAATTTTTAATTAAAAACATCTTTTTTCATTGAGATAATTTGTATGGTTAAATTATAATATTTAATGGTTTTAAAGTATAAATAAAATATATTTTTACCATAATGTATGTCATTATCACTAATTTCACATTGAATTCACATGTAAAAACATTTCAATCTTTGGCAATGTTTTAACTTCTAAAACCCGTATTCTTAACAACGAGATTTATTTTAAATTAATTAATGAAACTTATATGTTTTGAATTTGGAAAAATGGATTCCATATTTGGAATTAGTGGGTATAAATTATGTTAATAGCCTACTTTTTATTTTTGGGCATTATGAATAGTAACTACGGTAAATTTTATTTACCATAGTTAAAGGTAAATAGGGTCATTAAGGGTAAATATAAGATTATAAAGTTACCCTAACACCTGCCAAAATCCTATTGGATGACTAAAAGTCGACACATATCACCTAAGGGTCGGATTAGATTCATTTAATGGACTTTGTTCCATGAAAATAATTTAATTATTATTAAAACCAAAGAATGTGACAACATGTCACTTTCTTAAATCTTATAAGTATAATAATTTTAATTTAGTGATAAACTTAATGAAACTTCAAACATGAATAGTCTCCAGAAATCTAATAAAATTATATATATCATATGAATTTATTTAGAATTTTTAGGGATTAAATAATTATCAGTAATTATGCCACAATAGTGATGTTGAAATTATTTTATTAATTAAAATATCAAATAAATGGTTTTAAAAATATGAAAATAAATATTATATGAACTATTTAATGTGCTCCACTAATTTTCTAGATACATATGACATTTTATGAATCTTTTAAAGCTTTTGGTTTGAACATATCTTCTGTATATATTTTATTTAAATTCAAATAAATGAATAGTGTCAAAATTGACACTATTGTAGTTTATAAAAATAACATATTATAAAATTGTTTATAAATCACAAAAATATTTAAAAATTATTAATTAAAAGTTATATGGTCAAAAATGTCATAAAGTGTCAAATTATGGAAAATTCACAACACATATGTAATTATTTATAATAATTTAAAATTTAGAATATTTTTACCACAAATAAAATTAAATTGATAAATAAGGATAAATCAAGTTGATAATGTTTAAAATAAATTCCTAACATGTCTAAATTTTATTGGTTGATGATATTAAAACCCTATCTCAACTAATCTTCAGATATGAGTCATTTTGGAAGTTTTTCAGCGGGGTTGGGATTTAATATAAACTAATATTTCTTATATTTCCAAAGGTGCCCCTCTCCTCCCTTAAAAAAGGGCACCTCCTCCCTCTCCTCCTCACAACAATTTGAGCCTTAAAGTTGGAAAATCCCTACCCATTTCACTTCCCCACTTCCCTAGAAACATCCTAGAGGTCCTGGTCTTCTTCAAAGACCAATTTTATTTCCCTAGGAGGAGGTCTCAAACAGGCGCTTCAAAGAAGAGGAGGTTCAGACACTTACAAAGCAAATCTGACCTAAGGTAAGGGACAATCTCACAATCTCAATTTTTATCCGAGATTGTTTATACTTCAGAATTTACTGGGGAAAATTTATTATCCACATCAATGTTTCCTCAATATTTAATATTATTCACATCCTCCTGCAATTGTTTAAATCCAATTTTACCCTTTAGTGAGTTTTTAGTAAAAGATATGAAAGGAATCTTTTGTCGTTTTTCGTACGAGGTACTTTTTGACTTATCTGAAAAAAGTAAGAGAAGAATGTTTTTTTAACTTATACAGGATGAATTTATTTTTAAAAAATTATTTCCAATAAGCTTCGTTTACAAGTTTTTAAGTTTATTTTTAATCAACTTCTTTTAGTTTAAGATTGTATGGCATGTTAAGAAAGGAAAAATGTTTTTGAAGTAGAAAGGATATTTTCCTCAAGAATGGAGTTCAAGAGTTTTATCAAAATTATTTTCCATCTAAGATAATATAGGGTTCTATTGCTATCCCTATTATTATATTTATTTGATTATGTTGTGATGGAAATATTTGTATGATGTCACAATGTTTAAGATTCCCATTTCTATTACATGGGTTATGCTATGATGTAAGATTATGATTTTGTGGCACACATAAGAATGGTATCATTATGAGATGGGTGGGACCTATATCTACCTCCAATGCATTGGGTAAAGATTTTATATCTCATGAGATAGACATGGCTGGAACGGCAGGTTAAACCGGTTCAGTGAAATAGGACTGAAATGAGGAGTGAACTCGGTTCAGAAATGGACTTTTTCCACTAAGATAGTCTTGGCAATGAGTCTTGACTACTAAGAAATGATTTTATATGATTATGTGTGTATTCCATAAAGATTCAAGTTTTAAGTTATGATTATTGGGATTACATTTCACTTCTATGATTTATCCCATGTTATGATCTCTTTTACAGGATAAGATTTTCAAAATGTTATGTTCTTATAAATATGATATGTTTGATATATCTTTTTTTACCCTTACTGAGCATTTGAGCTCACACTTTTGTATGTTTTCTTTTCCCAAGGTCAGGAAGAAGGATATTAAGTAGGAAATGCCAAAAAGGGACTCTAGATATGATGAAATAAATGGGATACAACGTAGAAGATTTATGAACCAATTGTTTATGTTTCCCAATTTCTAAAGAAACTATACCTATACGGTCCTTTCATGGTTTTTTTATATGTTGTAATAAGTATGCTTCAATTTTGAAGTAATAACCATGTATGTAAAGTATGGGTCGTTATAGTTGGTATCAGAGGAAAGGTATAGTCAACCTTTGGAAACTAGGATATGAAATCCTTAGTAAGAAAACTAAGGATATGTCTACGCATAGAACACAATCTTAGTGTTTTATAAATGGACATGAACAACCTGTGATAAGACCTTAAGTGTGAAATTTTATTCTTTATTATGTGGTTTTACTATTATAATTAGTGTTGATCACACAATTCTTCTTGGTTTTAGTCAATGGATGGAACCCGAAGGAACCGTGTTAATTCGGAATGCGACGGGAAATGCAATGATTGTCCCCCTGAGCAACCAAAAGTTATGGGAGCTAGAATGAAAAAATCTTGTAGCCATGCTCACACAACTTTCTCAAGCTATGAATCATGCACGACATCCAAATGAGCAAAGGAAGGAGCAAAATTCTATTGAATCCTTCATGAGGCAGCATCCACCTTCATTCAGCGGGTCTTCTGATCCATTAGTGGATGAACAATGGATCAGTACCACTGAAAATATATTTTCAGTTATTCAATGTTATGAACATGATAAAGTCATCTTAGTAGTGTATCATTTGGAAGGTGATGCTGATCAATGGTGGAATCTTATTAAGAATACGAGGCAAATGGATGAAATTGAGTCCATGGAATGGGACAGGTTCATGAACTTATTTTTCAATAAGTATTTCCCTCGTATTCTTCGAAGAAAGATGGAGAATGAGTTTATTGAACTGAAGCAAAAGTATGATGAATCCGTTGGTACCTATGAAGAAAATTTTACATGACTTGCTAGGTACGCTTCCGAAATTATTATCCAACCTAAGAGTAAGATCGATCGATTCTTTAGTGGTTTAAAACCAAGTTTTCGAAGGGTGTTATCCATAAGGGACTTCAATAGCTATGAGGAAATTTTTCGAAGTGCTCTCAAGGTTGAGATGGAGATTGGTGTAACCCATCAGTCACATGGGTTTGATAAGAAGAGGAAAATGGAATTCAAAGGAAAATTTAAAGACCACACTGAAAAGAAGATGAGTTTTCCCTTTTGCTCAAAGTGTGGAAAGAAACATGGAGTAAATTGTCTTAAGGGGACAAGAAAATTCTATAAGTGTGGAAAAAAAGGTCATCGGGCAATTGAATGTCGAAATAATGGGAAGAAGATGTCTAATGATGCAAAGAAAGGAAGGGATACACAGAATGAACCTAATACACTTCAATGTTTCAAGTGCAAGGAGATGGGGCATTATGCCAATCAATGCCCAAATCCAAGGGTTGATGATGATGATCGACGTCAACAAACTCTTAAGGCCAAAGACAAAGTAAAGTCACATTCAATTACCATCGACGATGTGGAGTACGACAACAGAGTGGTGAGAGGTAAAATTACCATCCACTCTAAAGTAGCAAATGTTTTATTTGATTCTGGATCCACCCACTCTTTTATTTTTGAAGAATTTTCTAAGGGTATCGATGTATTACCTCAACAATTTGATGTTGAGTTCGCTGTGACAAATCCTAATGGGACAACAGTCGCATCAAAAGTTTACAATTATTCTCCGATTTATGTTTGTGGGAAAGTGATTCCTACAAATGTTGTGATCCTTCCTATAGTGGAATTTTATGTGATTCTTGGCATGGATTGGCTTTCTCTATATGGTGCTCATATCAATTTCCAAATAAGGGAAGTCACATTTCATATTCAAGATCAATCTATGATCGTCTATCGATGCAAGGATGGACATAACCTTCCAGTGGAAATTTCATCCATCTTATGGGTCTTGATTCCACTAACTGAGGGTTATTTATCTCAAATTGTTGGAGAGAAACTCACAATTAATAATATTCCCATTTTACGAGAATTTGATGATGTCTTTCCGGAGGAATTTCCAGGCCTTCCACCAAATCGTGAAGTTGAGTTTTCAATAGAACTCATACCAGTTGCTTTTCATATTTCGAAGACACCGTATAGAATGGACCCAACTGAGTTGCAGGAATTGAAGAAGAAACTCCAAGAGAATCTTGATAAAGGATTCATACGCCCTAGTGCGTCACCTTGGGGAGCACATGTTCTGTTTGTTAAGAAGAAATATGGATCAATGAGACTCTGCATTGATTATCGAGAACTTAACAAGATCACTATCAAGAACAAACATCCTCTCCCACGCATTGATGACCTATTTGACCAACTACGCGGAGCTCAATACTTTTCCAAGATTGATCTTCATTCAGGGTATCATCAATTACGGGTCAAAAGGGAGGATATACCAAAAACGGCTTTTCGTACAAGGTATGGACACTATGAATTTATAGTGATTCCATTTGGTCTTACTAATGCCCCTCCTATCTTCATGGATATGATGAATAGAGTCTTTAGAGACTATCTTGATCAGTTTGTGGTAGTCTTTATAGATGATATTGTTGTCTATACAAAGATCAAGGAAGAACATGAAGATCACTTGAGAATTGTATTAAAGACACTAAGAAAGGAGAAGCTTTATACCAAATTTAACAAGTGTGAATTTTGGATTCAAAAAGTTGCATTTTTGGGTCACATAATCTCAAAAGAGGGGATATCTGTGGATCCAGAAAAAACAGAGGTTATCGAAAGATGGTCGAGACCAACAACAGTAATCGAGATCCGAAGTTTTCTTGGTTTGACTGGATATTATCGACATTTTGTGAAAGATTTTTCATGATTATCTAATAGACTCACCAAGTTGACTCGGAAAGGAGTTATGTTTGTTTGGACGGAGTAATGTGAAGAGAATTTTAAGGAGTTTAAAAGAAGGTTATCCAGTGCACCTGTGCTCACACTACCTTGTAGTGGAGAAAGGTTTGTGATCTAAAATGATGCATCAAAGAAGTGATTGGGGTGTGTTCTTATGAAAAATTATATGGTGATAGCTTATTCCTCACGACAGTTGAAAATCCATGAGCAAAATTACCCAACTCATGATTTGGAGTTAGCTGCGGTAATCTTTGCATTAAATATTTGGAGGCATTATCTTTATGGAGAAAGGTGTGACATTTATACTGATCATAAAATTTTAAATAATATTTTCACACAAAAGGAACTGAATATGCGCCAAAGAAGATGGTTGGAGCTGATTAAGGACTACGACTGCTCAATTCATTACCACCCTGGGAAAGCAAACAAAGTGGCAGATGCATTAAGTCAACAAGACCATGATAGCTTATCCATAATTAGGATCACAAAATATCCAATATTTATGGATTTACAAAGGATGGATCTTGGAATTTTAATGGAAGGGGAGAAATATTATCTTTCTCAAATGAATGTTCAACCATCTATACATGTGAAGATTCAAGAGGCACAGAAAGAAGATGTCGAGTTACAAAAGAAGGTGAGAAATGTTCCTAAATTCAACCTTGATTGTGATGGGATAATAAGGTTTAGGAATCAGGTTTGTGTTCCTCCCATCCCAGAATTAAAGAAGGAGTTGCTGGACGAGGCTCATAGTTCTTCATTCTCTATTCATCCTGGAAGCACGAAGATGTATAGGGACCTGAAAGAGTACTTCTGGTGGGATGGAATGAAAAGAGATGTTGCTGAATAAGTCTCTCGATGCATGGTTTGTCAGCAAGTTAATGATGATAGACAAAAGTCTAAGGGGATGTTACAACCATTACCCATACCAGAATGGAAATGGGAAAACATCACTTTGGACTTTGTCACTGGACTTCCCAAAACATCCAAAGGAAATAATGCTATCTGGGTTATAGTTGATCGTCTTACAAATTCTGCACACTTCATTGCTATTAGAGAGGATTTCTCTCTAGATCAGCTTTCCAGGATATATGTAAAGGAAGTGGTAAGATTTCATGGAGTACCACTTTCTATTATATCAGATCGGGATCCGAGGTTTACCTCAATGTTCTGGCGAAGTCTTCAGCATACTCTAGATACAGAATTGAGTTTCAGCACTGCTTATCATCCTCAGACAGATGGTTAGTTTGAGAGTACAATTAAAACTCTTGAAGATATGTTGAGATCTTGCTCTATAGATTTCAAAGGTTGTTGTGATGAACACCTACCTTTGGAGGAATTTTCTTATAATAATAGCTTTCACTCCAGTATTCAGATGGCTCCTTATGAATCTCCCTATGGAAAGAAATGCAGGACTCCAACTTGATGGGATGAAGTTGGGGAATGAAATATATTAGGACCTGATCTTGTTGATGAAATGGCAGAAAAGGTCAGATCTATTCAACAACACATAAGAGTAGCTCAGAGTCGACAAAAAAGTTATGCTGACAACCGAAGAAAAGACATAGAGTTTGAAGTGGGTGATAAAGTGTTCTTACGAATATCTCCCTGGAAGAGGGTCATGAGATTTGGAAAGAATGGAAAGTTGAGCCCTAGCTATATCGGTCCTTTTGAAATTTTGGATCGTGTTGGGAAGGTAGCTTACTGATTGGCGCTTCCACCAAATCTCTCTCAAGTTCACGATGTGTTCCAGGTATCTCTCATGAGAAAGTACATACCTGATCCTTCACATGTACTCAGCTCAGAAGTTGTACCGCTGGAGAAAGATCTTTCTTATGAAGAAAAAATAATAGAGATTCTGGATCTTAGCGAAAAAGTCCTACAGAACAAGACCACTCGTTTGGTGAAAGTTTTATGGAGGAACTACCTATTAGAAGAAGCTACATGGGAACTTGAGGATATGATGAGGGAGAGGTATCCTCATCTGTTTGTAATGAAGTAACAAATTTCGAGGGCGAAATTCATTTTAAGGGGGGTAGAATGTAACACCCTGAGATTTTATGAGAAATATTTTTTTATGTCTTATGTTATACGCAACACCAAGGGAATCTTTCACAGAACACAATACGTACTTGGCTTGCATTACACGCAATCATGACCTTCCTCGATAGTGTGTGTAGTACGCAATACCGGGTTTCACTAAACAATGATATATTATTATGGACTAGCGGTTATGAATAGTATTAACTAAATTTTGAATTTTATAGCATTATTATTCATCTTACACATTTTCTAGAATATGGTAAGAGAACAAAATAATTTTTTCATGTAAAATAAGTATTTTTCAGAAAATGCATTTTTGCCGCCTTTTGATGTCGCACCCACATTAAATCTAGTTTTGACATGTTTATAAGTTCAATTTTACAAAATAAAATTCTTATTTTGAATCAGGGTATAAAAATTTACTTTGGATAAATTTTCCATATTTTTCTGATAACTTTCATATTTTGATGAATAGTAAAAATACGCTAATTTTTAATTAAAAACAAATTTTTTCATTGAGATAATTTATATGGTTAAATTATAATATTGAATGGTTTTAAAGTATAAATATAATATATTTTTACCATAATGTATTCCATTAGCACTAATTTGACATTGAATTCATAGGTAAAAACATTTCAATCTTTGGAAATGTTTTAACTTCTAAAACCCATTTTCTTAACAACGGGATTTATTTTAAATTAATTACTACAACATATATGTTTTGAATTTTTAAAAATGGATTCCATATTTGGAATCAGGGGGTCCAAATTATGTTAATAGGCTACTTTTTATGTTTGGGCATTATGAATAGTGACTACGGTAAATTTTATTTACCATAGTTAAAGGTAAATCTGGTAATTAAGGGTAAATATAAGATTATAAAGTTACCCTAACACCTGCCAAAATCCTATTAGATGACTAAAAGTCGACCCATATCACCTAAGGGTCGGATAAGATTCATTTAATGGACTTTTTTCCATGAAAATAATTTAATTATTATTAAAACCAAAGAATGTGACAACATGTCACTTTCTTAAATCTTACAAGTATAATAATTTTAATTTAGTGATAATTTTAATGAAACTTAGAACATGAATAGTCTCCAGAAATCTAATACAATTATCTACATCATAGGAATTTATTTAGAATTTTTAGGGAATAAATAATTATCATTAATTATTCCACAATAGTGATGTTGAAATTATTTTATTAATTAAAATATCAAATAAATGGTTCTAAAAATATTAAAATAAATATTATATGAACTATTTAATGTGCTCCACTAATTTTCTAGATACATATGACATTTTATGAATCTATTAATGCTTTTATATTGAACATATCTTCTGAATATATTTTATTTAAATTCAAATAAATGAATAGTGTCAAAATTGACACTATTGTAGTTTATAAAAATAACATATTATAAAATTGTTTACAAATCACAAAAATATTTCAAAAATTATTAATTAAAATTTATATGGCCGAAAATGTCATAAAGTGTCAAATTAGGGAAAATTAGCAACACATATGTAGTTATTTATAATAATTTAAAATTAAGAATATTTTTACCACAAATAAAATTAAATTGATAAATAAGGATAAATCAAGTTGATAATGTTTAAAATAAATTTCTAACATGTCTAAATTTTATTGGTTGATGATATTACAACCCCATCTCATCTAATCTTTGGATATGAGTCATTTTTTAAGTTTTTAAGTGGGGTTGGGATTTAATATAAACTAATATTTCTTATATTTCCAAAGATGCCCCTCTCCTCCCTTATAAAAGGGAACCTCCTCCCTCTCCTCCTCACCCCAATTTTAGCCTTCAAGATTGAACAATCTCTTCCCATTTCACTTCCCCACTTCCCTAGAAACATACTAGTGGTTCTGGTATTCTTCAAAGACTAATTGTAGTGCCCTAAGAGGAGGTCTCAAAGAGGCGCTTCAAAGAAGAGGAGGTTCAGACACTTTCGAAGCAAATCAGACCTAAGGTAAGGGACAATCTCACAATCTCAATTTTTATCCGAGATTTTTTATAATTCAGAATTTAATGGGGAATATTTATCATCCACATCCATGTTTCCTCAATATGTAATATTATTCACATCCACCTATAATTGTTTAAATCCAATTTTTCCCTTCGGTGAGTTTTTAGTAAAAGATACAAAAGGAATCTTTTTTCTATTTTTGTACGAGGTAATTTTTGACCTATCTAACAAAAGTACGAGAAGAATGTTTTTTTAACTTATATGGCATGAATTAATTTTTAAAACATTATTTCCAAGAAGCTTACATTACAAATTTTCAAGTTTATTTTCAATCAACTTCTTTTAGTTTAAGATTGTATGACATGTTAAGAAAGGAAAAATGTTTTTGAAGTAGAAAGGATATTTTCCTCAAGAATGAAGTTCAAGAGTTTTATCAAAATTATTTTCCATCTAAGATAATATAGGGTTCTGTTTCTATCCCTATTATTACATTTATTTGTTTATGTTGTGATGGAAATATTTTTATGATGTCACGATGTTTAAGATTCCCATTTTTATTACATGGGTTATGCTACGATGTACGGTTTGTGATTTTGTGGAACACATAATAATGGTATCATTATGAGATGGGTGGGAACTATATCTTCCTCCAATGCATTGGGTAAAGATTTTATATCTCATGATATATACATGGCTGGAACGACAAATTAAACCAGTTCAGTGAAACAGGACTGAAACGAGGAGTGAACTCGGTTTAGAAATGGACTTTTTCCACTAAGATAGTCTTGGAAATGAGTCATGACTATTAAGAAATGATTTTATATGATTATGTGTATATTCCACAAAGCTTCATGTTTTAATTTATGATTATTGGGATTACATTTTACTTCTATGATTTATCCCATGTTATGATCTCTTTTACAGGATAAGATTTTCAAAATGTTATGTTCTAAGATATGTTTGATATTTCTTTTGTTTACCCTTACTGAGCATTTGAGCTCACCCTTTTGTATGTTTTATTTTTCCCAGGTTAGGAAGAAGGATATGAAGTAGGATATTCCAAAAAGGGACTCTAGATATGATGAAATAAATGGGAGAAAACGTAGATGATTTATGAACCAGTTGTTTATGTTTCCTAGTTTCTAAAGACACTATACCTATACGGTCCTTTCATGGTTTTGTAATATGTTGTAATAAGTATGCTTCAATTTTGAAGTAATAACCATGTATGTAAAGTATGGGTCATTATAAATCTACTATTAAATAAATACATTGTTAAATAGATTATTTTATTAAAAAAACAAAATTTAAATGAACTGTGATATATTTTATTGAGATAAAATATTACAATGATATAAATTTAATTAAATTTTTAGAATACAATATGAATGATTACTAAGAAAATTATTTGAAGAATAAATCTACAAGTAAATGATAATACCAAGAACATGAAATATTTATACTCATGTGTTTCATTGTTGATCATAACATTGACTATAAAAACATAAATATTGATGTTCATTAGAAATACAATTTACATTTTGAGAATGACAAAAATTAATAGGATGAATGATAGTAATAATTTATTTACAGTTATACATAGTTATAATTGTATATATGGTAACATGACATCTGTCCATAAAAATATAGTCATTGGATATATAATCATTTGATATAGTTATATCCATTATATACATTGATGTTTGGTAATTAATGGTAAAAAATTAAAAAAATCACTATTCTAGAATGAAATCAAAATATAATAATTAATTGGAATATTTTATTATAAAAATATTTATATTTTTTAATTATGTTTTGTTTTTAAATTATGATTTAAGGTGTTCAAATAAATATTTTAACAAAAATTTACATAAAAAATTTAGTGGAAGGAATATAATTAATGGTATGTGATTAAATTCCTTTAATGTAAAAGTGTGAAAATTTTAATGGTTTTTTTCAATTTTTTTATTTTTGTAAAAATCATTCAATTTATCACTTTTTTATAATGATTTTAATTAAATTAATTATTTATATATATAATAAAATCAATTAAAATGCATCCATTTATTATTTTCAGGTATATAATAATAATAAATCTATTTTTTCCTTCAATTTTTTTTTCAAAACTGTTTTTATCTGTTATAATTTTTTTATATTAAATTTAATTTTTATCAAATTTACAAAATAAATAAATAAATTTAATTTAATATTATTAGTCAACATAAAAAACTATTAATAATTTCATTTTCATTTTAGGAAAAAAAATTTGCCAACAAGGTAATACTTAGTCACCAAGTACAGGAAAAATTAAGGTAAAATTATAAAATTATGGTTTATAGTCATGAAATATCTCAAAAAAACATCATTAAATGGGTGTTTGAGGGAATTCGTGACCTATACTTATATTATCTATATTAATGGGAATTTTTTGTGACACATGATATGAATATGACGTTCCTTTTGTATTAAGTAACTAATATTTATAAAAAATACCACACCTTCTCATATATAAAAGGACCCATAACTTTCCCATATATAATCACACCATTAATTCATATTTATATTAAATCCATACCCATATAAATTCTCTCACATGGTTATATCATGTTTGTTAACATATTTTCAATATAATAGATCTCAAATCCTTCATTTCCAAGAATGTTTTTATGAAGAGATTCTAGTCTTCAATGGTGTTAGAATGCATCAGACCGAGATAAATAAAAAAGTAAGAGTTTCTCATATCAAATTTCCTTTCATTGAGATATAATAGATTCCCACAATTTTTTTTGTGTAGGGTATATTATCCTTGATATATAATTTTGATCCTAGTTTCAATGAAACTCAATGGATTCAAAAGTCCACAATAGGTTTGGTCTTCAAGGGATCTTGATTAAAAAGAAACTAATGTAGTTAGGTTTTATTTTCAAATAATAATTTTATATCAAGTATATTTTTTAAAGACCAAGATTGTTCAACCCATAATTTCACCTGACAAGGCCTTTCTTAAGGCTCCAAGTGTGTTCCAAATAACCATAAGACTAAAACAAGCACCATGCTATCATACAAAGATTAGTGGGATTTATTTCACCCTCCAAAAGAAATATGATCTGATGGATGAAATCAAAGTATCCCAAATTATATCTAAAACATTTCATATGTCTAAATAGATAAAATAGAAATGGAAACATCCAAAAATTGGATTACTAGTTATAGATGAATAATCTTAAAGGCTATGAACATAAAAACCAAAGCAACCCACATGTCTATATCCTCATACCCTTATGTCACCACCATATCAAAACATTAGAAGAAAACATTTTCCATGAGAGCTATTTAAAAATTAGATCATGTCACATTACCTATATCTAGAACAATAATATATATAAATACCTAAAGAAATATATATGTCATAATCACTAAACATGCATAGGATACCACCAAAGAATCTATAAAATGTATACCTACAATAATCTATTAATTATTTTATAAAACGTGTTTCATAAGACATTTTAAAATAAATATTTTTTCCATCTAAAATCATCATTTTGTTATATCAAAAAAACATATAATAATAAAAACTTATATTTTACAAAAAATATATCCATGAGGGAAAATTATATGAATTAAGTGTGTTTTCTTTGATCAATGTCCATATGAAGTTGGAAAATAAGAATATCAAGTATACAAAAATTTAATATATCGGTAAATCACTAAAGGAATTTCCATGATGTGACAGTTTATAAAAATAATACAAAATATGGAATATTATAAATAATAAATAAATATTAATGACTAGGAACCTTGATCCCCTGGGAAGGAAACCCCCCAGAAACTATGGACACATTGAAACCTGCCATACTGATAAATTTCTCCACTAATGTTTGAATAAAATTATTTTTTATAAATATCAAAAAATTCTCTATATCATCATTACCTTTCAGGAAAACACATATTATGTTCATAAAATTATTTTTTATAAATATTTCTCCACATCCATGATGAAAAACCCAATTCAAATTCAAAATCATCTTTGAGGAATTTTATCAAACACATCACATGCATACAATCTCAATTTTAAAGGAAATTCAATTTGAAAACACATTCAATTTTAAATAAATATCTATTACATAACATATTAGTATAAAAATTTATATTTGATCATTGAGAACAAAAGGAGTGCATAATAAAAACATAATAATGATAAGAAATGAACCATAGGTTAGATAGAAGTACATTTCCTTGGGAGAAAAAAAATCCTCCTTTAAAATCGATGATGGGAAATAAATATATCTGGTCCCTTAAAGTCTGTATCTAAGAGTAGACCAATCAATTCTACATTATACTTTCCATATCTAGAGATCACTTCCTAATAGGGTTACAATGATCCAAGGGAAAAAAGATCAAGATATGTTCTTGAGAGAAGAGGATAACCCAAGTTGAATTAAGAACATACATCAAAGTGATCCACCCAAATCAATCTAGGATTACTATGGAAACATTTATGGAGTACTACAGAGCTTCATGGATGGGTTGGTTCAAGATAATAATAGATTTGGATGAGGTTATACATAAACCCTATCCAGTGAATCCAGGTATTTTTCTATTTCAGGTGGAAAAAATTAGGTCACATGGTTAGGTCACACAGTTATAAAAGCACAAAAGTCATGTCAGATTCTCTAGACCCAACCCAAATATCATTAACATTTTTTAGTGGAATTCAAAAATAGAAAAACCATGATTAAACCAAAAAAAAAATACATTATAAACAACATTCCCATATTTTTTTGTGACCAAATATTGACTATTAACTATGCACATAAACCATGATTTTGACATGCTTTCCCCTAAAACTCCACACTTTCATCATGGAATCCTGAATGCCTCGACAAACTCATAACAAATAAACCATGTAAAAATTAAAAATATAACTATGAGTCTAATGGAATCAAAATTATCACCACTTTGAAACATTCAATCCCCTAAAGGATTATATTCCTAAACACAAAAATCAATAATTCCATTGGTACATTATCATGGCCTTACAATCATATGTCTAAAAGGTTTTCAACAAAAAAATATTTTTTATTGGCCCACTATCTGAATGTGAATTTCAATCACTATCGTGTTGGGATAAATTTAAACATCATATCACCAAATAACGTCAGTAATATCCAGTTGGGAATTTTTGTTTTGTGAAACATGAAATAAATAATGAATATATTCAATTTGATTAATTATTTATAATCTATTAGAACCCCCCACGAGTCTCCCCATAATCTCAAAAGTGCCAACATAATAATGTACTAAGTTACCCTTCAACCCCAAAAAATATGACCCAAAAATGGTGAAACTAAGAGGACAACATGATCACATACCTCACATCTCAATGTATGGAGATGTTAATCGACATATGATTTCATGAAACTATAATCTATAACTAACTCACTACTAATTAATTTCAAAATATATATCATCTCATGAATAAATCATCATCTAACCAATGATTGTTTTAAAAAATCTTCCCAATATTGTGGATATCTATAAGCCCTATAATAAAACACCTCAAATGGAATCATCTTCACTAATTCCAGATAAATATTATTATTGGAAAAATAATAAAAGGTCATAAACGTTTCCTCTGATCTACTAAATCCAAGAGATTATGCTTGAATAAATTTTATAATAAATTTGATGGCTCGCTAAATATTTATATCTTTCTATGGAAGATAAGTCATGAAAAAAATCAACTCAAAACCCATAAAATCATGTATCCCACTACAAAACAAGGATTTTTTGTTTGTTTCCCTATCAAGATTGAAAGATAATAACAAACATTAGATTCTAAAAATACCCAAAAAATACATGTCTCTATGATTTCAAATCATCATCGAATCCTTGACAGGTATGAAATCAGATAATTTCATGATTCATTCAATAATCACCCATATCGCTTACTTACTATTATGATTATGAGGTATCCCAACCATTAATCACATATAAATGTAATCCTATCTTCATACATGAATGTAGAATGGTTACAACAGACTAGTATGCCTATAATGGAACACCTTAATTATCTGAAACATATGGCACTAGGACAGAATATTCAAAATCAATCATCTCATTACTATAGAAAAGTAGTGGAATACTAGGTAATTATATTAAGATTAGAAATATGTTTCACGAACCAATTTGTTCGGTGTCCATTATATACCAATTTTGGTATCTACTCTATCATAACAAAAATTCTATCATAGAAGTGCATAAATCAATCGAGTGATTAGGGCCACTCACTGAGGTCTCCCCACTATAAAAAATAAATATAGAATTATATAAATACACATATTTAGCCTCTCTATGTTCAATATGATCATCCAAATAATATAGTAATACTTATATATCAAGTCTACGATGACTAAAGATCGACATAGTGAACTATCCCATAAATCACCACACATCCTCTAATTCATTCCTTTCTTGAGCTATAAATTTTCTAAATAAAGCATCTACCACAATATTTCATTTTCTGGGGTTGTATGAAATATGAAAATCAATTGTAAAAATTTACTCCATCCAATATCTTTGTCTTTTGTTAAGATCCCACGTATTGATTATATACATCTGACTCTTATGGTCAGAATACACTGTCAAATTCTCCCAAAAAGGTTGTGACACCAAGTATTAAGACCATGTATCAGAACCACCAACTAAATATCATAAATCTGTTTTTATTTTCATGATGTTTTAATTGAAGACATCAATGAGATATTACTTGTCTTCCCAACATCATAATACTACCCAAACATGTACCTAAAGAATCACTGAAGGCATAATATCCCAAACCTGACTAAGGAAATATCGACACTCGTGTTGAAGTCAATCCAATATTAAACATACAATTGATCTTGGGATATTATCACTATAGAAAAACATCACACCCATGCAGGTTAACTATGTCATAATAGTTGAAATATTATAGAAGTCTCTAAAAAAGAACCTATAATAACCAGTTAATCCAAAGAAACTCTAAATATCAAAAGAATTTTGTGGCTACTCCCATGAAATTATCTCCCAAATATTATTAGGATACACATAAATAAATTTCTCATAAATAACATTGGCCAAAATTTCCACATCTTGAATCCAAACATGTCATATGGATTTCATCACATATATATGAACCTATTTTATGAATCCTTGAAAAATATTCATATACTCAACGTGATTTTTTCCTCATTGAAATTTAAAATTATATAATTTCTGAAAAACCCTTGAATGAATCCAATATTAAATGGAATATTTTATTCATTAAGGGAATATTTACAATAAAATCATTTGTAAGACCTAATGTAAGGAAGATATACCCTTAATTTCTATACCTACTCCTAAATTCCATCATTGAAATATCGTCGTCAGAGAACATTTACTGATTGTACCTGATCTAGGATCAATTTTTTACAACCATTAGGCTTCCTTGAGCAGATAAAAAAGATCAACAATCTTAGTTAGTATATATTTTTTTCTTAACTATCTCCTAGTGTAGTTTTTGATAATCCACATAATTTAGGAGAGTCTAATCTACCCTCTTTTACTATGGTATTTTTGTTTCCCAAGATGATGTTATTTAATTAAAAATTCCTTTACCTCAACATCCTCATGATAAAACTACAATTATTTCAATTCAATTGGGGATTTTTAGTATAAAGATATGGAAATGGGCCTCATCCCTGGAGGAAATTATATTGTAAAATCTAATTCCATCTCAAGTGACAACCCTTAAGAATAATTTAGAAATACATATGGATACTTAATCACCATGAAAAGAAAAGTGAAACTATATTTTGGTTCAATGACATCAAGAAAAATATCTAAAATGATCTTGATATCATTATATCACTAGGGGAATTCCACCTACAAACCCAGATCTAAAACACCAGTAAACCATAAAGGCTTGATTGAATTTATTATAAGAAATTAACTTGACCCAAAGATGATAAAATTTGATCTAGTCTTTATAGATAATCATATATTCCAATACAATGATAAGATAAATGTTATTAAGATCATGAATTTTGAAATTTTATATGGCTTGTGATTTGTGATCATAACCTAAGATTCAGGACAACCAAAACCCTACTATATCATCATCCCCAAAGGAGTGGAAATATTCATCTTGAATGAAATATTCTCTCCCAGAAATCATATTTATAATAAATCTTGTAAAAGTTAAAATATTGAGTTGCACAAGTACCGAATAATTATATTGCTTTATATAGTAAAATACAACCCATAACTCTCATTGAAGTAGTTCATGAATATGTCTTCTTTGGTGCACACTCCACTGTATAGATGCATCCAACCTCTTTATGTGATTTCTTTGAGAATATAGAAGCACCATTAGAAATATACTGATATCCCACCAATTTTACCAAATAAGATTGAAAAAAAGAACCCATTGGGAATGAGAATAGATAATTAACATTCTAGGATGGTCTCTCACTGAATGGATGAAGATGATCATATTTAAAATATTATTAATTCACCAATGGAGCTATCTTAAAATTAGGGTTGTGGTATCAATTAATCCCCCAATAATAAAAGTCATCCTAAACCTACACTCAAATCTATTGTGCACCCATTACAACACATTTATTTTAGTCACCCCACAATATATTTTGGAAAAAAATCAAATTCTATCTGCCTCATACTATCACAAATGCTCTAAGGAGACTTTTCTTCCAATTTATGCTAGTCAAAACCATATATTCCTTTTATAAAACCACCATGAATGTGGGTAAGAACATTTGAATAAAAATATATTTAATATCATGCCTCACACTGATTTCAATCCACTACTCGTTGATTAAATAATTAAAAATAATTTCATGAGATTGGTTTTCCAAATTAGAAAGTAATGTAACATACTCCATAACTGAATGATCTACATGATCCATAATTAGAAACTCTCAAGAATTTACCACTCTCAGTGTATTGTGATAAAACTATAAATTAATGAATCTATTTAATTTCTAAATTGTGATATCAGCTTTAAAATTCTCTTCCATTACATATTCTCACCAATTCCTTCCTGGCCCCTCAAACATGTATGTAAAGAAACAAACCTCAGAGTCTTCTGATGTTTTTTGAAATTAAAAACTAACCTCAACACACTAGATTATGTTATAAAATTCTTATGGTCCCTTATAACCATGAGTGATCATATATTGATTATTAGTGAATTATAAATCATGATCCATATTATCTTTTAGTGAAACATGAGATTCATTTCCAAAGGAATGGATTGTTCAGAGGATAGTTCCTACAAAAACAAGTCAACAAGAGGATTCAACTTGGGGGAGTTCTTTGTAGATTCCACTCTAAAATTCAAAGATAGTATTATTTTGGGAAGATAATTCTATAAAACAAATAGGATATAAAACCCATTGGAAAAAATTTATAAATTTATAACAAAAAAAATTTATATAACTAAATAAAAGTACACAATCATAAACAAGGATTCCATAAAATAATTAACATCCCATGATAACTCGATGTTTGTCAAGAAAGTTCTATTTCCATGGATAACACATACTACTGTTCAATTTATAATGTTAATTTGATATATATATCAACAATACATATAAATAAGTGGGTGAAATTTAATCATAAGCATAATATTTTAATGATTACATGAACCATTGATAGATATTTTTAAAAGACAAACATGGTTGAGCACATAATGCAACTCAGCGAGGCCTTCCACAAGGCATATCAACTATTCCTAATTTAAAAAACTATAGATAATCACCTAGGTATCATAAAAAGTTATTTGAAAATGATATCACCCTCTCAAGGATATATTATAGTATTTAACTAATCAGAGTATCATAGTTTATATCTAAAATATATCCTCTTTCAAAACAAAATAACCATAAAAGAAAAATCTAATAACTACATAACCCGGTGTAGAAAGAAAAACTGAATGATCATCAACATTAATCCTAAAAAACCCATTGTTTAATCTCCTCATGACTATATTACACAAGTATCCCAACCCACCAGATGCAAACATGATGTAGACACTAGAAAACACATACCCAAAAAATTTCAAATGCATCCATACATGATCCATGATCGTATCCAATTTCACAAACTTCTATTTGGTAGGTCATAGGGCCCGAACGAAGTTACGAATTAGGAGTTATATAAATTTGAAGTTGGGATGGAAAACTGGTGCGTGGAGCCCATCCGCAAAGATTCCATCACGATCGCAGAGCAAGGGAACTTGACCAAAGCCTCCATGAGCATCGCGAAGCTCGATGATGGTTGAATTTGCGGTTAAGACTAATTTTAGGGAACTTGGACAGATCCTCCATGAGTGCCATGAAACTCAATGATGGTCAGCTATGTGATTACGAGAAACATGAGGGAACTCCCTCAAGTTGTGGAGCGCAATTTGCTTCACGGCTCACATTTGTGCTTTGTAGCGCACTCAGTCGACCTCCCTCACCTATAAATAATTTTCTCCCCCTAGATGCATGGATACGCCTCCCCTAAGGAAGACAAACTATCCCATTTCACTGATATTTCGAGCACCATGAAGTGATTCCCTTCACGCCCTTTGCAAAGTAGGGACCACCTTCGGGTTTCTCGAGGCTCCCCGTGCAGCTTTCCTTCACAAATCTCCTCCACGAGTCCATGCTCTATGAACATCTTCCTTCACAAAGCTGCTCTGTGTGTCCATGATCTGTGAGTATCCTCATTCATAAAGCATCTCCAGGAGTCCATTCTTCTTGAGCAGCTTTCCTTCACAAAGCTGCTTTGTGTGACCCCATGCTCCATGAAGCTACTTCACGATGACCAATCCTTTTCAAGGATCCATCATTCATGCCCACCGGTCCATACCGTGGGGCCGGTGCCCCCCACAACTTGGAATAGAATCATTTCCAGGATGTGGTCTCGCCTTCGCTATCGTCACCGACCCCCATGAAAAATGGATTGTTTCACCATGAAATTTTTGGGCCGAGGTGTCGATATTTTCCATTGCGCCCTTATGCGCACCCACCTTCTGCTTATGGAATATCATGATTTGAGATACTCTTATGCACACCATTAAACACCTTGGTTTGACATATTCCTCTAGGTTTGTTTCCCATGTCGTGAGTTGAGATTCTCATCATTAATACCCTGAATACCTTGAGTTGAACAATTCCTCTGGTAACTCATCCAAACCCAATCACATCTCACATATAACAAGTTGAATGAGAAAGGGATGCCCTTACGTAAGTCCCAACATGAACCATTGTTAGGTGGCTTATTCCTAATAGTCATCTCTACATGACTATAAAATGTAATGCTCCCTATGTTGCAAAACATATGATGCCTCTTTCTCCAAACCAGAGATGCCTTATGCTCCAAAAATAAGATGCCAACAATCCTCTCTACATGACTATAAACTATAGTATGACCTATTATTCAATAATAAGATGCATATTCTTCTAAATAAGTGATGGATTATGTGAAAAGCATAAGATAACTCATTCCTTGATTACAGTGGCATAATTTCAAGAGCATTGGAATCCGTTCAGACATTCCATCATTCCACCTAACACTTTGCATGTCCTTCATTCGGATCACCATCATCATCCATGTCTAATGGAACCCCATAGTGACCCAGTACCATGCCACATCGGCTCACCTATCGTCCTAGGCCAACGCCCTGTAAAACATTAGACAACACTTCGAGTCAAGTCATGTGTTTCAAAAATGGTCTTCAGTCGACCCTCATTTGTTTGTCCCTATTTTTGGATAACACGATATGGGTGCTATGTTTCGAACACGGTCAATAGTTATCATCCATCACCACGCCACCCTCATTGCATTCCGAATTTAGGGCATGTTATTCACACTCTTCACCTCCCATTGTTTGGACTGATTCCAACAACCCTTGGTGTTATCACACTTGTGCACTTGCACATAGATGTTGGCCCCAACTATATACCTCATCCCACCAGTGAGTTGGGATTCCGTCATGGATAGACACGGGGAAGACATTACAGGCGACTTCCATGCATAATCCCCATTCACCATTGCCTCTCCATAGTGGCAGCCGGGAAACATCCATGCATAATCCCCTTCCACCATTTCCACTCTATAGCGGAACTTGGGTAGCTTCCTTGCGTAATCCCCCATTCCCCATTGCCACTCAATAGCATCACCTAGGAAGATTCTGGGCATAAGACCCATTAACCTTTGCCGCTCTATAGCGGCACCTGGGCAGCTTTCATGCGTAATCCCCTTTCACCATTCGTCTCTCTATAGTGGAACCCAGGAAGAATCCTTGTGTAAGCCCCATTCACTATTGCCGCTCCATAGCAGCACCTGGGTAGCTTACTTACGTAAGCCCCATTCCCTATTGTCGCTCAATAGAGGCACCCGGGAAGCACCCGTGCATAAGACCTATTCACTATTGCCTCTCAATAACGACACCAGGGAAGATTCCATGTGTTAGCACCATTCAACATTTCCACTCTATAGCGGAACCCGGGAAACTTCTTTGCGTAATCCTCATACACCATTTCTGGTCCATAGTGTCACATGGGTAGCTTCTTTGAGTAATCCCAATCCTCCATTGCCACTCTATAGCGGCACCCGGGAAGCGTCCTGTCATAACCCCCATCCACCATTTCCACTCTATAGCGGCACCTCAGCAGCTTCCATGCATAAGCCCCATCCACCATTTCCACTCCATAGTGGCACCCGGGAAGCTTCCTTGCGTAAGCCCAATACACCATTCCTACTCCATAGTGGCACATGGGTAGATTCCATACGTAATCCCCATGCATAATTGCGGCTCTATAGCGGCACCTGGAAAGCTTCTATGCCTAATCCCCATTCCCCATTACCGCTCCATAAAAGCACATGGGCTATATCCATGCGTAAGCCCCATCCACCATTGCAGCTCCTTAGTGGCACCAGGGAAGCTTCCGTGTGTAAGCCCCATTCACCAGCCTTCATTGACATACCTTTGTTTCGTGATTGCTAGGTACCTGCCTCCTCTTGTTTCTCACACCGAGCACAACTCACAGGTTATTAGAGTAGTAATCATTGACTATGGAATCCTCTCTAGGAACCCTATAGTATAATCCCACACCTTATGAAGTACATGGTCATTGATACTTGCCAACGTAGGTTGCGTAGGAAGCCTCCTTGAGGTTTGTTCCCACCATCCATTGGTTCCAACAATTTCACGTCATTCCACCACACCTAATCTATGAGGTCTCTAATCCTTGCCAAGTCAAGGTACCTAGGAAGCCTCCATAAGGTTCAATACCACGATCCATTGGTTTCGACCATTTCACATCGGTCCACCACACCTAAACTACACGGTCTTTGATCCTTTCCAAGGCAAGGAACATAGGAAGCCCCCCTGAGGTTCAAGCCCACCATTCATTAGTTCCGACCATTTCACATCAGTCCACCCCACCTGAACTATGAGGTGTTTGATATATGTCAAGGTAAGGTACGTAGGATGCCTCCAAGAGATTCAAGCCCTACAACCTCTAATTCCGACCACCTTCACAATGTACCACCTCCATCCTACAAGACGTTAAACTGTATGCCCCCTTTTCATCTATCATGAAATTAAACTGCATCCCTCATATTGAACTATATGGACTTTGATGACTTCCAAGGCAGGGTATGTAGGAAGCCATTATGAGGTTCACCCTCATCCAGTGGTAAGCTGTTGCGACCCCATCCAGCAGTAATCCGTTGTGACCCCATCCAATGGGAAGCCGTTGTCAACCCCATCCAGTAGTAAACCATTGTGACCCCATCCAACAATAAGACATTGTGACCCCATCCAGCGGTAATCCATTATCAACCCCATCTAGAGGTAAGTCGTAATGACCCCATCCAGCGGTAAGGCATTGTGCCTCCATTTGATGGCAGGTCGTTGAAGTCCCCAATCGATGGTAAGTCATCTTCAGATGAACTACTTGGACTTTGATACCCTACCATGACGATATGTAAGAAGCCTCTTTAATGTTCAAGACCATCACTCATGACTCATCCAGATCTACCTCTCGATCCCTTGTGTCCCGGTAAGATGATGACCCAACCTAGAGGTTCTATTTTCTCCAGATCCCATTCATGCATCCATTCTCACAAGCCACCTCCTTAGGTGTCCCATCATCCCAACGAACTATGTAGACTTCGATTCCCTATCATGGGGATACGTAAGAAGTATCTTCAAGGCTCAAGCCCAACATCACTGTCATCCTCACATCGGTTCCTTATCATTCTCCCTCAACATCATTTAACTCTCCAGCATCTATTTTGATTCTTACTCGGGCCTCCACATCCTAGTGGGATCATGTCATCTACCTTCTCTCTGCTCCTACCAGTACATGGGCTGCTTTCCATGCATAATCCTGAGAATGTATCTGGGTTTTTGTGCATTTTATAAACCCTAATTCATCACACCTTCAAACTATGTGGGTTTTGATCCCTATCGTCTACATAGTTTATATAGGAAAACTCCATGAGGTTCAATCCTATCCAATGGTAAACCTTGCTACCCCCACTTTGGGGTGAACTCTCCCTGATCTTCCCTCAGTGGTGTCCAGATCACACATCATGATGTGAAATCTTCCCATTATGGGACACACCATCCCGTGTCTTCTATTATTGAGTATTCTTATCCATCTACCAGGTAAAAACTCCTAGAGATCCCTTCTAGGGATGTACCAATCTGATCTGTCTCTATGGGATATTATGATCACCCTCATTAAGTCTATAAAAGACATTAAACTCACGGACTACCTCATGTTAAACATGAGATGCCTAAGGAAAACCTCAGAAGACACACCTTTTGTGTAACCATCTCTACAAGACATTAAAATCATGGCTTACCACATGTTAAACATGAGATTCCTGAGGAAAACCTCGGAAGACATTACTTTGGGGTAACTGTCTCTAGAATACGTTAAACATGCAGAATACCCATTGTTAATCATGGTAAGATGGGGAGAACCTCAGAGACATGCCTCCGACATTAGATACACCACGACTGACATGGGATGCATTATGGTCTACACCCTTGAGATACCCTCTTATGAGGAAGAACATAGGTTCCCCAATGTCCACACATCCAGAGATGCCCCGACATGCCTAATGTTGTCATCTACTCTGAACAAAGGTTGCTGCCATGTTATGTCCCCATGGAATTACCTAAAGAAAGTAGTATAATTAACTGGCATCCACAATGATACGACACCTGGAATGAGATTCAAAAACCATGAAATAATCTTTAAGGGAGACCAGGACTAGGTAATGAGTTCCGAGGAGGAATCCACTGAAGGAAGAACCGACATCCCATCATCCCATTTCGATCAAGGAGAGAATGTACCAATATAAGGAACAGATGTTTCCCACCATTGGAAAGCAGGAATGTGGGGAAACAATTGCACGTTCTCCACAGATGGATGCGTGCGCCCTAGTGAAAGCATTAGAAACACTTGATCCAAGAGAGTCTTCCATTACCTGATGTTGTTCAATTTCCCAGTACCATAGAAAACAAAGTCCATAAATCACCAACGTAAGAACTATGGTGTGAAAAAATAAATCAGTGTAGGATAATAATAAATAATCTATAAAATATCAATCCATATACCCAATAAAAACCCAAGAATCCGAAGAACCTACCAGTGTGATAATATAATCTACTATGTTTTTTCATATTCAATTTTTCCCTATCCCACATGGTCACCCATTATGATAAATATCACATTACATTTCAAAACAACCAAACTAGAATTTCATAAAAAATAATTTATAGAAATTTTACTCTATATTCATACTTTAAAACCACTTCCAATTCAAACCCATATTCGAAGAATTTTGTGGAAGTCATCATGCGTATAAAATAAAAATTTTCTAGTAAAAATCATTTTGAAAATATTTTCCGTTAAAAAAACATCAATGACATATCTCATGAATATAAAAAATTAATTTCCATAAATTTAATCAATTGGGAGAGTCACATGAACAAAATTGTATAAATGAATAAATAATATAATTAAGAAACATACCTTTCTAATGAAGAGAACAATGTAACATTCAAAACTAGTGGTGGGAAATGAATAGATTAGATCAATAGAAGTCTAAATACTTGGGAAACAAAATTAATTTCTCATAAAATCATATAAAAAAATCAATTGTATCCCAATAGGGTATCAACGAAAAAACAAGAAAAGAGACCAAGATAATATCTAGATATAAAAAGGAAAACCCAAGAAGAAATATAAACATTCCTCAATTAAATCCAACAAACTCTATAACAGTTCACCATAAAATCAAGGGGATAGTCCAAAAGTGCCTCATTGATTGGTCAGATTGAGATAAATATGGATAAATATGAGATTATAGTAAAAATAATCAATGTAATAATGATAATTTTCCATTTTTAATGTTTTATTGGGCCACATGGTTATATAAATCATACAATAACCAAGGATGAACCCCTATCCCTTGATAAAAATTCAGAATGTATCATGAGAGAGGCTATAGGGTCTGAAAAATCCATTCAAAATCTTTGTTATATCCCATAAAACCGAAACCAAACATATTAATTATTTTTCTTCAGACTCACACAGTTATAAAATCCATTATCAATCCATGAGAATTTCCACTCGAATCAAAATATCCATATTACATAGTTACATCATAGTTACTACTAACAATTCTCTTAAATTCCACACCTCTCGTATTTTCCATTCAAAATTAATATTCAAAACCATGACACATGAAATCCCCTAGAAACAAAATGGAGATAATCCCAAAAAATCATTAGACATACATGTGACCTAGATTTCATCAAATTTTTTTCTTTAAAATTTCATAGGGTGAAATTTTTTATTATTTCAAATTAAAAATCCTTGTATTTACTTCTTTACAATTCATTTTTTGGTTCATAAGAATTTATGAGATAAATATTGAAATTAGGGCTATGATATAAATTTTATGGGTATTATGATTGGTATATCTCAATTAGTCTAAAATAATATATATATGATTTGTATTTCTAGCACCCAAATTAGGATTATAAGCTTGGGGTGTCTCATCAATAATTCATATGTTGTATTAATAAAATAATTCTGCATCAATATCATGTACATTTAATGATAACATAATTTATAAAGATAAATCCATATTTTCCTAGAGAAATCATAATTTATTAAATAAGCTCATATTATTCTCCCAACCCATTATATAATTAAATATATATATATATATATATTATATTTATCCCCATCATAATGAAATTATGCCACCAAAAATTGACATAACCTGCCCAAAAATAGCCATCACTATCATATATTTGATTACCTCTCAAGTTGATCTTGTTGGATAATATTTTTTTCCAAAAAACATGAACTGGGTCAATAAAACATTACCTTAAAATTGTTCTCATTAGTGCCCTATTTTTAATATGCATTATATAAATTTCATTTCATGTTCAATGATCACTTATTTTATGTTACAAATATGACAAATATCATATAAACATTTCCCCATTAGAGTTACATGAATGATATTGTAAAATATATCATTTTGTAGAAGAAAAATGAATTAATAATACACTTCACTAATTTATCCCACAATCTAAAATGAACCCACATACCATGATGATTACATCTCATTCATTACAGGTGTCTAGTTTCCGAAATAAGTAGACAATTTGAAAAAGAAATGATCACCAACAATAAACTCTAATGGTTATCATTGTTGATTAGGAGGATGATTTTATCAATAGTTCATTGTTTCCATTAACTCTTTATCACATTAATCTAATATGTTGTATCTTGCACCAAAATTCAGCAAAAAATTAAATTTCATTAGTTTCCAAACAATATAATGGTGATGAATACGTTCTACAATATGATGACTTAAATTTTTCTACACAAAATGAACATCGTATATTTAATTATAAAAAATTCCTCCAAATTTAAAATATTTTACACAGATATTATAAAATAATGTACACATTCATGAATAATAACCTCTAAAATATAATTAATTGTTCTGTTTCTACCCATTTGCAGATGTTATATCATATTTATCCTTAACTTAGTACTCAAAAAATTCTAAAATCCCTTCTATAATCTAAAACAGAAATAATGATCTTTATCTGATATTATAGTGTTATAATCGCCACGATGTTTGAAAATACTTTATATATATATATATTTTAAATCACTCAACTGAATGTGAATACTGAATCAGTGATAATTTTGAAACATTTGTGATTGGGTCCACCCCAACACAATTAACATCATGTTTCAAGGAAAATATGGGCAATCCTATCCTAAATTCTACATATGGTACATCCCACATCTAAGATGGTACAAGTTAAGGTTGTAAAAACATAACATGTTTTTGATATTATATAGTATATTATTATCAAAAAATACATTGGTAATGATACATAGATATTTAAATTTTGATACATGTCCACCCATATTATAATATAATATCATGCTATATCTTTATAGTTTCAAAATATACCAGCCAATTTAAATAAAGAAAAGTAATTCTAACTTCCTTCTACAAAGACATAGTAACGAATTTTCACTCCTTGATATAAAGAGTTGAGACTTATTACATCCCCAACCCCTAAGTGGTCCCCTAATTTAAAATTCATGGCACATATCCTTGCACTCAAATTTGGAAAATTATGACTATTTCATATCCTCTAAAAATTATAACTAACAATCAAACATTATTTGATTTATTTAACTCTATGAAAATAAAATGGAATAACAATTAGTTTCAATGTAATTGGAATCCTAAATAGATTGTGATTGTGTTTTCATACTAAAATAATAAGATATAAATTTTCCCTATCATAGAATATTTGAATTAAAAAATTCTAAATTTTGATGATATACCAACCATATTATCTGTATTAAATACTAATTATGTTGTGAAAATAAATACGTCAAACTCTTTTGGTTTGAATACACCTTCTAATTCTCAATAAATAGAAAATTTATTTAAGTATTTAATTAATTTTACACCAAGGACAACTTAAAATCCCAATGTAGGGTATTTATAATCATGTTGTTTCAACTACTTCATTCAATGCATTGTGAATTGGCCTCCATGAATAAAGAATAATCTCATACCATTTCCTAAAGCATTATGATATAATTAACAACCATCTCCTCTATTTGGAATAAAATAATTCATAATAAATTCATATTATAATTAATTTCTGAAAGAAATTTTGACACATTACATTAAATTATTATTTTACATATTTTTGAGTAACTTCCAGTATTGGGGAAAATTAATTTTAGATTTACTTAGTAAATCTCCAACAGTATCCACCAGGTCCAATATTGAATTTTATCTGAAAATATTTTCTACTCTCTCCCTAGACAGCATAGCCTTAAATTTATTAGGATCAATTGAGATTATATTATCTAAGACTGTATTTTTTAGAAACTCTGCCATTTGAATCCAAAGGTGACCTTTAAATGACTTTTCATATGACTATTCTCATGAAAATTTTTAAAAATAACATCAAAGTGTCTCATGATCCACATTAAATATTGAATAAACCAATATATCATCCAAAACAATTACCACAATGTTATGAATATTTTTTTATAAAATTCTATTCACTAAATAAATGAATAATATAAATCATTCGATCACATTGAAATCCATCACCAATAATCAATAATGTATATAAATATTTTTGAAAATACAACTTTAGTATATCTTCATAATATTAGCTTATTTAATTATATCTACAATGGAAAATATGTTTTAAAAAACCATGTTTATCCCTTTCAACGATAAAATATATTGTTGATATGATTTATTTGAAACATATTCATTAGCATCACAAGATTAAATTTTTGATGATCGATGCGCAGTTTTAAATTTTAGTCATAACTGTTAGAAAATTACATGGGTGTTGATGTTCACCTGAATAAATCATTTCTTCTGATAATATACAAATTATTTCTATAATTCATATAACTCTATTAGTTCTATATTATAATAGGGTATAAAAATTTGATTATTTCTATGAAAATAGTTGATAAAACTTTTCATCTTTATTTTAGATGTAATTTTAATAAATACATTTTAAATATGTCATGATACCTATAAATGACTACAAGGTGTTTCAGTTGGATACCCATAGCCATATATTCTAAAAATATATCCCAAATTTTAAAAGTGAAATATCCAATGTCTTTAATAATCAAAACACAACTTATTAAATTAAAATAGAATCCCCATTATAATCAAAGAGTAAAAACATATAATAAAACATAGGAAACTATTTGAATATAGCAATATATCATATTCATCTTCTAGAAAATATGATCCCTTCAATATATAAAGTTTTATGGTTTCATCTCAATGACTATAAAACACAATTAGACATCCATATCACCTATCATAGTCATGTATTACAAATATTTAGAAGCTTTTTATCTTTTATCAAATAACGTATTAATTCTTAATATACAATTCATTAAGTCAAAATGATATACAAAAATGTTTACTACCTATATAGATATAAATGAAATAGAAATGCTAATTTCAAATAAAATTTCAAGGATCATATAATATATAAATGTTGTTTCTTGGATATTAGATAATAATTCCATTTTATTAGGATCCATAAATACATTATCTATAGGAAAAGTCATAAATTATAATTTTGTGGCATTTCCATTCTCACAAGTGTACCTAAACGTGATTTTCGTTCTTTATCCACATAAGTTTTCTCTTATATGAAGATAGATGACCCTCCACTGACCTTGTGAGATAAAAAACAAAACAAATATAATAAAATCGACCATCTTACCACATTGATGACAAGGTCAAGGTATAATGTGAATGTGATCCTTTACATAACACTTTCTCCCATATTACCATATTTAAAATCCAAATGATCCCATGTTTTTACAAGACTAATGTCCATGTCATAATATTATTAATTAAATATTCTCTTGAATCCTAATTAGTAATGACCCTTATTCACTCCAGCTTCCATTATCAACCCCCAAAATCTTGTGTGTCATCCATTCCAATAAATATGTTTTTAACATGGAACTGAAGATCTATATAATATGTATAAAATAAGAATATATGGATGAAATTTTTTTATATTATTCTATCCTCTCTAATCTAACATTATACATAAATTATAATTTATTTTTTATATGAAACACCATATCTTGATCCAAATATTTAATCTTATTTCAATTGGATTTTTTACTAATCACCTAAATATAATATAAAATATTAATCACTAGATGAGTATTAAAAATTGTGTTTTATAATCCTCATTTTCATTATCATATAATAATCCTTCGAGGAAATTTTTTTCTTTATTCCCAAAATAATTTCATTAAAATTGTGAATTTATTTAAATACTAAATATTATATATTGGGTTATCTAAATCATTATATGAAATTAATAAATAACCCAAACAATTAACCATGTTTTTTACAAAAAACTCATTAATAATATCATAAAAAACCAAAAATAACTGAGTCCTTGGATGTTCATTTTCAAAATAAAAACCTATGTAATTTTGATTTCATGCATCTATAAAATTTATCAATAATGCATTTAACACTTCAAAATTTTTAACCCATGATTATATGAATCATGTCACAACATCATGGATGGTCTTTATCAATATTTATTTCACCTAGACAGCTCACTAATAATAATTTTACCATAAAATGGATTGTTTTGTATTTTTATAGGTGTATTTAATGTTTTAAAAATCATATTATCCAATTCTATCATATATTCCATTCCATGAACATGCTCAAATAATTACATGAGTAATGAAATTTTATCACCCATACCTGATTCCAACATGAAAATAAATGTGCTCCCTATGAATTATAGGTTGAAAATTAGTGAAAACGTATAAAAATTAACTATTATGGAATGAATTTACACAAACATAAAAAACTGAATGATGATAAAAAAATAAAATTTGGTTTAATAAATTTTTATACCAATAATTTAAATATAATATTTCAATAAAAAAATTTCTGTTTTATAAAATTAACATCAAATGGTAAAAGATGTGATGATACTAAAACCATAAAGCGAATCAAGTCTTATGCAACCTAATGCATCCTACCACAGCTCTATATGTTATCTACATCTCACCACTAAATAATATATAATTCATCTTTTTTTTCAAAATAATGTCTAAAACATCTGTAAGATAAATACTTCCATATTCCATTTAGATAGAAATAAAAATCCATTTTAAAAAAAAATTATAAGATAAATATATTCATATTCCATTTGGATAGAAATTAAAATCCATTTATTGAAAAAAATATTTTATAAGATAAATTCCCATAAAATACATATAAATGTCTTATAAAAGTATTTTAAAAAAGTCTTTTATATGATAAATATATCCATTTTCCATTTTGTTAGAAATTAAAATCCATTTTTTGAAAAAAATTGACCTTTACATTTGACACAAAATTGCTAATGACCCCCAAAGGAATTATAATCTTATATAACATCCAAAATTAGTAAACATAAACACTATCTATCAAAATTAGAGATTTTATAGAATAATTACCTTATCTAAAATTTATATGTTTCATAAATGGTTGTTATGATTATTATCACCCACAACCCCTAATATAATTTACTAGATATTAGTTAAATCCCAAATGAGTGGAACTATCTCTCACACATCCATTAATATAGAAAAATTTGGTTCACATACATTAAACTACACCAAAACCTCTTCATAACCAAACCCCATATGTTAATGATTAATGTGTTGAGACACAAGGTCTTGTGACATATGAGTTTTTCAATCCAAATTATATAACCAAAAATAATTTCAATAATAATAAAACCATGAAATTAAAATATAATGTCATGTATTAATAACTATAAAAAATGATACCAAGGATAATTCCCAAAACACCAGACATTTTTTTAAAAAGGGGGATTATATATAAAAAACCAAATAAAATGAATTCCAAAACCTATCCAATAATTAAAATAATATTTCAAAATATATATAATGAGAAATCACAATAATAGTTTTATAAAAACTCCCTAATCTGATTAAAACAGAAATCAATATTCAAATAATATTTTAAATTGAATTAATATTTTTTTCAAATAATGATTTAAAATATATAATTATTTATCCCAAATATGATATAAATAATAATTATTTAAAATTTAATTACTAATTTAAATAAATATTATCTTAATATAAAAATAGACCAATGAAATCTTCCTTTATAAATTTTTTTATAACCTTTGTATTTTCTAGATTTTATGTTTTTATCTAGGTGAAACAACGGGCCATATCATCAATATTTCTATATATATCACCATTTATAAACCAGAAGAAATCAGTTTCCCTTAAAAATATATTTTTATGAAAAATATATATTTGTTAAATCCTAGTGAAATCTTATGATGGCATGTATCATTTTTATAAGACTTACATAAAACAAATTCTATTGGACTGTATGGTCTACAGATAGAAACAAATCTCTAGTTTAACATGTAATGGAAACTGCGATGCTCAATATTATTGAAACAAACACTATTTTTGATGGATAAAATACTTTATGTGGCATGATCAATGTTATTATTTTTCTTATCTAACTATAAAAAGTATAAAACCCATAAATTGTTGTCTGAAATATAAAATTATTAAAAATGATAATTTTTAGACAATAAAACATTGAAAAAACATTAACCAATTTATATGATATATATTAAAGAATTTATATAACATATATTTACAATTTTGACTCATTCTCGAACCATACATTATTATTCATAAAAATAAAAAAATGAAATTCAATTCAAGATAGATGAATATTTAAAAATAAGAGAAATAGAAAATAGGTCTGTCAAAAAAGGTGTACTATTTCCCTATTTGAAATCAATTTTTCCTCCCAATATTATTTGGCAACCATGTGATAATTCTTCATTAAAGGAGAAAACATTTTTAATTTCATTACCTCACTCTATCATATATCAAAATACCATGTTGTACAACTTAATTCTTCCAAATACAATTATTATCTTCCATTATTGGCTATAATACATTCCATTTTAATATTTTATAATTAAAAAAACATTTTAATATATTTCCCAATTTAATTAATAAAAAAATTATATATTATTTCTATGTTCATAAAAATATCCAATACATTATTATATTATTTTCAAATTTTTTCATGGAAATTATACTCCATTAAATGAACTCATATTATTTTTATATCTATTAAATGAAAAAAAATTGTTATCATCATAGTCATCAAATTTATATATTAAAAAAGCGAAGGTATTTAAATTAAAAGGGAGTGGAAATAAAAAAATGAAGAAAAGTAACCATTCAGTTAGGGTAGCATAAAATAATGTATCACAATATCATATGATTTCACAAAGTTCACTGCCTCTAGAGGTAGGGATCTCATTCTTGTAATGAAAGAGATCCTCACTCCAAGGACCTCCATCAATGAAAGGAAGTTTATAGATTTGTTTCTCTCTCCCTATGTGTGGACACACATTTTGTTGTTAATAATTACCCTACATCATAGAATACTATTTTAATTTTCCCTTGTGGTGGTACTTGAATCATGCATGGATTTGTAAAGTGTTATAGAATCGGTTTCAAACACCTCAAGGTTGAGATTTTAATGACTAAATAATAGGAGGCCTATTTTCATCACCACTGCCTCTTCTTAGAGGTAATCCCCACTACCAACATACATTATTAAAGAAATAATAAAAGTCCCCCAAGGATCTAGGACCACACCCCCTCCCTTATTGACTCTTATACACTATGAACCATTTTTACTGAGTTTGAAAACAGAAAGGAGGGGATTTAAATGAGCCCAATGACTAAAAATGGTAATCATTATAAAATGGATGCTGGTTATCCAATCAGTTTTGTTCGGAATTTAGTAGAATCATCTCATATTTCGAAGAGGCATTTCATAACCTCTCAGAGGATTCAGGGTATAATAACAATATCCCTTCCTATTCAGTCTATGTCATCAAACCTTGTCATTTTCCATGATTTCTGTATGCACAAACGACCTACTAAATGGACAATTTCCCAACCCATCATCTATACCCCAACTAGCTGTACTCCTTTCAATCAATATTCATAAAAATTGTATCCATGTAAATCCATGGAGGAAATAACTAGGAAATATCCAAATGAGTTACACCCCATATGTTCTCATACTTCATCGAAGAAAAGACGCTCTGAGTTGTCCTCCAATTTATCCATATAGCATGAGAACAAAGTTATAATAATGAATATTATTTGGTTTTTATTATCTTCCATTAATTACACACACTTATTAATTCTCCACAAGTGAAAATTAGACCTCTTGGTAGTCCCCTTAGACCATGGAACCTCACCCCAACTATCTTCATGGTCGATGATCATCATCAACATTCTGGATTTTGTCATCAAGAATTCACCTGATGAGGATCTCATAAATTCATACTTTTCTATTTCATTACTGATCTCAATGTGGTCGAAAATATCACTTTTTGTTGTCTAGAATATCATAAACGAGTCTTCGTTTCATGCATGTATACCTGAATGTAATGTTTTGAAAAGGGTTGTAAAAACCTTGATTTTCTATTCATGTATATATCTTATTTTCATACTGCTTTTGAGGAAAATGTGATGAAGTAAAATTTTAGGAGTACACACTATATGCATCCTTGAACATGTCATGTACCCTTGCACCGAGTCCAGGCTGTGTTTGGTCGTTTCATAGCCGCATGCATGACCTTGTGATGACATGGAAGGGCCGCTTGAGGTGGACCTAGTAATGTCCTATACATGTCGTGTATCCTTAAGGAACATGCCCTATATTTTTATATTTAATTATTGTATCGAACTGGGGTTGCGTCTAATAAATAGAACTATCTTGTTCTAAACATTTCTTGTCCCAGAGTGATGGATATCACTGATTAATCTCTGAACCCCCATTTCGATGTCTGTTTACTGAATCAAAAACCATTGATTGAATTGGAATTTACCTTTTGAGTTCTTCCCTCTTCTAGAGCCTCATCTATTGTTTCCTCTTCTTTCATGTGATATCCATGGTTGAAAAGATTAGATGGTTTTCTAGATTAACAGTGTTTTAGGTCGATCCAGAGGCTATAGTTTAACTACAGTGATCATACAATGTTGAGGATGGTGGTTTGTGATTTTCCGTATATTTTTATTCAATTATATGTTCAAAAAGTTACAAAAACACTAGTTTAGGGTATTGCATTTTTAGGGAATTTAACCCTGTTAATGCATGTCATTCCTTGTTTTCTTGTGTATGGGTTTTTTATTTTAAGTTGGGTTATTTACCTTTCTGTGGATGTGTTTTCCAATGATTGATCTGATATTGGGTGTTGGGTCTAGAATTTCATGTTAGGATGCTCTATTTTCCATGTCTAGTGCTGTTGGGAAGGTGTTGTATTATCTGACATGCTTGTTTTATTCTTTATAGCCATATATCCAAGTATTATTTGTGATTTACATTGGCTGTTGAATAACGTTTTTTCATGATTTATTTACACAGGGCTGTGTGAACCTAGTGTAGTGAGACCACAAGGGGGAACTGATGTTGAGGGCTTCCCCAGAGTGTCTGTTGTACCTTTCATAATGTGATACTGTTGGAATGATTGATGTTGAATTCTTCCTCGGTGTGTATATAGTTATCATTACAAGACCACAAGTGGAATTGATGTTGAGTGCTTCCGCATAGAGTCTGTAGTTTAACTTTCAAAGACTATAGAGGTGATTAATAGTGATTGATTCCTCAAACAGTCATTGTTTTCATGAGACCGAAGTGGTTAGACTATGTGATCTATCCCATGGGTTGTTTTTATATATTTATTGATAAAATAGAAGTTGAACCAGAGTGGTTATGCTATAAGAACATTCCTAGAGGGTTACTTGTGAACTATTGGCATAATAATTAATTAAAGTAAATGAATGTACTAGAAACTATAAGACTGTTTAGTTTTTCTTACTTCCTTGTTTATTACTTCATTTTTCATATTTGCCTATTATAAATATTCATAGATAGTTAGGCACAAATATTTGGGTTTTTTCTACAAGTATTCATCTCAAACCCAGTTTGGGTCACGTATTTGCGCCCAAAAAATTGTTTATTATAGTTATAGATAAGGACAAGCTCCCTTCTATGTCAAGTACTTCATTGATGTGGAGGTGGAGAAAATGGGACCAAGCTGAGGATTTTGATGCTTATGGAGTTTCTTTGTTTTATTGTACCTTCTTTTAGTACTGTATTCTATAATTATGACCTCTTTAACTACTTTCCCAGACATATGTGACATGAATAATTTATATATGTGCTTTAGTAGTTTATTTATATTTTGTTTTCCATTGTTTTATTATTGTATGGTAACACAGTTTCTATTGTTGTATTTTAGGGTTAATCCACTATGTTACTCTGCAAATAAGGTCATAGTATCCCCACTATCACATCCAAGCCCCTCGCTTCTAGTCAATAGCCTCTAGCATTTGAGGAAATGTGCTTGATGCCATGTGACCAACTGGGTACGGGGCACCATTGGGCGGCACCAAGAACCGGGACGTTACAATGTGGCATTAGAGGATTATTTTCTTCTTGAATTACTGTTTGGATCCAATAGAAATTTATAGGAAGTAATATATAGTTGGTAATAAGCAGTGCCTGTGAGTAGCTAATCCGTGTATAAGGAAAAGCCAAAATGCCTTGAATATTGTAATATTTCTAGTTTTGTAATTATTAAAGTTTATTTGATTTCACTATTGGGTGATTCACATATTTTGTGTTGTTATCATTGATATTATAGAGGATCTATTTCTGTTGCAACCTAATGATATGAGGTTATGCCATATCATGCATCATACATGAACATTATAGAGATATCATATCATGCATTTTTGTCATGAAATTTTGGGTGCACTATCGATTGCATGTTGTATTGATTGACTTTGTTCTAGATATAAATGTTGTTATGATAGATTCCTTGATATAATACCTAAAAATTGATAGGGTATTGCTAATTTTTTAAGGTGTCATTTGAATGAGCTCCACACATTGTTCCATGAGGTGTTATGTGCCCTCATGGATCCGATTTGGTGGATCATATGTTTGGTTGCGATGTTATACTTGTTATTTGACCTGAATATGATTCCAAGTTCTGATTCATAGGGAGTTGGGCCCCCACATATCAGAATTAGTAAATTCAATATTTGTTTAAGTGTTTTATGGATTCCAGAGTAGTTTTTATGGCTTCTTATCCTGGAAAACCAAGAATACATTGTGTGTATTGATGTATACATGTCATGTACCCAGATGTATAGAAGGGAAAAAATTTCTTGAGTACACGCCGCGTAATGAATTTACATGCCATGTAGTCATAAACCATGTTTCTGGTTTTGTGGGTAGAGATGCAGGGTTGGTAAATGGCCGGTGACACACGCCGTGCACTTAGAGTACATGCCTTGTTAAACGAGCTGTGTATCTAGCTGTGTGACCAACGACATGGGTGGATGAATCTCAAGTTGTACATGTAGTGTTCGATTCTTATACGCCTTGTAGATTTGACCGTGTCACCAACTGTGTGACTAATGAAACAGATGACGATGACTTAAAGGTTACATGCCGTGTCCAGGGTGCACACACCATGTTGAGTTACTCAGGTTGGAGCAGTGTGAATAGATGTGTAGAGGATCTCGAGTAGGGGAAAATGATTCAAGTACATGCTATGTCTCAAGGATAACACGTTATGTGTAAGGGTGTTACATGACCAAGATTGGATGAAGGACATGCCCATGTGAAAGCTTGATGGGAACTCATCGTATAGGGGTCATAAACGCTGTGTATCTATGTTTTAAAAAAGATGAATGCTTTCTTTCTACTATTCCTTTATTTCACATATATGTTTTTGTACTTGATTATCTTGACCTGAAGTGTGCACTTGAATATGCAGAGTCATTTCAATGAAGATTCCTCTAGTTGTACAATAGATACATGACAACAATTAGACACCAGACATAGTTGATCAAGGACTTACAATGGATCCTATCATTGTGCCTATATTGGCACCAACTATCTTTCCAGATACAGGTGTCGATGCACAGTTCTGAGAAGGATTCATGATGTTTATACTGATATTCCAGGGAGCACCGCCACCTACCCCATCTATGGAATAATTGACCCCTGTTTTTCAATAGAATCCTCCCACCTTCTCATGGTATGGAGTTCCTCATCCTACAGAGTCAAGGATAGAATCCATGATATCTATATTCGAACATCTGAAGACTCTTCCAGAAAGGAGCGTGAATCTTGCTTCTTACATTCTGCGGGATACTTCCAAGAGATGGTGGGATTTGATATCCCTGGCGGTATTCCATCAAGTTATGGATTTGGATGAGTTCCAATGTACGTTATACAACTACTTCTACCCAGATACTTTGAGGGCCGATCGATCCTGAGAGTTCTTGAGTTTGGAGCAGGGTACTCTCTCGGTCATTGAGTATTCTTCTCACTTCACAAAGCTGCAGTGATTTTCTCCAATTCTACAGGGTGTTGAGTTATTTCTATCGAGAATGTTTGAGGATGGTCTCTAGCATGACATCCGATCTCAAGTGAACATCTTTAGGTTGATGACCATATCTTCCATAGTCAACTGGGAGCTGATCACATAGAGAGACCTGATTGATTTTTGGAGATGTGGTCAAGGGCGGTTCAGCATCCAATGTTGGTTCTAATCCGATTCATTGTAGGAAGAACCACAGATATTCTACACATGGATATCCGATTAGGTGGGATTCCACTTCAGGTATCCAGGTGGTATGCTAATAGTGTGGGGATGGTGGCCATACGAGGCCACATTGCCCGAGAGACCCAGCAGAGTACCGATATTGTAGAAATATGGGTCATATTAATCATTTATGTTAGTATTTCTCACAAACATCTGGTGACATATGTTTTAATATGAATCCTCATTTAATAGAAGGACCACTAGTTTCTCATCAGTCTTGGAAGTGGAGTTCATCTGGCCATTCAGGCTGAGGTGCCGGTCTTGGCCATGGTAGCCAGTCGCTAGGATTTCAGCAACAAAAGGTTGGATCAGATCAAGGTGGTTTAGAAGGGTTGTGGGGCCATGATATAAGTAAGAATTTTTTAGTGGATCAGGTTCAGTAGAAACACATTCCTGGTCCCTCTACATTGAGAGATACTATTTTTGGTTTCCTCAGTTTTAACATCTTCTTTTTTCGATACAAGGGCTTGATAAAGTTTCGTATTTGTTGATATTGTGGAGATCCTTAGGCTCAATATCATTACTTAGGTTGTTATCATAATGTTATCCACTTTGTTCGAAACTATAACGGTAGGTGTACGTAAGTGTATGTAGTTCCCTCTTGAGGTCGATGGGTGTCACTTCTTATGGTAACTCAATGTCTTAGAGATGAAAGGCCATAATTTCAATCTCGGAATGGACTGGCTGATTCCCTACCCAGATTTTGTTGACTTCTATCATCGTAAGGTGAGTTTCACATCACCATAGGGATATTTGTTTCTACATAATGGTGAATGGGATGTCCAAGAGAGTAGAGTTGGACCTGAGAATCATTGGTTGGGTGAAGTTATAGCCCATATTTCTGGTCTATATCTTGATGACTGGGGGACTTCACAGATGGACTTCCTATTGCGGTGAATCATTTCAGAGATGTCATTCTACAGTAATTTTTAGGATTTATACTAGAGAAATAGGTATACTATTCTTTTTATCATGTTCCACGAGCGACACCGGTGTCCATTCATCCTTATTGGATGGCTACACAAGAGTTACAAGAGCTAGAGAAGTAGTTTTATGTGTTACATAAGAAGGGTTTCATCTGACCTATTAATTCTCCTTGGGGTTCTCCTGTCTAGTTTGAGAAAAACATAGACGATACCCTCAAACATGGTGTGGATTATCGGAAGATGAAATATTTGACAGTCATGAACTAATATCCCTTATCGAGGATTGATGATATCTTTGATTATATTTTAGGAGCGCAACTGTTCTCTATGATTGTCATGAGATCCGGTTATCTCCAGTTGTGCATTATAACATTAGAGGTACCTTTTGTGACCTTTCAGAGCAGTTATGGTCTATACGATTATGTGGTTATGTTATTCAGTCTCATGAACACACCTGCAATTTTCATGGAATTGATGAACATAGTGATTCATCCATACTTGGATTCTTTTTTTGTAGTTTTTTGAAGATGATATCTTTGTGTACTCTTGCACTCGACACAACCAAGACAGACATCCTGAGATCATTTTGTGTACATTTAGAGAGCATTATTATTATGATAAGGTCTCAAAATTCCATATTGGGATTGACCGTATTCATTTCTTGGTTCATGTTATCTAAGTGAAAGGAGTATCAACATGACTAGAGAAAGTGAGGGAAGTAGTTTCAAGGGAACATACAAATAACATATTTGAGTTATGAAGCTTTATAGGTCTAGTTGGTTAATACAAACAGTTTAAACAAGACTTATCAAGATTAGTAGTTCCACTGATGGGGATGACTAAGAAGGGTGTCATGTAGCTATGGATAGATTCCTACAATTCAGCCTTCCCTGAGATGAAGGGAAGGATGAATTCAACACCGATACGAGTTTTTACAGAGCTGTAAAAGAGTTATAGTGTTTACAATTATGCATCAGGTATTGGGCATGGATCAGTGCTTATGTATGGGGAAATATTTGTTTTGTGAAGGTCTCAATAGTTGAGGCCACATGAGTGGAATTACCTGACCCATGATCTTTAGTTGGTTGCAGTAGTTCATGATTTACCATGTTGGAGACTTTATCTCTTGGGATAGAATTTTTTGGATTTCAATGACCCCAAAAGTATCATGTATATCTTCACTCAGTGTGATCTGAACATGAGACAATGAAGGTGGGTTGAATACCTTAAACGCTTTGATTTTGAACATACCTACACACATTAGAAAGGAAACGCAGTGGCTGATGCATTGAGCAGGAGGACTAAGATACAATTAGTTTAGGGGGCCAACAGTGAGTGGAAACATTTGGATATATTCTCTGTGATGCATTTGGAGGTGCATGATAGACGAAGACATATGGTTCTTTCTTCTGTAGTTGTTACCTCTACTCTGATTGAGGGAGTTCAAATGAGGTAGCTATTATATGCAGAAGGCCTAGTCCGATATGAGAGTGTGTCAGGAGAGGACCATGTTCTTGTATGGACCATGGGTGAGGATAATATCTTTCTCTTCTATGGACGTGTATGGGTATCAGATAATATATGTGAGGAGACTATGTTGGATTTCTATTCTTCAGTTTGGGAATCTCATCCTGTTGTGACCAAGATTTACAGTGATCTACACCGTCTGTATTAGTTGCTAGACATGAAGAGAGATGTTGCTAGTTTTCTCATGAGGTGTTCCACCTATCAGTAGGTGAAGGCAGAGCATCATTGACCTGCTTGTATATTGCATTAGTTACCCATTTTCTAGTGGAAGTAAAATGATGTCACGATAGACATCATGATAGGGTTGAAGAGGTCACCTCAAGGGAATGATGTAGTTTTGGTTTTCATTGACAGACTCACGAAGGTTGAACACCTCTTACAGATCACGGAGGAATTTTGTGTTGAGGAGCGGGTAAGGTTGTACATCAGAGAGATTGTACATTTACATGGGGTTCCTCACTCCATCATTTTAGAAAAGGATGGGTGTTTTCCTTCATAGTTGAGGATGGTACTATAGAGGGCATTGGGTAGACGGGTAATTCTAAGTTGAACTTACCATCACTAGACAGATGTCTAGTCCACATGTACGGTATAGGTTCTAGAGGACATGCTTTGAGAAGGCGTCCTAGATTTTGGAGGTTCTTGGGGATTTAAATGCCTTTGGTGGTGATATCCAAAAATAATAGTTTTCATGAAACTATTCATACCGAACCTTATGAGGCTTTGTATGGTAGGCCATGTCGATCACCCCTATGTTGGCTTGAGGCTAGAGAGGTAGCTATGTTGGGACTTCGTATTTTCCAGGAGACCACAGAGTAGATACAGCTGATTCAGAAGAGGATGACTACTGCTCAATCATGACATAAGTCTTATGCTAATCAACAGAGACAACCTCTAGAGTTTGAGGTCAGAGATTTGGTTTTACTACCTGTCACACAATGGTTGGGACACAGGAGGATTTGGGGATTGGGTAATCTTTCACCAAGATATGTTGGGCCATTTGAGGTTTTGGAGATAGTCGGGATGGTTGCGTATTGGTTGCAGTTACCTAAGAGGTATCAGACTATGCATGGTTTCTTACATGTTTTTCAGTTGTGGAATTACTTCTATGACTTGTCTCATGTCTTTAATCTAAAGGAGGTTGAGTTGGAGATGGAAACATTTCTCAAGGAGCATATTATCTGGATTTTTGATCACATCACAAAGGCTATCTATGGCCAGTATGTTCCTCTGGTATGGGTGCTACGGCAGCACGAGCAAGTATAGGATATAAGTTAGGAGAGGGAGGCTGATGTATGATCGTAGTGGCTAGGTCTGTTCTAGGATTCTTCTTTTTCACTACCTTACTAGGAAAATAAGGTGATTAATTTCATAAGGGGAATGTTTTTAAGAACCTAAATGTTATTTAATGGTATGGGACTCTTTTTCATGTTGATTTTATGGAAAAAGGGATGATGTAAAATTTTAGGAGTACCTGTCATGTACCTCCATGTACATTCTGTGTACCCTGGCACCATGTCCAGGGTGTGTTTGGTCATTTCACAAAAGCATAAACGTCCATTTGATGATGTGGCATCGTTGCATAAGGGTGGACCAGTAAAGGCCTACACATGCTCTGTATCGTTGGAGAACACACCTTGTATTTTTTATTTTTTATTTTTATATCATGTCGGGGTTGTGAATAATAGAAAAACTATCTTCCTCTGAACATGTCTCATCCAAGAGCGATGAATATCACCAATTATTATCCAAGCCTTTGTTTTTCCGTCTATTCTTTGAATCAAACATCATCAATTTCATTGTAATATCTTTGGTGAGTTCTTCCAACTTCGACAACCTAATCACTTTATTCCTCCTCTTTCATGAGATATATGTGGTTGAATGTATTAGATATTTTTCTACATATATGGAATTCTAGGTTGATCCACTGGATGAGGTTCAACAATATCAATAGTACAACATCAAGCTAGGTGGTTTGTTCCTTTCCGTATATTTTCCTTGAATTATATGTTCAAATAGTTCCCAATACCCTATTTTAGGGTATCGTTTGCTTAGGGAATTTTATCTTGTTAATGCATGTCATTCCTTTCATGCTTGAGTATGAGGTTTTTATTGTAAATTAGGTTATCTACCTTGATATGGACGTTTTTTCCATGTTTCATCTGATATTGGCCATTAGGTCATGAATTTTTTGTTAGGATACTCTTTTTTCCATTCCTTTTGCTGTTAGGATAGAGTGATATTATTTTGAAGCTTGTGTTTTTCTTTGTATTTGCTTAGCCGTGTTGATTTTGTGATTTTCTTTGGCTGCTGAATATTGTTTGTGCTTGATTTCTTTACACAGGGTTATGGGAACATCATGTAATGAGACCATAGATGGAATTAATGTTGAGGGCTTCCGCAGAGTGTCGGTTGTACCATTCAGACTGTGAGACCATAGAGGGGATTGACATTGAGTGCTCCCTCAGAGTGTCTATAGTTATAGTTATGATACAACATGGGGAATTAATGTAGAGTAATTCCTCATAGTGTCTCTAGTGTATCATTAAAAGACTATATGGTGAATTGACAGTGAGTGCTTCCTCAAAGAGTCTTTTTTTCATGAGACCAAATGGGTTATACTGTCTGATCTATACCAGGGGTCATAATATCATTATTATTCAATGATAAGTTGAACCAGAGGGGTTAGGATAAGAGAAATTTCCTAAAGGGTCAATTTTTAATTATTGGATGAATAATTAATAAATGTAAAGGAATGTAGTTGAAACTATATGACAGTTTACATTTGAGTACTCCATTGTTTATTACTTCATATATCATATTTTAATGTTATATATATTTACTAACAAATAGGCAAAGTTATTTGGGTGTTTCCATTCTGGGATTCGTCTCACACCCAATTTCAGTCATGATTTTGGGTCTAAACATGTTATATTATGGAGGGTATAGATATGTGAAAGCACCCATCTACTTCAATTACATGATTTTTGTGGATTTGGAGAGAATGGGACCATGCTGAGGCTTGCGATGCTGTTAGAGTGTCTTTGTTTTACTGTACATTGGTTTGCTACTGTATTACAGCATTGCGACTTGTTTGGATGATTTCATTGTCATATGGGACATTCATCATTTATATACGTGTTGCAGTGGTTTATTTACTTTCGACTTTCCACTATTTACTTATTTTATGGTATCACTTTTTCGACTATTGTATTTTATGGTTAATCTGCTCTGTTAATATACTAATTAGGGAATTTTTCCCCAATATCACACCCATGAACCTCACTTCTACTTGTAACCCTATATTGTTTAGTGAAATGATCTTGATTCCATGTATCCAATAAGGTATGGGGATCCTTTCGACGACACCTGGAACTACGATGTTACAACTGTATCTAGGGAAATCGAGTTTGGATGCAACATAGTTTTAATCAAAATGATATATCACGCTAACCCACGATCCATGGAGTATGGATTTCATGTATCAAGATATGAGGCATATTGATAGACCCTAGATGAATGTATTTCCCTCTCACCTTAAATGTATGACATCTATATTTACTTTCTTTGAATCCACCAAACATTATATTTTTCTCAAACACCTCCCTCTTGAGTTTCATGTGCATGTATTACAGTGTGTCCAATGGATTTTTTCAATTGATGCCTCCCTCCTTCATAGTCACTAACATTCTTTAAAAGGAGGCCCAGTGATGCTTTTGTTCCAAATGAGACTTCATGATCCATGATACCATTATATTATCAATGTGTGAGTTGAATGCATTCGGTATCTTCTTATCATAAAGGGTATGTGTTTTAATGGAGGATAGAATGATATTCACCAGAGTAATTTAGACACAAAAGGATACAAACCTATATTTTCAACTCAGAATTATCTTAATGATCATTTCAATAGCTTTATGAATGTTATTAATGTGTGTTCCTCTCATGTAACTGGATGCACCCAAATACTCCATCAGAAAAAATCATCTCTTCTATTCAATACCATTTAGTAGGAGGGGATATCTATCAATCTGAGAACTAGCTAAACATATAGAATCAAATTTTGTACTGTTTGAAAACGTGTACAGTCCATTTGAAATATTCCTGATAAAATTTCTACAATCAATAGACTGTTATATTGGTGGAATTATCAATGGCTATGTGGTCATCTATAATCTTAAAGTGTGATATGGTGCACAAGTGAATCCAACATCGTTAGGGAAACACATCCCACATGAAAAAAACACTTATTGATGAGTAGGATGAGAAAATATTGAGTGTTAATAAATACATTTGGGAATAATAGATACCATTTTCATTACCCCTGGAATTCTTTGAAAAAATTAAATTCTTTCCTATGAAAGAAATTTATATACAAGAGTTGTTGAAGCACCTAAAAATAAGATCACAAGCCTAGAAATCCAAGTCTATTCTATCTACCACCTTGATGATTAAATTCCAATCAACATGGTCTTATTTTTTTTCCTAAATGAACATAAATTCCATTTTGGTTCCTTTGACATTTTAGTTGATGTCACAAATCTCTTCTTGAGCCAAGAATATTTTCCCTTGAATAGTACATTCCAACACAAACAATGATGTTCATCAGATATCCATCGGGGGAGATGCATGGAGATTAAAATCTTTATCAAACTAGAAAGAAACATGTATGGATAATTTCACATGATGACTAAAAAATAATTATAGAGAGTTTAGGGGTCATTTATTTTTGGAATGATCACAAGGGTGATAATACAAACCACACAGAGGAGGAATCCACCCCCCAAAAGTCCTAATATACATTCACCATATCCATCCCCATGACATTACAAGATGCCTTATAGGGGTATCCTAGGCTTCCACCTGGCCTACATGCACTCTATGGGATAGTCACATTATTCACCTATGAAATCTCAATCTCCCTAGTTATAGATTCAATCAAATAATTTTCATAATAATGAATCAGAATAGTAACAAAATCATGATGATCTACATAACCCATTGGATAAACAAATTTTATTTATGTGTTGGAACCTACAAGAAAAAAATTTAAAATATGATTCTTCCATACCTTAATCCACTCCCCTGTCATCAGAAAAATTTCCATCTTCCAGCATGAGATTGGGTCAAATGACATGCCTCTTCTCTTTGATACATGCTTGAAAAAAATCCATATAATGATACCCATTGCAATGCCATTTTACTATTAACTTCTCATGGACTAACCTCTCTTCCCTCAGTAAAAATATAGCTACGATATCCTTTTTAACTGAACTCATCGAACCTAGAATCAACCTATTATCTTTCCAGACTAGTTTCCAAATTTTCAATTTCCACTTTATGCACATCAATTTCATAAGAGTGCAGGGTGGGGGGGAGGGGGTTTGTTCTCAATCCCCAAATTGAGACCACCATTAAGACAGAGAAGTTTATTGTGGATCAAAATACATGAATTTCCATGGGAATACCTATTCCATGATTCCCTTACTGCTTTATAATAACCATGTATTTTAGTCCCATAATGAGAAAAATATAATTACACATCGAGGTACTATATAAGAGACTAGACTACCAAAATCATGGAATGCTCGGAAATATTTCATACATGGTGAGTAACCTATGCATCTGGGTTGGAAAATATGGAATTTTAGTTTCATATGAAGTGGTCCCAGAAACACCATATTTAATGATTCATCTTTGATTATTTCACCACATAATTTAGTCACCTTAGTACCCCATGTTGAGGTACCTTCTATAGTGAATGAATGAGAAAATATGTGTGGGTAGAATTCAGAAGATATTCAACACTCCCCTTATCCTCCATTAGATCATTAATAATATTAAATTCACATCCCACAATCCATAGGGACTCCCCCAGATTGATTGAACTGAGGTCAGTCCATAAAGATTCCCTTAACTATGCATCACAATTCTAATATACAAACATGATATAGAAGTTCTTGGAACACACAATGATTTTCATTGTGACAAATTAGTGTAAAGCATCTATGAAGTAAAATTATATGTTGGAATTATAATAGATCCATTTGTGTGGGTTTTTGGGACTAAAATTCATGTAATTCCACATACTTACTCCCAATTGTAAACACATTTTTATAATAGTGTATCAAATTGAATTTAACAGGTTTGAGAGTTTATAAATTTATGTATTTCTGTCACTATTAATTAATTATTATCATTTCAATTAAAAAATATTTATAAATATATTGGAAATATTATTTTGATAGTAATAATTTATTTATTTAGATAAAATAAAAAATAAAATGGCTATTTTTTAGTGGGAGATTTCTAAAATATATTGGTTATGCATATTGATAATTTGGTGTGATATTTTGGTAGATTTTTTTTTGTATATAATAGAATAAAAGATATGGGAATATATAAATATCTAATAAGTAAATTCAAGATGAATATATATGGGGAATTTAGGGAAATCAATTTTCATAATTTTATTTCAAGGCATTGACCTACGATATAAGGCCCCAGACTTAAACATTACATATTCTTGAATTATGTTAATAATTCACATTGAAGATATTTTTAGTTTTAGATATTTAGATAAATAGGTCATAAAACATACATAATACTTGAATATCACATGTAGAAACTTCTACTCAGTATCTATTTTTTCCAAAAATAAAAACTCTTAAAAGAAAAAAACATGTTTAGTTTCATGTTTTAAACAACATGACTTTTCTATGATCCCATACATGACACTATTCCACATTATGTCCCATAAAAAATATTTCAAATACTTGGGATGAGCATAAAAAACTTTGTAAGGGATATATAAATAAGGAAAACTTTTTGTTTTTCCAAACAATATCTAAACCATGAATAAATTATCATAAGTAATAATTTTCATATTTGTGAAGTAGTAAATAATAATCACTGAGTAAAATCTCATGCGTATCCTTCTGTAACCAAATTATTACCATAAAACCCATATAAATCACAAAAAACATATTAAAGGTAATCTTGGGACATAATAATACTTAAATGGAATAACCATATGGTTGACTTCCACAAATCATTCTTACAAATGAAATAACCATACAACCGACTTCCATACCACATGAATTTAAGGTTATAATGTAAGCAACCATCCTTGGTTTATCATGGAACCACCCATCATTTGGTTAATCACGTAACCATGAATCAAATTTCCATGTACTATTATATAATCATCACACATAAAAGATTGAAAATATCAACATTTCAATCAAAAATTTTATTTTCAATCAAACTAAATAATTTAATGATATTGAAATTATAAATCTAAATTCAAAACAATTTTCAATAAAAAATATGAAAAAAGGGTATATGCTATTTATTTTTCATTTAAATAAACATAATATCTTTTTAAGGAATCCAAATATCAAACAATGCTAGTAGTGGTGGAAAGGTCGTTGTCACTGTGTATGTTAAAAAGAAAAATTATATTTTTCATTTAGTAAAATGGTCAATAGAAAAATATTCACTTTGAATGGTATTAAAATACAAAAGGGTTTCTACACCATATAAAAGAATGTTTTGCATAAATCAAAATACTTCTCAAAGATAGGAGATATATACAAAGTCCATTACCTCGTGTCCAATTTGACTCGTTCGTTCTTAAATTTCCTGAATAATAAAAATAAGGTAATTTATACTTGATTCAGAACCTTTTTCATTGTTATTATTATTTTTTTACCAATTAATACCTTGCAATAATAATTAGTTAATTATTTTACATCATATCAGACATTTGTTCGATGGTCAGAACTTGATTAAAAAATGAACATCTTATAATTATAAATTGTCCTTGTGGTAAAAATTACATTATCTCCATAATTATATTAATTATTTAGATATAATATATATAATATATATCTAGTATATGTGTATTTATAATAGTCCATAGCATTTGGATATTAGAAATGAAATGCACCGTTCCGGGAGACGGTAAATCATACATACACAAGAACACTACTTTTATTTCTTTTTTATATTTAAAGGAATTAAAACATAATGATACATAGGTATATTATAATTCAAGTATAATATCATTTTCAAATATGTTACATGATTTCATTAATTACAGCCTTTATATGTTTTATGCATTGAACGAACAAGTAATATCACTCTGAGGGGCGGTAGTCCACACTTCCTCAAATGAAATTAACGTATTTATACAACATGAAAAGAATAAAAGTCTGTTAAAAATGATAATTACATAAGAATTTAGATAAAATAAATATCATATATATCATATATATTTACAGTTCTATCATAATGTACACCATAAGAGGTGGTAGAAGAAGATTGAACAATCATCATTTTGTGAGGTAGTAGTATGTCGTCCACAGAAACAGAATGTTCTATACCCATTAGACGGAGGTGTGTGTAAGTGTAGGTCGAATAAATCTCATAAAAAATCCAGTATATTTATTATAATGTTTTTTTTATGTAATCAAATAATAAAAATCATAGGGAGTAGAGAATGAAAAATAATTGAATTGAACTTGAGAGAGGACGTTACCTCAAATAGGGTAACTTCTCTTGATTTGAGCCTAAGGGCTCTCATGAATTTGTTTATACCTAGGGGAACGCTTATAGTAGGAATGGATGGATATTGGGAGATTATTTTGGTAGAGTTTGGATGAGCCAAGGGTACTTGAGAGGTGTGAGTAAGGGTTAAAGGTGGTGACCTTTTATAAGCGGTAGGAGGGGCACTTCATGAATGTTTGAATGAGTTATTTATTATTAATTGATTTTCGAATTATAATTACACCGATGTGATATATTTCAAATATAATATGAGTATGGGTAGAAATAATATCATCCAATGGGTTTTAGACATGTTTACATCACAAAATCAACCTTATCTTTTAGCTTTAACCCTTAGAAAACTTATTTTACTTTTACCGTGGCTTCATGTATATTTATAATATATGGTTACCATAGATACAATAAAATTAAAAACAACCAATAAACGAATAATTAATGACATTTTTAACATAATATATTTCATTTTGCCGAATATTATATTTTTCGATATATTGTATCTTTTAATGAAACATTAATTGATTCAAATACTCATTTATGTCAATTTTTATACTATTCATATCAAGAATTTTTTAAATATCCATAAATACATGATTGATTTGAAAAGAAATCATTAATTCAATGATAAGATGTCACAGACATCCATAATATTCCTGGAGGACCTAAAATGTATCAAAATAATTTTTTTATATATTTATAATCTCATTTATTTAAATAATTCATTAATAATGTTATCACTACATAACCATTGTGTCATAAATAATTTTATTTATTTATTGTCTAAAAGTTTTAAATTAAATTACATGATGTAGGAAATATTATTTATCAACCTAATGACTATTTATAGTAAAAAATATTTCTTATATAACCCCATATATAAATTGTTTTACTAAAAGATACATGTTTAGTTATATTTTGCTTAACATTAAATTAAAAGTTATTTAGTGTCATTTAAACAAAAAATGTGGCTCCATGGGGTCCTAAAATCTAACCAAGGATGCCCATGGTCAGACATATAATATCCAACAAGGTTAGAAAATGTGTTTAGGAAATTTAATGTTATTTTAATATTGTTGTTTACCCTTATTTACCAAATTTTCCTTTTTTACCTTGGTAAATAAAATATTTACTAAATTTACTATTCATGTTTCCAAAAAATAAAGGTTACATATTTAAAAAACATAAACATATTGATTCCAAATATGGAATCAATTTCTAAAAATTCAAAACACACAGTTTCTAAAATTAATTTGAAATTTATTCCCACTGTGAAAAATAAAATCCTTTTTTTAATAAGTAAAAACTTCCAAAATATTGACATGTGTTTACATCCAATTTCATAGTGAAATTATTCCCACAGACCAAAAATGGAATAAAGGATAAAAAATTTAATTATACTTTAAAACTAATTAGAAAGATAATTTGACCATAAAAATAAATCAGATGAAATGACGGTTTTGACATAAAATACAGTATTTTTTACTATTCATTAAAAAAACGATCTTTACCTGAAAAATACCAAAACTTTTCGCAAAGTAAATTTTGATATCCTACTTCTAAGGAAGAAGTTTATTTTGTTAAATGGAACATATTAAAGTTACAAAAACTATATTTAAAAAGGGTTCACCTTCAAAATGTAGTAAATCAATCTTTTCAAGAATATAACAGTATTTCATGCATAAAATCAGATTCATTCTTATTTTACCCTCTTAAATTTTTTCGATAAATGTAAATACATTTACAAATAATGTGTAATAATAATATGGTCACTTATATTTATTCCCTCCAATACATTGGCTAGGAGTTTACTACCATTTAAAATAATAATAATATATAATTATATTTCAGTTTGATGGATCCTTGTGTGAAAAAATAGATTTCAGAAAAACCCATTTTTGAATCTTGGGTATGGAATCAAAAATAGTATCCCCATTAAAGTAAAATTAATATTTAATTCACAAAAATTGACATATATAAAAATGTCATATTCTTTAATTGGTGGTATTTATCCATCATAGAATTTTCTAATTGACATGTTTCCTATTAAAAAATATGGGTCTTCCACAATAACTTTACCTGATGAATTACCTTATTCTGCAAAACATTCTCACTTCGGTCAAGAATATGGACAGGTTGTTCTTTATAATAAATTTTCTCTTCCAATTGAACTCTCTCTGGACTCAAAACATGATATGGATCTGGAATATACTTTCTCAATATTGAAACATGAAAAAATTGTGTTCCTAGTATTAAAATGGAGGTTTATCCACTCTATAGGAAACCAATCAAACTTTTATTCAGGATTTCTTAAGGTCCAATGAACCTCAGACTGAACATCCTCTTCCTAACAATACACATCATAATTTTCCATGCAGAATCATTGAGAAATACATGATAAATAACCTCAATATAAAGATCCCTCTTTTATTTATCCACATAACTTTGATTCCAAATATGATTTGTCCTCATATATTTATGAATCAACTAATCTCTCTCTACCATCTCTTCTAATAATTCTGGTCTCATTAGTTTCCTTTCAACTACATCATCCCAAAAAGATGGAGTTCAAAAATTATTCCCATATAATGCCTAAAATGTTGCCATTTATATACGGGAATGAAAACTGTTATTATAAGAAAAACAAACCAATGATTGTTCATGGTCCCAACTTCCCCGGTAATCTGTTGAGAAAGCATATAACATATCATCCAATGTTTGAATTGTTTGTTCTGACTGCCTAGTTAATTTGGGATGAAAGGATGTACTAAAATTTAATTCATTACCCAATGAATTCTGAGGGCCTTTCTGAATGTTCAATGTAAACATGAGATGATGATCCAATAAAATGGAGATAGGAACTCCTTACAACCTGACAATCTCTTTAACATACAATTGAGAGAGTTTATCTACAGACTAATTATCTCAAATAAAATGGAAATGAGTAGATTTAGACAATCGATCAACAATAACCCAGATTTCATTATTACTCGAAGATGTTTTTGGTAATCCAACAACAAAGTCCATGGATATATTTTCCCATTTCTACTCAGGATTTATTAAAGGATGAATCATACCTTTCGGTAGCTTCAACTCTACTTTAACTTTTTGACATGTCAAATACATCACAGTAAATTCATCCATATCTATTTTCATTCCACCCACGAGTAATACTCGTCAAGATCTCTGTACATCTGAGTAATCTCGGAATGAACAAAAAATATAGAACTATGAGCTTCACATAACAAATAATTCTTCAACTGTGTTTCAGAAGGCACATATAATCTCTTTCCAAATCTCAAATACCCTCATTGTCAATGTTAAATTCTGAAAACATAACAATCTTAACCAACTCTATCTTTTTCTGGAACCCACTATCTAACTTTAGTGCTTTCTTAATTTTGTCTAAGAGAGATGATTTCACTAACACTTGAAAGAAAATAAAATAATTTCTACACCAACAAATTCTATTCCAAAGTTCATAAAATAGTTAATCAAAGGATCTTGTTCCTAACATAACATGTTTAACATAGCATTACTTTTTGACATAAATTGATGGCCACATTATTTTATTTTTCTGTATGGTAATGAATCGTGCAATCATAATCATTGGTTAATTTCAGCCATCTCCTAGATCCCTTGTTTAATTTTCTCAGGTTGAATATATATATCAATATTTTTTCCAGTATACATACCACATTTTAATTCATACATATGATGCCTCTATATTTTTAATGGAAAACCAGAAAAACTTAATTCTAAATCATGGGTATTATAATTTAACTCATGAGGTTTCAACTGACGTGAAGACTAATAAAGTATCTGATTAATATGAATTTTGAAAAAACCATTTCCATTCAACAAATAATCACTATAGATAACAAATTCCCCATCTCTAGAAGGTAATTCCAAAACTAGAGCATTTTGTAATCTTCTTTTCAATTCCTCAAAAAATTCATTACATTCTTTTGTCCAGACGAACTTAACACCTTTTTGAGTTAACTTGGTTAGTGTTCAAGATAACTGTAAAAAAATTTCTACAAACATTTTTTAATTTTCTACCAAACCAAGAAAACTACAAATCTCGGTTATATCTGTGGGTCGTGGAAATTATTCATCAAATTTTGTTTTATTAGGATCAACAGTTCTTCCATTTTTTGAATCACTGTGTCCAAGAAATTAAATTTGTTGTATCCATAACCCAGACTTTCGGAATTTATCATACAATATCTTTTCATTGATGGTTTTCAGGAAAACCTTTAAATGACTTTCATGCTCCTCTTCACTTTTGGAATATACCAAAATGTTATCAATAAACACAACAACAATCTTATCCAAGAACTCATGGAAAATTATATTCACAATATACCTGAATATAGAAGGTGATTTGGGTAACCTTGAAAAGATAACTAAAAATTCAAAATGGCCATATCTAGTATAGAACATGATCTTCAGAATGCCTTCTTCCATTACATTCAACTGATGGTACCCTGACCTCAAGTCAATCATTAAAAAATACTGAGCACCTTGGGGATAATCAAATGAATCATCAATAAGAGGGAAATGATACTTGTTCTAATTAGTTATATTATTCAAGAGACAATAATCAATAAAAAGTCTCATTGAACCATCTTTATTTTTAATAAACAATAATGGAGTACCCAACAGTGATGTGTTAGGTAAAATAAATCCTTTATCTATAAAATCCTATAAATGATTCTTTAAGTGTAAAAGTTCAATTTGAGTCATTCGATAAAGGGGTTTTGATATTGTCTTAGAATAAGTAACTATGTATATAGAAAAATAAACTTCCTCATTAGGTATAATACTAAGAAACTCAGCAAGAAAAACATCAAGAGACTCATTTAATTATGTAACAACATTAATATAAATAGTTAATTTGTTTCCAACAATATGTGAAAGGTAACATTAATTTCCCCTTTCACTAGTTTCTCAGCTTTTTGATTTGTTATTAGAGATAAGGGTTCATTATCTTACACAAATTTATAGTCTTTCAAAAATAAACATCATTATCTCTACATCCTATCTTCGCATGGTAAACAGAAAGACAATCCATTCCCAAAATAACATTAAACTCTACTATAGGAAAACAATACGATTTTCTGGTAAGTTCATCCCAAAAATATGGATATGAATATTCTTATAATTTAATTTTCCCTCAACATTTCCCCCAGTTGTTTTTACCATAAGTTCTGGATTCATTTAATGAGGTGGAATTCCAAATTTAGAAGATTTTTTTCCAGAAATGAATGAATGTGTAGACTCTAAATGAATAAACACATTGGAATAACCTGAAAAAACAATTTACATGATAACACTTCATTTGATGGTCCCACATCAACCATAGTATCTGAAAATGATTTCTCCACAACCTTCTTCTTTTGATCTGATTAGTTTCTACGTGGGAAAAAAACTTTTGACACAAATCAACATAATGCCAATAATCATTGCAACTAAAAAAATCATACCATGTGTTTTTCATTACCTACTTTATCTTCTTCCTTAAAGTTACGAGCAATATAACCAGTCTTACCATTCTAAAAGCACTTACCAAAATTGGAGAGACATTCTCTAGGATTCTTTTTTACTACAATTCTCATAAGATGGAAAATTAATTTTCTTACCTCCATGCTTCTTTGATAAATTATTTCCTTTTTCATGCCAACTGGACCTCTTCTTTTTCCTACTTTCATGGAATATCTTGTCATCAAAAAACTCCATTTCTACCTTCTGGGATCATCTAAAAATTTTCTCATAGATTTTAAATTCACGAGAGGCTAATAATCTTCATATATAGTGGCTCGAATCCTGAGTAAAAGTTATTTTTCTTACTATCATGATCTTATATGAAATTTGGAGCATAAATTTCCAGTAGAGTGAACATTTAATTTCTAAGAAGCCACTGAGTCATCCTCCATCCTCAATTCAATGAATTATTTACCATCCTATGTTGAACTAACTTGGGAAAATATTTCTCAAGAAACATTCCATTGAATTCATCCCAACCAAGAGCATCAATCTATTTACAGTCCCCGATATTTTTATCCATCGACCACTACAGATCTCATTCCCCTTCGAAACAATAAACAAAAATACTGAACTTTTGATTTTCTGTACAACCCATGACATCAAATATCTTTTCCAGTTCATTGATCCAACCTTTAGCATGAATAATGTCAGATGATCCATTGAATGATGCGGGATGTTGCCTCATTAAATAGTCTAATATAAACCTATTCCCCTTGGGTTGACCTCTTTCATGTATATCACCAGCATTTATAGCTTTAATCAACTACAATATTACTGCAACAAACTATTCAGTTCTGAATCCAACCATCTCAGGATGCTGATTTGGAAGGTTATTCTCCTCTATTTGGCTTCCCAGCACTGATGTCCTATTTCCTACAAGGAAAAAAATTCTGAAATAACATACCATAGATAAAGCAACATAATAATATTCAAATGTTATATCATTTCTATTTGACCATAATGTAAAAAATATTAATGGATATTCTATTAACAAAATCCTTACACCTAATGTTATGTAAACCGTCCTCTGATACCAACTATAAGGCCCCATCCTTAAACATTAAAGAATCAAAAATTTATTTAATAATTCATATTGAGGATATTTTGTGTTTTAGAGCTTTAGATAATTATTTCAAATCATATACATAATAACTTGAATTTTACATGTAGACACTTCAACGCAGTATCCCTTTTTTCATAAAATAAAAACTCTTAAAAGAAAAGAAACATGTTTAGTTACATATTTTAAACAACATGAATTTTCAATTATCCCATCATTGACCATATTTCACTTAAATTCATGTGAATAAATTTCAAATACATAGTATTAGCATAAAAAGTTCAGTAAGGGATACATCAAGAAGGAAGACTGTTAGTTTTTCAAAACAACATGTAAACCATGAATACATATTATAAGTAAAATTTTTTACCTTTGTGAAGCAGTAAATACTCTTCAGAGAAAAAGAGATCATTTATTACCCTTTTGATACCATAATATTTATATAAAACCCATATAAATCACACATAACATATAATAGGTAAACTTGGGAAATAATCAAACTTAAATGGAATAACCATATGGTAGACTTCAACAAATCATTTTTACAAATTGAATAACTATACGACCGACATCCATAACCAATGAGTTAGAGGTTATAACATAACCAACCATCCTTTGTTTATCATGAAGCCACCGATAATTTGGTTTATCACAAAACCACCCATCAATTTTCCGTGTACAATTATATAATCATCACACATAAAAGAATTCAAATATCAACATTGAAATCACAAAATTTCATTTGAAATCACAAGAAATAATTTAAATATTTTGAAATAGTAAATACACTTTCAAAATCATTTTCCATACCCAAATATTTAAAATGGGTATACGGTATTTATTTTCCAATTTTAAAGACATCATGGCTTGTTAAGGAATCCATATATCAAATAATGCTCATGGAAGCGGAACGGTCATTGCCACTGTGTACGTTAAAAAGAAAAATTCCCTTTGTCATTTAGTAAAATTCTACACAGAAAAATATACCCATTGAATGAAATTAAAATTCAATGTTGATTATACACTTTCTAAAATCATGTTGTGTATAAATCAAAATATACCCCAAAGAAAGAAGATTGAGACAAAGTCCCTTACCTAGTGTCCGACATGACTTGTTCGTTATTTAATTTCCAGAATAAAAAAGTTAAGTTAATTTATTCATTCTTAAGAATCTTTTTATATTTTATTATTCCTTTTATATCACATATTATCTTGATATAATAATTAGTTAATTATTTGAGTTCTTATCAGACATTTAGTCGATGTTCAAAACATGAGTAAAAAAATAAACTTGTTATAATTAATAATTTTCCATGTGGTCAATACTCCATTATCTCCAAAATTATATTAATGATTTTAATATCATATATATCATATATATCCCATATATTTGTTTTTATAACAGTCCATAGCATTTGGATATAAGAAATGAAATGCACCGTTCATAGAGATGGTAAGCCGTACGTACACATGAACGCTACTTTCATTTATTATTCATATTTAATGGAATTAAAACATAATGATACATAGGTATATTATAATTAAATTATAATATAATATTTTATATATGTTATATAATTTCATTAATTCCATCCTTTATATGTTTCATGTATTGTATGAACGAGTCATATCACTTGGAGGGGGCGGTAGTTCGCACTTCCTCAAGTGAAATTATCGTATTTATACAACATGAAAAGTATTAAGGTATGTTATAAATGATAATTAAATAAGTATAGTTATAAAATAAATATCATAAATATCATATATAAATAATTTTCTGGCATAATGGCCCCCATAAGAGGTGGTAGGAGAATATTGAACAATCATCGTTTCGTGAGGCAGTAGTTCACCGTCCATAGAAATAGTATGTTCTATATCCATTATATGGAGGTGTGTGTATGTGTAGTTCTAATATGTCTCATAAAAACATGAAATTATATTTAAGAAACTGGTTTTTTATGTATAAATGGAATTATGAGAGAATAGCGAGTCGAGATAGAAAAATATTGGAATGGAACTTGAGAGAAGATGTTACCTCAAATCGGGTAACTTCATTTGAATTTAGAATAAGGGATCTCTAAAATTGCATTATTAATAGAGGAAGTATTGTTGGATAAAGGTAAGGATTCTGGGAGAATTTTTTGGGAGAGGATGTACAATACAAGGTGGCGTGATAGGTGTGAGTAAGGGTTTGAGGTGGTTTCCTTTTATAAGATGGAGGAGGGGCACTTTAAGAATGTTTGAATGTATTAGTTTATTATTAATTGATTTTATAATTATAATAAAATCAATGTGAATATTTTGAAGCTCATATGATTATGAGTTGATATACTCTCATACAATGGGTTTTGAAGAAGTTTAGGTCAGAAAATTGACTTTATTTGCTAGCTTTAACACTTAGTAATCTTATTTAACTTTTACCATGTATTCTTTTATATTCATAACATATGGTTACCATAGTTACTATGAAATGCAAAACAACCCAAAAATGGATCATTAATGACATTTATAACATCATATATGTCATTTTAATGACCCTAATATTTTTAGGGCTATTATATCATTTAATGAAATATTAATTTATTTTAAAACTCATTTTTGTCAATTTTTATACAATTCATATCATGAATTTTTTAAAAATCTATAAAAACTTTATTCATTAAAAATAAATTCATTAATTCAAATATAACAAGTCATATATGTCCATAAAATTCGCGGATGACATAAAAAGTTTCAGAAGAAATTTTGTTCAATAATTATAATCTCATTTAATTAAATATTTCCTTAATAAGGTAATCACAATGTCACCATTGTGTCATAAATAATTTTATTTAAATGATGTCTAAATTTAAAAAATAAAATACAATGATATTGCATTTTTTTGAGATTTCTAATTACTATTTATAATATAAATTATAACTTATATAACTCCTTATAAAATTTTGGTTACTAAATGATACATGTTTAGGTTATATTTTCCTAAACATTAAATTAAAAGTAATTAAATGACATTTTCAAAAACAAAGTGGCTCCATGGTGTCCTAAAATCGACCCATGAATGCCCACAGTTAGAAATATCTCATCCAATAGGGTAAAGTCATGTGTTATGGTAATTTAATATTATAATAATAATATTTTTTTACCCTTATTTACCAGATTTACCTTTTAACCATAATAATAAAATATTTACTGAAGTTAATATTAATATTGTGTAAAAATAAAATTTATATATTCACACAATTTAGATCTCCTAATTCCTAATATGGAGTTCATTTTTCAAAATTCAAAACACAGAAGTTGCGAAAAATAATTTACAATTAATTCTTTTTGTCAAAACCAAAAAGCATATTTTTATGAAATAAAAATTACTAAAAGATTGACATGTGTTTATGTCCCATTTCAAAGTAAAAATAATTCCAATGAAAAAAATTGGGTTAACTGATAAAAATATAATCTCATTACAAATTAAAAACATTAAAAAAGATAATATAAGCATATAAATAAATCAGATGAAAATGAAAATTTGACTTAAAATGTAGTATTTCCACTATTCATTGAAAATGAACTTTATCATAAAAATACCAAAAAAATTCCAAATGTAAATTTTTATGTCCATGTTATAATGAATAATATTATTTTGTCAAATTTAATATATAAAAGTGAAAAAAATATATTTAAAAAGGGTTTTCCATCAGAAGGCTGATAATCGACATTTTAATGAATATTGTAGTATTTCATGATTAAATTTGGAATCATTTTTATTATAAGCCTCTATAATTTTTTGAAAAATTTTAAAGAAATTTAATAAACACGTCTAATCATAATATATTAATTTCTATCTATTCACGCTAATAAAATGGATAGGCGTTAACTTCTATTTAAAATAATAATATTATATTAATAATTTTTAGTATGACTCATCCTTGTGTGAAACATGAGATTTCGAAGAAACCCATTATTGTGTTTCAGATACTGTATCAAAAATAACATCCTTGATAAAGTAAAAATAATATTTAATTCTAAATTATTAGTAAATATGAAAATGACATATTCTTTAATTACGTGGGATGATACATATGATTATATAATTCAATAAATTAAAATTAAATAATAAATTATTTTTTTCAAGGAAATATAAAAGTTCTGATATTATATTCTTCTTATTGAATTTTTTATATAAACTATTGTTCTGAAAATAATTTGAAACCCCGAGAGGGGGTGATCAAGGTATATTAATTTTAAACAAACCATCCTAAAGATCATATTTCATGATTAGTAAAAACAATGTTCATTACATCATAGAAATTATAAAATTGATGAAGAAAAAATTATAAAGAAATATATTTCACATTGTTCTCTATCACATGGATTTTTTCATGGATCATACACTTAAACATATGTCATGTAACAGAATTCAATTATACGAACACTGGTTGTTCATAAAATCTCAAAGTTGTTTCACGATACCTCTTTGTTGATAACATTCAAAATGATAAAATCAATCACTAACCTCCATACTAAAAAATAGTCTGCCTCTCAAAGTAAAAAATCTTATAATTTATGTGCAAGTAATTAGAAATTACACCATGTTTGGTATAGAAATATGCACCATCTTTATGAACGTACTGATCTCCATGGATTTATAATAATTATCTCCTAATATCACATGGATCCTTATCTCGTCGCAAAAAACTCTTTTTTAAATTTATTATTTAAATTTCATATCTCTATTATAATTATGCTTTCTCTCCATTGAATTTTTTAATTTATTATTCTAATCATTCATGTGAATATAAATTTTTCCATTCATTATATTCATAATGGTTCCTCAAATGTCATTATAAAATTAATCCATGAATTACTTCGAAAAAATATTCAATAAATACCATTGTAGATAAAAATTTATCTTTTTAAAGGATATGAAATTTAAATTATATATATAAGATACAACTTTTCCCACCCCAAACATAAATGATTCACCCTAGACTAGTGAAGTAGTGATCCAAAATCTACTATCAAATTCTATAAATCTTGTTTTGTGAAACATTTATATTCCCATAAAAAATAACATTTTGAAAATTAAATCTATTTACAATGATGATATAATGTTTTACCATACAGGTAATAAATTACCTCCAAATTAATTTATCATTAAAACCCCTAGAACTCAGATCATCCCATTATTTCTCCACTAAGCACAATGACTAAAATTCCCAGTTTGGATCTCCACATGCTTCAAATAAATGATTCAAAAATAAAGGATTATGAAATAATATTCCAACATAAAAAAACCAACATATAAACTAAATTCCATGAAAACCACTCTTGGTTTAGAATTACACTCGGTATTTCTTCCTTTTCAAAAATAACCCAACAATATACCATGTTTTACACCAGTACATAATCAACTATATCATGGACCTCAAGGAATTTAAAAACTAAAATGGAATCCTACATGACATATATTAATATATATGTTGAATATGGTACCTATGTAAGAACCAAGAGATATTATTCTATCACTCTATCTATATAAATTATTCATTCTCATCACCACATCATGATCATCGTTATAGAATGGAATAGATTAATTTACCAATAAAAACAATAATAAAACCAAATCAAAAAAAATTAATGTTATTTAACAAAAAATGTTTGTGTTTCCATTAATATTATGAGTCTTTTTAAGGATTTCACTCCTTATTTTTCAATAAACGGATCTATAAAATACTTTTGATAATTTTGTATAATAGTATCTCCCATTTTGTTTAATTAAAGACTCACTATAACAAATATATTTTTATTTAAATACCATAATTTATCTTCTTAAAACATACAACAGATAGTGTAATCAAATAATAACTTAACGTGAACTCTATTCCCAAAATATTGAACATTTTTATTAGAAGAGTTAAACAGAAATTTCATTAATAAAACACTCTATTGATCATCTTTCTTCACTATTGAAATCACTTGTTCATTTAAAAAATCTATAGACACCGCATCCCCAAATATTAAATTTTTTTTGGTATTGGAAAGAAATATTTTATGATATAAATCTAATTATTCATTTATATTCTCTCCTATTTTATATTTAAAAATATTATATCCCATTATCAAAAATAATCTTAAAAAACCCATTTTTTCATCTTGAGGGGCTATTCATCACCAACTATTCTTTAGAATAACTCCCTATGAAATATTTTCCCATTTCAAGATAAAAAATTCCCAAATATTATTCATGTTATCAATAAACCCAAAGAATACATCTTAGATGGTTATAATGGGGAATGTTAAACTCATTAAATTAAATAATAAGTGAAAACATTCCAATCCATCGACCAACTGTTAAAGAATATACCTATTTAATATCTTATATTAAATATTAATAATCTAAATACAATCACTATATGGGAGTTGTGGTCATATCTCCAAACTGAATAGTTGGATGGAGAATTGTGAACTCTAATATCCAACTAATTTTGAAACACATATTAGAGTAGAGATGTCATCATTATTTCAACAATTTGACTATGTTATGGAGAAAATATATGTGCATATTCATAATCCAAGAATAATTAGTTGTTTATTTTTATAAATAATAAAACCCATTTATTTAATTATCTTAATAAAATAATGTAATATTTTTATTAAATAATGAAAATGAGTTAAATGTTGAAAGGTACTTAATTCTTTGTTTATGAGGGATTTTTATATCAAGGGTATTTTAGTCTTTTATTGGAAAAATATAATTCTTAATTGAGTTATTTTTTGTTATAAACCTTATTTTATCACATTAAAAATTTTCATCTAGACCAGGGGCTGATTTAGCCATCGAGAGGCCTTAACCATTCAATAAATTTGAAGCTTTTTTCGGGTGGACAGCGTGGATCCCACCACTATAACGAAACCACATCTCAGCCTAGACACCTTCAATAAAGGTGATTCCACCTGTTATTGAACAATGAAACAAATTTTTGTCGGTAAAAATAATATGAGGGAGGTTTGGATTCATTGAAGGGTTCTATGGGATATTATATATTTAGAGGATGCTTCTTGGAACATTCATCTGAAAAAAAAAGTTCCAATGAAAAAATTATAACAAATAAAACATGTGGCAAAATGATCTGAAATTATGAGGGTGAATGACCAAAATATTTTTGAACAACATTAATTAAGGGGTCCATGCGTGAATCAACCATTTAATTTCTCAACAATGAGACAACTTGTGGAGTAAATATTCTTCATATAAAAGGAGAGGAGATCCAACCTTTCAAATTATTCCTTCCCATCCCCACACCATCAGGGGAACCAAGGAGAGGAGTACAAGGTTCATTTAGATTTTATATCATTCTTAATTTTATTTCTATTTTAGATTTATTTTCTCATGTACTGAATTCATAATTTTTATATTAAAGTGTCTCACTTTCATCTTTCAACCTTTTTCTCTTCCAATCTCAATATCGTTCTCTCTCTTCCATCTTTCCATCATGATCTCTATGCACATCTATAAGTAAAATGACTAAATCAAGGCTTGGACCTGAGGTAGGGGAGGTTTCATGTTTTTATTCAGTATTTCCCTTCAATTCAAAATTTTTTAAATTTGTTTTTGGTGAAAGAGGGGGTATTGCATAGGTATGGTGGTCGTCCACCACAACACTATTTCCAAATTGATTTAATTTGATTTATTAATTCATTTTCCATACACTCTCTTAGGAAACCCCATAATATGGTGGAGTTGGGGTTTCTATAAGTGTTGAAACGGAATACGATAGATATCAATCCTCTAGAAATTACTTTCTCAGATGAGGTGTTACGTTATTCTACTATTATAGGATGTGTGGTTTTGTGTGACAGATGCATGAAAAAATCACTTACTAAATAAATTGAAGGAATTAAATTCATTAATGAGGTTTCACTAAATGAATTTTCAAATACAAATTAAGAAAAAAATAAAATTATGAATGAAACCATGATATCCAACCCTAGGACCAAGACATTTGTTCCGTAATTTTGTTATGTCTGTATTTTCATCTTCATTTAGATTTATGGTTTCATTTCATTATTTTAATTTCATATTTTTCAAAACCATTAAAAATAATTTTCAAATATTAATTAAAAACTAAAAAGAATTAGAATATGTTAACTAAAATATTTGATTAAACCAACTACAATGCTCCTCATCTGAGATTACCATAGTCAACCATTATGCTGTATTTGGATAAGAAATAATTTTTTTCTATTCCCTGTGGTAGGCGTGCAACCATGCCTCTCATAGGGTGTGATAAAATAATATTTATTTTCCTAATGAAGTATATTGGTTGACTAGGGTCGTACAAATTGAGGAGTATTGCAGTCGGTTTAATCACTGATTCTAGTTAACATATTCCAATTCATTATACTTTTTAATTAATTATTGAAAATGAATTTTTATGGGATTTGAAAAGTATGAAATTAAATTAAAGAAATTATAGCATTAAAAATAAATGTAGATGCAGATGAAGACAGAATGAAATTAAGGAAAAAATGCCTTGGTCTTAGGGTTGGATAACATGGATTCATTCATCCTTTTATTTATTGTTTAAATTTTATTTGATAATTTATTTAGTGAAAACACATTAGTTAATTAATTTCCCTCGAATTATTTAGTGTTTCATTTTAGCATGTGTCCAGCCCACCAAACCACACCTCCTCCAATAGTAAAATAGGTTAACACCTTAATATAGAATATTATTCCAACAGGACCTAGTTCTACTATATGTTATTTCAAATATTATGGAAAACCCTTAATATGGTAGAGTTCGGGTTGCTGTAAGAGTTGAAACATCATATATTGGAGGTGGGTCATATATGAATAACATTATAAGATGAGGTTTTACCCTATTTGACTATTGGAGGAGGTGTGGTTTAGTGTTTCAGACGTATGATAAAATCACACACTCAATATGTAACACCCAGAGATTTTATGAGAATTTTTTTTATTTCTTATGTTATACGCAAAGGAATATTTCACTGCACAAAACATTAGCTTGGCTTGCGTTACACGCAATCATGACCTTCCTTGATAGCGTGTGTAGTACACAATACCGAGTTTCACTAAACAACGATATATTAATATATTATTATAAACTAGCCATTATGAATAGTATTAACTGAATTTTTAATTTTATAACTTTATAATTCATCTTACACATTTTCTAGAATGAGGTATGAAAACAAAATCAGTTATTCGGATAAAAGAATTATTTTTCAAAAAATTCATTTTTTACTGCCTTTTGATGGCGCACCAATTTTAAATCTAGTTTTTGACATGATTATAAGTTCAATTTGACAAAATAAAATTCTTATTTGGAATCAATAAATACCAATTTACTTTGGAAAAAATTTTCATATTATTCTGGTAACATTCATATTTTGAAGAATAGTAAAAACACGCTATATTTTAATTAAAAACAACATTTTTCATCAAAATAATTTATATGGTTAAATTATAATATTGAATGGTTTTAATGTATAAATAGAATATATTTTTACAATTTAATATAATGTATTTCGTTATCATTAATTTTACATTGAATTCATAGGTAAAAACATTTCAATCTTTGGCAATGTTTTAACTTTTAAAACCTGTTTTCTTAACAACATGATTAATTCAAAATTAATTACTGAAAATTATGTGTTCTGAATTTTGAAAAATGGATTCCATATTTTTAATCAGTGGGTCCAAATTATGTTAATATATTACTTTAATTTTTTTTGATATTATGAATAGTAACTACGGTAATTGTTATTTACTGCGGTTAAAGGTAAATAGGGTAATTCAAGGTTAAAAGAATATTATAATAATTCAAAATTACCTTGACACTTTTCATAACTATATTATATGAGTAGTGGCTGACCATGGGCATCCTTGGGTCGATTTGTGGACCCCATTGGGCTACTTGGTAGTGATAATGACAATTTGGATTAATTCATTTAATGTAAAGACAAAATTGACATTAACAAAAATATTTTAGTAATTAATTTTTATAAGGGGTTATATAAATTATATTTTAGACTATAAATATTAATTGGAAAGCTATGAAGATATCCTACATGATGATATTTTTTTATAAATTTTAGACATCAAATAAATTAAATTATTTATGACACAATAACGATGCAGTATTTACCTCATTAATAAAGGATTTAAATAAATAATATTATAATGATTAAAATATTTTCCAAAACATGTCCAATTATGATTGGATGATTTTATTTCGACCATGAGTCATATTATCTTCATCTTTAATGATTTATGGACCTTTTGAAACCAAAGATAAATTTATAATAAAATAATATTTTTTACACTTTCCAAAGGTGCCCCTCTCCTACCTTATAATAGGGAACCACCTCCCTCTCCTCCTCACACGCGCCTTCAATATTGGCCAAAACCTGCCAATTTATCTTCTCCACTTCTCTAGAAACATCCTAGAGGTCCTGGTCTACTTAAAAGTCCAATCTTAGTGCCCCAAGAGGAGGTTTCAAAGAGGTGTATCGAAGAAGAGGTAATATCCGTTAACAATTCTTTCAAATTTATTTCTTCTTCTACTTATTCTTATTTAGTTGTTTCATTATGAAGTAATAAAATCATTATCACTCATATACATATATATTATTATAAATATGAAACAACCCTATTTCACCTTCTATCCATCCTACAGAAAACGAAAACATCACGCGTGCGTACATACGGAATACCGTCTCCACGCCGTGGTGTAATCTGTTTTCCACCACCACCTTAATTGGATGGGTTTAATGGTGTAAAGAATAACTATATATGATTATTTTAAAGTGATATTGATTCTGAAATAGTATACATACACTTAAATACAATTCCATGATCATGGGAACGATATAATCGCTCGTGCGTACGTACGGTCTACCATCTCCACGATGTGATGCGACTCGTTCAACCTGATCTTCATTGCATAATGATTATATAAATGAATTGAATGAATAATATTATATATATTACAGTAATACCATTCTGTAAATGAGTTATCTATAACCTAAAAATAAGAATATGAATTTATTCGACAAAACACACATAAGAACATAAATCAATAAACACCAGAATAACAAGTAGCAATGAAATATTACTAATAAGAAGCTTAGAATATGACCATATATGATATCATAACAATGAATATGATTCTTGAATAAGTCAATGAAATTATTTAAGTCATTATATAGGAGATTCAGACACGTACAAAGCATATCAGACCTAAGGTAAGGGAAAATCTCACAATCTCATTTTTATCCGAGATTGTTTATAGTTCATAAATTACTGGGGAATATTTATCATCCACATCCATGTTTCCTCAATATTTAATATTATTTCCATCCACCTACAATTGTTTAAATCCAATTTTACCCATTGGTGGGTTTTTAGTAAAAGACATGTAAGGAATCTTTTGTCGTTTTAAGTACGAGGTACTTTTTGACTTTTCCAGCCAAAGTACGAGAAGAATGTTTTTTAACTTATACGGCCTGAGTGGAATTTTAGAACATTATTTACATGAATATTAGTTTACAAGTTTTCAAGTTTATTTTTAATCACTTATTTTAGTTTAAAATTATATTACATTTTATGAAAGGAAAATGTTTTTGAAGTTGAATGGATATTTTCCTCATGAATGGAGTTCAAGCGTTTTATCAAGATTATTTTCCATCTAAGATAATATAGGGTTCTGTTTCAATACCTATTTTTCATTGATTTGATTATGTTATGATGTAATTATTTTTAGGAAGTCCTTTTATATTATATAGATTATGTTATGATGGCACGATGTTTAAGAATCCCATTTTTATTACATGGGTTATGCTATGATGTATGATTTATGATTTTGTGGCACACATAAGAATGGATTCATTATGAGATTAGTGGGACCTATATCTCCCTCCAATTCATTGGGTAAAGATTTATATCTCATGAGATAGACATGGCTGGAACGACAGGTTAATCAGGATCAGTGAAACAGTTCTGAAACGAGGAGTGAACTCGGTTCAGAAATAGACTTTGTTTGCTACGATAGTCTTGGAAATGAGTATTGACTACTAATAAATTATTCTCTATGATTACGTGTCTATGCCACAAATTTTCATATTTTACGTTATGATTATTTTGATTACATTTCACTATTATGATTGATCCCATGTCATGATATTATGATCTCTTTTGGAGGATAAGATTTTCAAAATGTTATGTTCTTAAGAATATGATATGATTGGAATTTCTTTTGTTTACCCTTACTTAGAATTTGAGCTCACCCTTCTATATGTTTTCTTTTCCCCATGTATGGAATAAGGGTATTCAGTAGAATATTCCAAAAGGGACTCTCGATATGATGAAATAAATGCGATACAACGTAGATGATTTATGAACCAGTTGTTTATGTTTCCCAGTTTCTAAAGACACTATACCTATACGGTCCTTTCATGGTTTTGTTATATGTTTTAATAAGTATGCTTAAATTCTTATGTAATAATAATGTATGTAAAGTATGGGTCATTTTAGTTGGTATCATAGGAAGGGTATAGTTAACCTTTGGAAACTAGGATGTGAAAACCTTAGTAAGAACCCTAAGGAAATATCTACGCATAGAACATAATCTTAGTGTTTTAGAAATGGCCATGAAAAACCTATGATAAGACCTTAAGTGTGAAATATTATTCTTGATTATGTGGTTTTCCTATTATAATTAGTGTTTCTCATATTATTCTTCTTGGTTCTAGTCAATGGATGGAACCCGAAGGAACCGTGTTAATGTTGAATGCGACGGGCAATGCAATGATTGCCCCCCTGAGCAACCAAACGTTATGGGAGATGGAATTCCAAATATTGTATCCATGATCACACAAGTTTCTCAAGATATGAACCATGTAGGACTTCCAAACGATCAAAGGAAGGAGCAACATTCTATTGAATCCGTCATGTGCCAGCGTCCACCCTCATTTAGCAGGTCTTCTGATCCATTAGTGGCTGAACAATGGATTAGTACCACTGAATATATATTTTCAGTTCTTCAATGCTCTGAACATGATAAAGTCATCTTAGTAGTTTATCATTTGGAAGGTGAAGCTGATCAATGGTGGAATCTTATCAAGAATACGAGGCCAAGAGATGAAATAGATTCCATGGAATGGGATGAGTTCAAGAACTTATTTTTCAATAAGTACTTCCCTCGTATTCTTCGAACAAAGATAGAGAAGGAGTTTCCTGAACTGAAGAAAAATGATGATGAATCTGTTGGTACCTACGAAGAAAATTTTACAATACTTTCACGGTACGCTTCTGTTATTATTATCCAACCTGAGAGTAAGATCGATCGATTATTAAGAGGCTTAAAACCAAGTCTTCGAAGGGCGTTAGCCATAAGAGACTTCAATAGCTATGAGGAAATAGTTTGATGTGATCTCAAGGCTGAGATGGATATTGGAGTAACCCATCAGTCATATGGGTTTGATAAGAAGAGGAAAATGGAATTCAAAGAAAAATCTAAAGAGCACACTGAAAAGAAGATGAGTTTTCCTTTATGCTCAAATTGTGGAAATAAACATGGAGGGAATTTTCTTAAAGGGACAAACAAATGTTTTAAGTGTGGAAAATAAGGTCATCGGGCAATTGAATGTCGAAATAATGGGAAGAAGATGTCTAATGATGCGAACAAAGAAAGGGATACACAGAATGAACCTCCAACACTTCAATGTTTCAAGTGCAAGGAAATGGGGCATTATGCTAATCAGTGCCCTAATCCAAGGGTTGTTGATGATGATCGATGTCAACAAACTCTTGAGGCCAAATACAAAGGAATGTCACATGCAATTACTATCGGCGATGTGGATTACGATAACAAAGTGGTGAAAGGTACACTTACCATCCACTCTAAAGTAGAAAATGTTTTATTTGATTCTGGATGCACCCACTCTTTTATTTCTGAAGAATTTTCTAATGGTATCACTATATTGCCTCAACAATAAGATATTGAGTTAGCTGTGAAAACTCCTAATGGCACAACGGTCACATAAAAAGTTTACAGTTCTTCTCCAATTGACTTTTGTGGGAAATTGATTCATGAAAATCTTGTGATCCTTCCTATAGTGTAACTTGATGTGATTCTTAGCATGGATTGGATTTATTCATACGGATCTCATAACAATTTCCAAATAAGGGATGTCACATTTCATATTCCTGATCAATCTATGATCACCTATCAATGCAAGGACGAATATAACCTTCAAGGGGAAATTGCTTCCATCTTATGGGTCTTGATTCCAATAAATGAAGGTTATTTATCTCAAATGGTTGGAGGGAAACTCACGATTAAGAATATTCCCATTATACGGGAGTTTGATGATATATTTCCAGAGGAATGGCAGGTCGTCCACCAAATCGAGAAGTTGAGTTTTCAATAGAACTCATACCAAGTGCTAGGCCTACTTCAAAGAAACCTTATAGAATGGACCCAATTGAGTTGCAGGAATTGCAGAAGAAACTCCAAGAGAATCTTGATAAGGGATTCATATGCCATAGTGCATCACCTTGGGGATCACCTGTTCTGTTTGTTAATAAGAATGATGGATCAATGCGACACTGGATTGATTATCGATAACTTAACAAGATCACTATCAAGAACAAATATCCTCTCCCATGCATTGAAGACTTATTTGATCAATTATGCAGAGCTCAATACTTTTCCAAGACTGATCTTCATTCAAGGTATCATCAATTAAGGGTCAAAAGGGAGGATATACCAAATATGGCAATCCGTACAAGGTATGGACACTATGAATTTATAGTGACGGCATTCGGTCTTACTAATGCCCCTGCTATCTTCATGGATCTAATAAATAGAGTATTTAGAGACTATCTTGATCAGTTTGTGGTAGTCTTTATAGACGATATTCTTGTCTATTTAAAGAGAAAGGAAGAACATGAAGATCACTTGAGAATTGTATTGAAGACCCTGAGAAAGGACAAGCTTTATGACAAATTTACCAAGTGTGAATTTTGGATTCAAAAAGTTTCATTTTTGGGTCACATAATCTCAAAAGAGGGCATATCCGTGGATCCAGCAAAAATAGAGGTTCTCGAAAGATGGTCGAGACCAAAAAAAAAACTGATATCCAAAGTTTTCATGGTTTGGCTGGATATTATCGATGTTTTATGAAAGATGTTTCCTGACTCTCTAATCCACTCACCAGGTTGACTCAAAAAGGAGTTAAGTTCATCTGGACGAAGGAGTGCGAAGAGAATTTCAAGTAGTTGAAAAGAAGGTTATCCAGTGCACCTGTGCTCACACTGCCTTGTAGTGGAGAAAGGTTTGTGATCTATAGTGATGCATCCAAGAAGGGATTGGGGTGTGTTCTCATGAAAAATGATATGGTGATAGCTTATGCCTCACAACAGTTGAAAATCCATGAGCAAAATTACCCAACTCATGATTTGGAGTTAGCTGCAATAATATTTGCATTAAATATTTGGAGGCATTATCTTTATGGTGAAAGGTGTGATATTTATACTGATCATAAAAGCTTAAAGTATATTTTCAGACAAAAGGAGCTAAATATGTTCCAAAGAAGATGGTTGCAGCTGATTAAGGATTACGACTGCTCCATTCATTATCACCCTGGGAAAGAAAACAAGGTGGCAGACGCATTAAGTCGACAAGACCATGCAATCTTATCCATGATGAGGATCACAAAAGATAGAATATTTATGGATTTACAAGATTGATCTCGGAATAATAATTTAAGGGGAAAATCATATCTTTCTCAAATGAATGTTCAACCATCTATACATGCGAAGATTAAAGAGGCACAAAAAGAAGATGTTGAGATACAAAAGAAGGTGAGAAATGTTCCTGAAATCAACCTTGATTGTGATGGGATAATAAGGTTCAGGAATCAGGTTTGTATTCCTCCCATCCCAGAATTAAAGAAGGAACTACTGGATGAGGCTTATAGTTCTTCATTCTCTATTCATCCTGGAAGCACGAAGATGTATAGGGACCAGAAAGAGTACTTTTGGTGGGATGACATGAAAATAGATGTTGCTGAATATGTCTCTCGGTGCTTGGTTTGTCAGCAAGTTAATGCTGAGAGACAGAAGTCTAAATTGATGTTACAACCATTACCCATACCAGAATGGAAATGGGAAAACATCACTATGGACTTTTTCACTAGACTTCCTAAAACATCCAAAGGCAATAATGCTATCTGGGTTATAGTTGATCGTCTTACAAAGTCGTCACACTTCATTGCTATTAGGGAATATTTCTCTCTGGATCAGCTTGCGAGGATATATGTAAAGGAAGTGGTAAGATTGCATGGAGTACCACTTTCCATTATATCTGATCGGGATCCGAGGTTTACCTCGAAGTTCGGGCGAAGTCTTTAGCATACTCTAGATATAGAGTTGAGTTTCAGCACTGCTTATTATCCTAAAAAAGACGGTCAGTCTGAGAGGAAAATTCAAACTCTAGAATACATGTTAAGAGCTTTCTCTATGTATTTCAAAGGTGGTTGGGATCAACACCTATCTTTGATGGAATTTTCCTATAATAATAGCTTTCACTATAGTATTCAGATGGCTCCTTATGAAGCTCTCTATGTAACGAAATGCAGAACTCCAACTTTCTGGGATGAAGTTGGGGAAAGAAAGCTATTAGGACCTGATCTTGTAGATGATATGGTAGAAAAAGTCTGATCTATTCAAAAACACATAAGAGCAGCTCAGAGTCGACCAAAAAGTTATGCTGACAATTGAAGAAAAGACATAGAATTTGAAGTGGGTGACAAAGTGTTCTTATGAATATCTCCATGGAATAGAGTAATGAGATTTGGGAAGAAGGGAAAGCTGAGCCCTAGGTATATCGGTCCTTTCGAAATACTGGATCATGTTGGGAAGGTAGCTTACCGATTGGCCCTTCCACCGAATTTCTCCCAAGTTCATGATGTGTTCCATGTATCTCTCCTAAGAAAGTACATACATGATCCATCACATGTACTAAGCTGAGAAGTTATACCGCGGGAGCAAGATATTTCTTATGAAGAACAACTGATAGAGATTCTAGATCGTAGCGAAAATGTTCTATGAAACAAGAACACTTGCTTGGTTAAAGTTTGATGGAGGAACCACCAATTAGAAGAAGCTACATGGGAACTTGAGGATATGATGAGGGAGAGGTATCCTCATTTGTTTGTTATGAAGTGATGAATTTCGATGGAGAAATTATTTTTAAGGGGGGTATAATGTAACACCCAGAGATTTTATGAGAATTTTTTTTATTTCTTATGTTATACGCAAAGGAATCTTTCACTACACACAACACTAGTTTGTCTTGCGTTACACGCAATCACGACCTTCCTCGATAGCATGTGTAGTACGCAATACTGAGTTTCACTAAACAACGATATATTATTATAATATTATAAACTAGCCATTATGAATAGTATTAACTGAATTTTGAATTTAATAACATTATAATTCATCTTACACATTTTCTAGAATGAGTTATGAAAACAAAATGAGTTTTTTGGATAAAAGAAGTATTTTTAAAAAAATGCAGTTTTACCACCTTTTGATGGCACACCCATTTTAAATATAGTGTTTGACATGTTTATAAGTTCAATTTGACAAAATAAAATTCTTCTTTGGAATCTAGAAATAAAAATTTACTTTGGATAAATTTTTCATATTATTATGGCAACTTTCATATTTTGATGAATAGAAAAAACACACAATATTTTAATTAAAACAACTTTTTTCATCGAAATAATTTAAATGGATAAATTATAATATTGAATGGTTTTAAAGTATAAATATAAAATATTTTTACCATTTAATATAATGTATGTCATTAGCATTAATTTTACATTGAATTCATATGAAAAAACATTTCAATATTTGGAAATGTTTTAACTTTTAAAACCCGTTTGGTTAACAACGGGATTGATTTTAAATTAATTACTGCCACTTATGTGTTTTGAATTTTGAAAAATGGATTCCATATTTTGAATTAGTGGGTCCAAATTATGATAATAGGTTACTTTTATTTTTTTTGATATTATGAATAGTAACTACGGTAATTTTTATTTACTGCGGTTAAAGGTAAATAGGGTAATTCGAGGTTAAAAGAATATTCTAATTATTCCAAATCACCTTGACACTTGTCCAAACCTTATTGGATGAGTAGTGGCCGACCACGGGCATCCTTGGTTTGATTTCGGGCCCCCATTGAGCCACTAGGTAGTGATAATGACAATTTGGAATAATTAATTTAATGTAAAGACAAAATTGACATTAACAAAAATATTTTATTAATTTATTTTTATAAGGGGTTATATAAATTATATTTTTGAATATAAATATTAATTGGAAATATATATATATTTCCTACATGATGATATTTTTTTTATAATTTTTAGACATCAAATAAATTAAATTATTTATGACACAATAATGATGCAGTATTTACATCATTAATAAATGTTTTAAATAAATAAGATTATAATGATTAAAATATTTTCCAAAACTTGTCCAATTCTGATTGGATGATTTTATTTCTACCATGAGTCATATTATCTTCATCGTTAAGGATTTTTGAACATTTTGAAACTGAATATAAGTTTATAATAAAAAATATTTTCACACTTTCCAATGGTTCCCCTCTCCTCCCTTATAAAAGGACACCTCCACCCTCTCCTCCTCACACCACTTTGAACATTCATTCTCGTCCAACCCATAAAAAGTTATCTTATCCACTTCTCTAGAAACAACCTAGAGGTCCTGGTATACTTCAAAGACCAATCATAGTGCCCTAAGAGGAGGTTTCAAAGAGGCGTATTAAAGAAGAGGTAATATCCGTTACCAATTCTTTCAAATTTATTTCTTATTATACTTCTTCTTCTTTAGTTGTTTAATTATGAAGTAATAAAATAAGTATCACTCATATACTTATATGTTATTATAAATAATAAACAACCCTATTTTACCATCTATCTATCCTACAAAAAACGAAAACACCGCGCGTGCGTACGTACAGAATACCGTCTCCACGCCGTGGTGTAATCTGTTTTCCACCACCACCTTACTTGGATTGGTATAATGGTGTAAATAATAACTATAAATGATTATTGTAAAGTGATATTTATTCTGAAATAGTATACATACACTTCAATACAATTCCACGATCATGGGAACGATATCATCACTCGTGCATACGTACGGCCTACCGTCTCCACGATGTGATGCAACTCGCTCTACAAGATATTCATTGAAAAATGATTATATAAATTAATTGAATGAATAAATATGATATATATAACACTAATACTATTCTGTAAATGGTGTATCTATAACCTAAAAATAAGAATATAAATTTATTCTACAAAACACACATAATAACATAAAGCAATAAACACCCAAATAACAAGTATCAATGAAATATTACTAATAAGAAGCTAATAATATGACCATATATGATATCATAACAATGAGTATGATTCTGGAATAAGTCAATGACATTATTAAATCATTATACAGGAGGTTCAGACACGTACAAAGAATATCGAACCTAAGGTAAGGGAAAATCTCGCAATCTCATTTTTATCCGAGATTGTTTATACTTCAAAAATTACTGGGGAATATTTATCATCCACATCCATGTTTCCTCAATATGTAATATTATTTCCATCCACCTACAATTTTTTAAATCCAATTTTACCCATTGGTGAGTTTTTAGTAAAAGATATGAAAGGAATCTTTTGTCATTTTTAGTACGAGGTGGTTTTTGACTTTTCAGGCCAAAGTACGGGAAGAATGTTTTTTTAACTTTTACGGCCTGAATGGAATTTTACATATTATTTCCATGAATCTTAGTTTACAAGTTTTCAAGTTTATTTTTAATCAAATTCTTTTAGTTTAAAATTATATGAGATTTTAAGAAAGTAAATTTTTTATGAAGTAGAAATGATATTTTCATCAAGAATGGAGTTCAAGAGTTTTATCAAAATTATTTTCCATCTATGATAATATTGGGTTCTGTTTCTATCCCTATTTTTTACAATTATTTGATTATGTTATGATGGAATTATTTTTATGAAGTCCTTTTATCTTAGATGGATTATGTTATGATGACACGATGTTTAAGAATCCTATTTTTATTAAATGGGTTATGCTATGATGTATAATTTATGATTTTGTGGCACACATAAGAATGGTTTCATTATGATATTAGTGGGACCTATATCTCCCTCCAATGCATTGGGTAAGGATTTATATCTCATGAGATAGACATGGCTGGAATGGAAGGTTAATTCGGTTCAGTGAAACAAGTCTGAAATGAGGAGTGAACTCGGTTTAGAAATGGACTTTGTCTGCTAAGATAGTCTTGGAAATGTGTCTTGACTACTAAGAAATGATTCTCTAGGATTATGTGTGTACGACACAAGGTTTCATGTTTTATGTTATGATTATTTGGATTACATTTCAATATTATGATTGATCCCATGTCTTGATATTATGATCTCTTTTGCAGGATAAGATTTTCAAAAAAGTTATGTTCTTAAGAATATGCTATGGTTGACATTTCTTTTGTTTACCCTTACTGATCATTTAAGCTCACCCTTCTGTATGTTTTCTTTTCCCCAGCTCTGGAAGAAGGGTATTAAGTAGAATATGCCAAAAGGGACTCTAGATATGATGAAATAAATGGGATACAACGTAGATGATTTTTGAACCAGTTGTTTATGTTTCCCTGTTTCTAAAGACACTATACCTATACGGTCCTTTCATGGTTTTGTTATATGTTGTAATAAGTATTCTTCAATTCTGAAGTAATAACAAGTTATGTAAAATATTGGTTGTTATACAATAAATCAATGGAATGTAATAAAATAATAAAGTTTTACTAAATTAATTATGATATATAATTTAAAAAACAAATAAAACAATTAATGCATACTAGTTATCCATCCCTAGGACCAAGAAATTTCATCATTAATTTCATTATATCTAAATCTCCATCAACATTTCGATTTCATGTTTTCATTTCATCATTTTAATATCATTTTTTTGAAACCCATTAAAAATCATTTTCAATAATTAATAAAAGACCAAATTTAATTATAATAGGTGAATTAGAATTTGTGATTAAACTAAATGCAATGCTCCTCAAGTGATATTACTCTTGAAATCCATTGTGATGCATTTGGAAGACTTTGAAATTTTCTTTCTCCACACACAATGAGAGGGTTGCATCAGAACTGGAACCATTTCTAGGGAACTAACCAGATAATTCAATCATTTTTCTAAATTAAAATTTGTATAAATATTGATTTTTTTCCTTGTAAAAAAATATAATACAAATTCATTTCCATGATGTATTCAAATTCAATGTTTTATTCAGGGGAAGATTACTCACAGGTGCAATATCAAAAACAAGAATTTGTTTGTAGAGATTTAAAAAACTAGGAGGATAGGATGAGCAATAATTGGGATGACTTGGGGAGGAAAATGGAATGATAATTTTCATATGTTCGTTCATAAATAGAGATACCCGAACCGGAAATAGAAAAACATCATGAGGTAGTGTTGGAAGAAATTTCACCACTAATCCTTGATGAACTAGAGTATGTAAATGTTGAGGTAACTGATGACTCATTCAACCTCACTCAACAAATTCTACTCGAGATAGATGAAAAAGAGGATGAATTTCTTGCTGAGCCACATATGGGAGATAACCAAGAACATGATGAATTATGGGATGAATGTGAGGAACTACATGATCTCCTTATGTCTTGAAAAGTATATGAGCCAACACATCTGAAAGAAGACAACATCCACATGGTGTAATTTGTAGTCAAGATAGAGGATCCCTACTACCTACCTCCATCCAGTGATAATAAACACAAAGAGTCACTTTCAACTTCAGAATTGATTGAACTAGAACCAACTCATGGAGATGATCCTTCCATGAAGTCTACCTTTTTTGATTTCATTCAATATGATTTGGGCATCACTCATTATAATTTTGAATTTTGAGGTTTTGTCAATTATTACCATTCCTTAGAAAAGATGAAAAAGAATATTTACCTATTGAGGAACACATGGATATACCTAATGAAAATGAATATATATTGGAGGGAGTATGTGAAGAGATACCAGTGGCTCTCCCTAAAGAACAAGGAACACATAAAACTTCACATTGGGAGCAACCACTGGAGGGATAGACAGATGTTTCACAAGTAGAAATGAAGAATGAGGTGGATCCATAATGTAGGTTCTGGGTGCAGTGGAAGCATGTTGGTGGGAGTTCCAAACTTTAATTTTAGCATTAAAAATGATCAATCTGTGATCCGTCACGATGTAAAATGCCGAATCTTTAAAATAGAATGGAGAATGAAAAAATGAGTCCAAGAACCATAAAGATATGATCATCATATGCTGCTTATATTTAATTTAATTAATTTACAACAATTACCTTGATGGAATTCTTTCTTCATTGATGTCTCCGGTCACAATCTGATGTGATCCATTGTTGCGTCATAGAATCCAAGTGTAGGATTCTTTTAGTGTTGATCCACATGTGGTCAACATATCTCTGGATGTTTCCAAAGGGATTGTTGGGCGCTATTATGGAAGAACCTTCTCTTGTGATGTCCAGCTTCAATCGCCTTGATCCGGTGGTGGTGGATCTATCTCAGACTTGAGAGCGTTCTTGGAGGAAGGAGTTCTTTCGGCCTTGAGGGAACTCTCCAGAATTGTTATGCACAATGATTTTGGGGGAAAGTGTTGGGGTTGTGAGGATATTTATAATCAGGTTTGTGGTTATAGAGTTATGACAATAAATAAATGTGTTACATGTTTTATTTATTTCATTAACTCTCTTTGACAACCCCCATGTCAAATGATTAATTCCTTGACATGCGACCACACTGATTATAATAAATATCATTTAATAAAACGATATTATTTCCTCAAATTCCTGACTGGAAAAACTAGATGGCGTGTAATCATTTATACACGGCATGTATGCGTTTTCCATGAAAACTACATGGTGTGTATATTCAATATAAACGGCGTTTACTTTTATTTTCAATTTTTTTTATTTCCTAAACCACATTTATTTGACATTGATAAATGGGTATTTATTTGTTAAATAAATTTAACTACATTACTCGCTAATAAATATATATTATTTCACCCACACTATATTCTCTCGAATAACTAGTTTCATAATAAATACGATCAGGAGTCCTTAAATAATTATTAAACCTCATTCGAGAATAATCTTTATTTAACATGTTAAATTAATTTTTAAATGAGATTCATGGTCACACTTATTGTGTGAACCTCTAGGCCTCATTCTTGTTGGCATTAGGTGGGCTTGCCTAAAGTCCAAGATTACTGTCTAGCAATGGGTTAAGGCACCCAAGAGAAATAGGTTGACATTACATTGACGTGTCACCTCATACTAATGATTATTGTGTAATCTAATCACTTTGTCACGATATCTCGAATCAAGAAGGTTGCATGAAAGTGCCATCAACCCATGTTCTCGATTATTCTTTATTTGAATTTCCGGAATTGAACTTTCCCATTCCTTTCCATGTCCATGAATTTACTTAGGCTATATCAATTACATCAAAGGGCTTGAGATATCAACTTTCGTTATGGAACATAAGGGACAAATAATTTCTTTCATTACCTATTAATGTAGTATTACTCATGACACACCCAACGTATCCTACCTCGTTGAGAATAGTGTGCCACCACAGTTTTCATCAACACATATAAGTGTGCAAGTTTTAATTCCCATTAATAATAATCTTAATGTTTAAGGACCAATATACATGTTTCAGATGTAACATCCAATGACATTATGAAATGTGTATTTCCTATTGGCGGGTCTTGTTCTCATAATATCCTCCTGGATATTACCAAGGGCGCACACCATTAGAAGGTTCCTTAATGTTTTATGAGTCCTCCCCCCTAACGGCCTGTATTATTTGTGTCCCCAAAATAACATCATCCGGCCTTAGAACTTATATTCAAGAACTGTGTTATGGAACTTTCGGGTTCTCATCATAGCAGGGATCTGCTATGACCCTATAATGCAACAACTATTCTTGGTCCATTATCACATGAATTTTCACACAGAAGAAAAATCAAGATGTGATAATGTGTTTATTTAATGAATAAAGTACAAAGTAGTTGTTTGTAGGCCACCAAATCCCACAGAATTCCACATGGAATAGAGCCCACTGGTAACAACCGTTAACCCGCTAGATCTCACATGATTTTCATGATTCTACTAAGATATGTCTTTAGTCATGGGGTTCTTCCATGGTCTCTTCCGTGGACACTCTGCTCAATGCAACTTCACTACTTTGATATAAATCCCACAAGAGGTGATACTTACGGAGTATGTGCTTTTTTCGTTGATGTGACCGTAGTTCTTTTGCAATAGCCACCACTGGAGTGTTGTCACAATACAATGTGACATGGTCTTTACTGCTAGGAACCAAGTCAAATCCTGGAAAATGTTCCAAATCCATATGTCTTCCTTGGTTTCATTAGAAGCCGCTATATATTCAGACTATATATTCAGACTGCGCTGTAGAATCAGCGACAACTGGCTGCTTTGAACTCTTCTAGCTCACAGCTCCTCCATTGAGATAAAAAACATATCTAGATTGAGATTTCAGCTCGTTCTGATTTGTATGAAAACCATAATAAGCATACCCTCTGATAATAAGCTCCTCATATCCTCCATACACCTGGAACATATCCTTAGTTCTTCTCAGATACTTAAGGACAGTCTTAATAGTAGTCCAATGTTGTTCTCTTGGATCTGCTTGATATCTGCCTTCCATGCTCAGTTCATAAGCAACATCAAGCCTGGTACATAACATGGAATACATGATGGATCCTATTACTGAAGCATATGGGATCTTACTCATTCTATCGTCCTCTTGTTGTGTTCGAGGAATCATTTTATTATAAATATGTAGGCCATGTGACACTGGAAACAATCCCCTCTTAGATTGTTCGCTACTAAATATCTTTAGTATCTGGTCAATGAATGTATTCTGACATAGTCCAAGTAGCCTCTCGGATCTATCATGAATTATCTTGATCCCTATAATGTAGGTTGTTTCACCCAATTCCTTCATGGAGAAACACTTGTTCAACAAGTCCATAAATGATTAGAAGACTGGTACATCGTTTCCAATAAGAAATATGTCGTCAAAATATAATACTAGGATAACAATAACATTCCCATTAAAAGGCTTATAAACACAAGGCTCACATTCGTTCTTAATGATCCTCAATTTCTTTTATGGCTTCATCAAATCGAATGTTCCAAAACCAGGATGCTTACATTAATCCATAAATGGATTTTTGCAACTTGAAAATCTGTTTGGATTCACCTGGTGTCACAAACCCTTCTAGTTGTGTCATATAGACATCCTCTTGTAGGTTCCGATTAAGGATTTCTGTTTTGACATCCATTTTCCAAATCTCGTAGCCATGGTAAGTTTATATGGAAAGTATGATTATTATGGATTTAAACATGGAAACTGGCGAGATGGTTTCATCATAGTAAATTCTTTGACGCAGTCTGAATCCTTTATCCACTAGCCTTTCATTATAGGTGCTAACTTGACCTTCCATGTCCAGCTTTCCTTTCAATACCCATTTGCATCTAATAGGATTTACATCAACTGGCTCATCCACCAGAACCCAGACTTGGTTCTGATATGTGGAATCCATCTCAGAATTCATATCTACTTTCCATCTTGCTACTTCTGAGCTTTCTACTACTTCCTTGTTGGAGAGAGGTTTATCATTGTCCAAAAATAATGATTCACCATCCTCGATGACTAGGAAACCAAATCTCTCTGGTTACCTTACCTCTCATGAGCTCCTATGTAGTAATTGTGTTTCTGGAACCTCTTCCATGGGGACTTGTGGAACTTGTTCCCATACCAACTCCTGTGTATCTTGAGCATCATCTTCGTCGAAGTCAACCTTGATCCCACTATCCTTTTTGAGGATGTGATCCCTCTCAAGAAAAATTGCTTGTCTCACAAAATTAACTTTCTTGTCTGAATGGTTATATAGGTAACATCCTTTCGTTTCCTTGGGATATCCTATAAAGATACACATCATTCCCCGAAGTGATAGTTGGTTGCCTGAGAAGGCCTTAAAAAATTCCTCGTATCCTCATAAAAATGTGTGCGACAAAATGGGTTTCTTTCCATTCCATAACTCGGATGGAATTCCATTTTTTTCCATAGTTGGTACTCAGTTTAATGTGTATGTTGTAGTTTATAATGCATATGACCACAAGGATAATGGAAGATCTGCATGTCTTATCATCAAACTCACCATGTCCAACAAGGTTCGGTTCCTCCATTCACTAACACCATTCCACTGTGGTGTATAAGGAGGAGTGAGCTAAGATAGAATCCCAGACTCTCATAGATGATCGATGAACTCTTGGTTCAGATATTCTTCACCTCGATCTAATAGAAACTTCTTTATCTTCTTACCAAGCCGATTCTATACTTCATTCATGAATTCCTTTAATTTCCCTAAGGACTCCGAATTATAACTCATTAAGCAAACATAGCCATATCTAGTCAAATCATCAAAAAAGTAATGAAGTAAGAATATCCACCTCTAGCTTCTACTAGGAATGGTCCACATAAATCCGTGTGTACCAATCCTAGAATCTCTATGGCCCTTTCTCCCTATCCACCAAAAGGTGGCTTGATAATTTTACATTGTAAACAAGCATTCCATCAATTAAGTGGGTTTAGCTCAGTAGAGTCTAAATAACCATCTTGTAAGAGCTTTGTCAAGAACTTTTCGTTTACATGACTGAGACAGTGATGCCACAATTGGGTTATGTATGAGTCAGGTGAGTTTGTTTATTTATCGATTTACAATGCTTGGTTTTCTTAATTTAATACATACAAACCATAATTTAAATATTCCATACCACAATTTATGTTGTTCTTATAAAAGAGACATCCCTTATTTCCAAACAAGAAAATAAATCCATCCATATCAAAACAAGATACATAAATTAAGTTCTTGGTAACACTAGGCACATAATAATAGTTATGAAAATCCAAAAACATCCCAGTCGGCAATAAAAGGTGGTAATTGACAATAGCCAATGTAGCCATCCTTACGCAAATGACAGCTCGAAGATCCACCTCTCCTATGGAAATCACTCTAAATCTAGTTGGTTCCTGCATTTAAATAATGATGTGATACCCCCAAGATGTATCTAATACCCAATGTATAGAAATAGAAAGATTATACTCATTAACGAACACACCATTAGCATCCCCACGCTTCTGGGTGCAGTTTCTCTTCTAGTATCCTTGTTTTCCACATGAAAAAAACACCACCTCTTGTTCCATGCCCTGCCTATGGATCTTCCCCTTCTTGGAGGGAGGACGCTTTGGGGCTTCAAACTGTTTATAAGTCTTTGGCCCCATTTTCTTTCCCTTCATTTTCTTATTCACCATAAGGACTGTGGGTTCTTCACACCTTTTGTTCTTATATACCTAGAGAATCAAGGTCAAAAGATCTTATAGACTCTTGTCATTATTTCTCATGTTTTAGTTGAAAATAAAGCCTAAGAAGGTCTTGGGTAGTGATGATAGGATGAGGTTAGTATGCAACTCATCCTGGAATTTAATCCCTAAGATGTCCAGGTGTTTGACGTATCCAATAATCATGACTCCAAGAAACACAGCTAGCTCAGACTCTCTAAGCATAGTTGTAAACAAAGCATTGGAGATCTCTTATCTCTGTTGTCTCGCCTTCTCTTGGTAGAGATATTTAAGGTGATACATCATGCTATACGCAACCATGTTTTCATGTTGCTTTATGAGATAACTAGACATGAGTGATAGCATGAAAAATTGGACATATGTTGCCTCATATATATGTTTCATATAAAGTGATAGTTCCTCATCACTAGCCTCATTTACAGGCACACTGGAGTATTCTCTTCCAGTACAGACAATTTTCTCTCATGGCGAAGGATGACGCGTAAACACCTCTGCCACTCTTGGAAATTCGTTCTAGAAAAAAGGGTTTCCTTCTCGCGTATGGTTCCCAATGATATGCTTGAAGTCATTTTTCATTCCATTTCTACAAATTAAAATGAGAAAAGGATCAGTACTTTATTATAAAAACTGAGACAAATAAATAAATTAATACTTATTAGTCTCCGACTATTTTATCAAATTCTAATAGACCTCACCATTGACTTCGAAACATTCTGTTACCTGAATATTCTAGTGTCAAGGATCCATATTTCCCTATGAATTACCCCAACTAGGGTTAGTTCTGAAACATGAAGGGTTTTAGGTAGGCATTCCTAATGCCAACTGCATTAACTCGCATCTCCTTGATCCACTGAGTGGACTCCCCAATCCTGAAATCCCTTTATTTTGGATTTCCTCAACCTTTGTCTCTTGGTCACACCATGTCCTCCTGTAGCAGTCAACCCTTGATGCATACCAAGTCACGTAAACCCAAAACCTTGAATTAGAATTCCTATATAATTGATAGTATCCCAATTAAGGTTGGTCAAGCACTTTGAACTATGGTTCTACTCTAACCAAGATTATGGAAGGCTATACCGACTTAATATTTCTTTGAGGGATTTTATCCTTATATGTAAATTTCCATTTTATTATCGTCAACTACATGCTTGTTAATATTAATTGGGATATACATAAGTGATTAACCATGTTTAAGATAATATTTATGCATAAGCGAGTATTATTTTAGTTCTATCTTGCATACTTGTTTAATTAATTAATTGTGTGATCGTGAAAACACACCTATAATAAATAAACCATGAAACTAACAGAAATAAAATAAATGGTATGATCCTGGGATTCTTCTATTAGTTAGTTTATCTAGATTTTGATAAACTAATCCAAGACCTAGTGGAGAAACACCTTGAACCTTTCGGGTTCATGTTTACATATTTCAACCTGTCCACCTCTATATCTCCTTGGATTTGTTTCACCTTGGCTCGTGACTTGAGCTGCCTCCACTAGCATGGGAGCTCCATCCATTACATATTCATTTATCTCACACACATGTGAGGGGTAAAAAGTGTTTTTTACATAAAAGAATCCTTGGGCATGCATGCCCTACATATTATTTAAGAGAAGGCTCACATGACAAAACATTTAATTTAAATAAATAAATTAAAAGAAACAATTCACATAAAAATGTCTTGGTCTAGATCATGATCATTCATACATGGAATGATATTTATGCATAAATAAAACTAGAATTCAATTCATTTATCATTCTTTTTTAGATAAATCACACCCAAATAAATTAATTATCTTTAATTAATCAATCCCTTTATCTTAAACCCTTTTCAGAATTTCCTTGAGATTCTCATCCATCGCAATTTAAAATAAATTAAAATTATCCTTGTATGCAACTTGTACCATGGAGGCAACCCAGTGAATTCCCTTTCATTACACAAATTTTAAATTAAACAAATATATATTAAACACCTATCGCATGTTTTTCCTTAACATTACGCATGCACCATGGTACACGTCTCAAGGGTTTGTATAATATAATAATAAATTTTAATAAATCTTCGTAATTTGGGTGAGTACACGACATGTAGTTCTGACTACACTGCATGTAATTTTCTTCACCGTCCATCTGAATAACATGCCCAAGGACATGGCGTGTTGATGTACTTCGGGAATTTTTGGAGTACATGACGTGTTCAATCGGACACACGCCGTGTAGTATCCGTGTTACACAGTTTCCCGCTGGGCAAGCCATGTACGAGGTACTCAGTCTAATCCTAGCCCAAAGAGACTACACACAGTGTTTAGTAGACCTCACGATGTGTAATCTGAAATTCGTGTGCCACCGGTTCCTGGTCAATACACAGTGTCATAAATGACTTAGAACAGATCCAATGCACGACCTGATTTGGCAGACCAGTACAATGCATTGAACCTAGGCTACACGGTGTGTGCTTCCGAATGCATGCTGTGTATTCTAGTTTTGTACATCTAGGAATGTTTGGAACCTCCGTGTGAGTTCCCTTGTTTTATTTTAATCAAAATTCGATGAAAAATTAGTTTATGTAAGGTGTATGAGAAACGAGAGAGGATTAATAGATCTCAAGATTCAGATTTACAGAACGATTAACTAGAATTGAAAAAACTAAATTTTTAAATGCATAAATCACCAATGGAAAACTAAATAATTATAATCAAATATATGACCCCTCTAATACCACTTGTAGGTTCCAGGCACAGTAGAAGCGCGTTGGTGGGAGTGGAAAACTTTAATTTTAGCGTTAAAGACAATCAATCAGAGATCCGTCACGATGTAAAATGCCGAATCTTCAGAATAGAATGAAAACAGAAAAACAAAAGAGGGAGTACCAGAACAATAGAGATAGGATCATCGTATGTTGGTTATAATTAATTTAATTAATTGACAAGAATTACCTTGATTGAATTATTTCTTCATTGATGTCTCCTGTCATGATCCATTGTGATCTGTCATTGCATCATAGAATCCAAGTGTAGGATTCCTCTAGCGGTGATCCACAAGTGCTCCATGTTTCTTTGGACGTCACCGAAGGGATCTCAGGGTTCTAGCACAGAGGAAAATTCACTTGCGATGTCCGCCTTCGATCGCCTTAATCTAGTGGTGGTGGATCACTCTCTGTATTTAGAGCGTTCTTGGAGGAATGAGTTCTTTCGGCCTTGATAAAACTCTCCAGAATTTTTGTGCACAACGATTTTGGGAAAAGTGTGGGGGTTGTGAGGATATTTATAATCGGGTTTGAAGATATAGAGTTATGAAAATAAGTAAAATCATTACGTGTTTAATTTATTTCATAAACTATCATTGAAAACCCCCATGTCAAATGATTAATTCCTTGAAATGCACCCACGCTGATTATAATAAATATAATTTAATAAAATGATATTATTTCCTCAATGTCCCGACCGGAAAAACTACATGGCGTGTAATCATTAATACCTAATGTGTACTTGTTTTCCATGAAAACTTCATGGCGCGTATATTCAATATACACAACGTCTTCTTTTATTTCCCATTTTTATTTATTTCCTCCACCACATTTATTAGACCATTAGTAATGGCTATTTATTTGTTAAATAATTGTAACTCCATTACTCACTAATAAATATATATTATTTCACCCACAATATATTCTCTTGAATATCTAGTATCGAAATGAATGCGATCAGCCATCCTTAAATAATTATTAATCCTCGATCAGGAATAATCTTTATTTAACTTTTTAAATTAATATTTAACTAAGATACATGGACACACTTAGTGTGTGACCCTCTAGGCCTCTTTCTCATTGGCATTAGGCAAGAATACCTGAAGTCTAAGATTACGATCTAGCAATGGGTCAAGGCACCCAAGAGAAAGAGGTTGACGCCACATTGATGTGTCACCTCATACAAATGCTTACCATGTAATATAATATGTTTGTCACTATATCTCGAATCAAGTGGGTTACATACTTGTGCTATCAACCCATGTGCTCGATTATTCTTTCTTTGACTTTCCGGAATTGAAATTTCCCATTCCTTACCATGGACATGGATTTACTTATGCTATATCAATTCTATCAAAGGGCCTGAGATATCTACTTCCATTATGGAATAGAAGGGGCAAATCTTTTCTCGCATTATCTATTAATGAAGTATTACTCGTGACACACCCAACGTATCCTACCTCACTGCGAATAGTGTGTCGTCACAGTTTTCATCAATACATCTAAGTATGTGAGTTGTAATTCCCATTAATAATAATCTTAAAGTCTAAGGACCAATACACATGTCCATAGATAAGAATGACCAATGACACTATGAAATGTGGTTTTATTACTGGCAGGTCTCGTTCTCATAATATCCTCCTAGATATTACCATGGATGCACACCATGAGAAGGTGCCTCAATGTTTTATGAGTCCTCACCACTAATGTCCTGTAGTATTGGTGTCCCTCAAATAACATCATCCGACCATAGAACATATATTTAAGAACAGTGTTATGGAACTTCCAGGTTCCCATCATAGTGGGGATCTGCTATGAACCTTTAATGAAACTGCTATCCTTGGGACATTATCACATGAATTATCATGTAGAAGAACAATCAAGATGTGATAAGGTGTTTATTTAATGAATAAAGTAAAAAGTAGTTGGTTCTAGGCCACCAACTCCAACACATACTTCATCATATGACCACCATACTAGTTGTATCATCTTGCAAAGGGGGAATATCTGGTTTACTTGATACATCAAGTTCTCCTCAACAAAAACAAAGTACTGCAAGCTGGGAAAAGCCACATGTGATGGTTCAAATCAAATAAGATTCATCCACCATCTGATTTTGGATAACAGGTGGTACTACCCTATGGAGGTATTAAAAATTTAGTGCCCACTAAGGGGACCATACTATGATATATCATTACAAGATTTTTATATTTTAAATTCTTTTTTAAATCAGTCCATCATGCATCCCACTACTACTTATCTTTTTGAGCGTTCATAAAATGGTCCTTGTTCTTAAGTGGGTAATTATATTTTTTAGTTTAATATTTGGGAAAAGTAAACCCTAAATAAAGGAAGAGGACTGAATCCTTATTTTAAAATGGAGTTTAATTTTGTAGTTTGAAATTTTAAAATCCATACATTTTTTCTCAAAAACATGTTTTTAGCTTTAAATATAAAATTTCATGTCCAAACATATTTTAGTTCATTACATGACTTATCTAGGAGACTTGAGTTTCTTAGTAATCCCATTATTACTTGTTTTAGATTTCAATGTTAATAATATTGAATGAGTAAAATATAAAATAGATTGTTTAATGTTAAACATGGATATTGAAATGATGACTCGTGATTTAAGGGAATGAGTTTATTTATGTAAATGAAATTTTCCTACCTTTTTTATACGTTTAATTTATGGAAATCATGTGAATTGATTATTTATTACTAATCATTCCTTGAGTGATTTTCCAATAACATATGTCTTATTACCAAGAGAATTTCTCGAGAATGTACTTCCTATTTATTCATGAGAAAAATTCTTGGGTGATCTTGGGACATGTCACTGACCATAACATGCATTTGAACTTGTCGAAGTAGTGATTTTGGAAAAATATATTTCAAATGATTGAGGCATTTTTTTAAAAGTCTCTTATCCTTTAAAACCACCTTTAAATGAATTCATATTTTGGCCCATAAATTTCATGAATGAATTTTATAGGGATGATCAATGTCTCAAGCCATTTTTATCCATTGCAACTGTAATATAAGTATTTTCATTATATTTTATAGATGAAGTGTGGTGGTTATGGGAATTAGGGTGGAAGGGATGTTATAAATAATAATGAAAAAGTGCGAGGCTTTTATTTTGGGAATTGTAAAAGGTTGGGTAATGAATCAATATACAATATTTTTTTTCCACTCTTGAATTAAAAAATTGACAAAAGGATCAAAACAAGAGGGAAAATTGGTTGTGAATTGGGAGAACAAAAAATCAACATTTTCTTGACCAAAGATGTGCTAATTGTATGTGGATAGGTGATGGATGTGGGATTTTATGTAGTAATAAAATTATAAAAAATTAAAAAAAATAATATAAAAAATATAGAGGGTGAATAAATAATTCATTATTCTTTACATTGATCATGACCTTACATTTAGTTTTGGGAGAAGTGGTTTTTGCAACTTTTAATGGGAGAATTTAGTTAAACTTTCTGATATCATGCATTGTACATAAGATATAACCTCCTCATTGAGCCTTTTTTTAAAACATCAAATCCTACCAACCATAGGCCTCCAAGTTATTTTAACCTTTATTGAAAAGTCCTCATGATTTTATGTGCGTTTTGTCTTAATAAATTGGAGAAAGTAGTTCTTTTACAAGCTTATAGAAAAGGTTCATGTTCTCATGATATGATCATAAATATATTTGAAATTTATCATGGGATATGAGATTTAAAATTCAAAGGTGAGGTAAATCATGATGTGGAATGTTTAGCAATAATAAATTGAGAATCCTGAATGAATGAAATAAGAAGTACCATCAATTTTCAAAGGGGAAAATTAAAATATATTAAATAATTTTTTTCATTAGAAATTTTGATATAAAATTGATATTTTATGTGTAATTTTTAAAATTTTATTTGTAAATGAGTTTTTTTATTAGTTTTTAATTTGAATATTGGTAAAATTGGTATCACCTGAATTCCATGTTAAGATTTTATGCTTGGGAGAAATCATTGTTTATGTGTGCGGGTATTTGACAATGAAAATTTATGTGCATATTTTTAGTATCAAAATAAATAATTTTTGATGTTTTTAAATGATAAAGCCCATGGATTTATATGTTTTATTACAATAATGGAAAATTTGGATAATATAATGAAAATGATCTAAATAGTGAAATGTGTTTAATTCTAGATTTTTGACAGATTTTTACGTCGAGGGAATTTTAGACATTTATTGAAAACTAAAATTACAACATGGGTGATGAGTTTTTTTATAATATTTATTATATATCCTTCATCTTTTATTCTAAACTTGGGGATGATTATACCATATAAAGGCCATAAAAAATCTATGAGGTTGAATATTTTTCTGGACATACAACATGGACACCTCCATCGTAAGAGAACCACATCTTGGGATAAACTCCTTAATTGAAGGTGACTAAAAATTTGATAGAACTAGGACACATAGGAGTGTCTCTATAATGAATTTATATGAATTTTAATGTTATTAAGGGTGAGATTGGATGTTATACTTTTGGTGGAATCATCCTTGAACCATCGTCTAGAAAAAGAAACCTCCAATGAAAGAATCATAACTCATACAAATGGGGTCCAAATGTCCTATAATTTGTAGAGTGAATGACCTGCACATTTATAAACAACATTAATGAAGTGGTCCACATGTGAATTGGTCAATTAATGGTTAAAAAATGCGACAAACTGTGGAGAAATATTCTTCCTATAAAAGGGGAGGAGAACCTACCTCTCAAATCATTCCATCCCATCCCCACACCATTTTAGGCACCAAGTAGAGGAGGCATGGGGCCTTTTATATATTTTTATTTATAATATTAATATTTTAGTTTTTTTCTCATTTATTGCATTCAAATTTTTTATATTAATGGGTTTCCCATTCTTCATCCACCCCTTTTATCTTCCAATATCAATCTCATTCTCTCTCTTCAATCATTCCATTGTGATCTCTATGAAATTCGTCATGGAAAGTGAAAAACTCAATGATTTATCCTGGGGGGAGTTTTTCACGGTGTTATCCATTATTTAGCTTCAATTAAATATGTTTTAAATCTATTTTTGGTGGATGTGGGGGTATTTCATAGGTGCGGTGGTCGTCCACCACAACACTATTTCCAAATCTATTTATTTTCCACGATTAATTCATTTTACCTCCCATGTCTTAAGAAAACCTTTCAATTGGTGGATTTGGGGTTCTTATAAGAGTTGAAACAACATACGGTGGAGTCAGTTCCTATAGGAATAACATTCTCAGATGAGGTGTTATGATATTTTACAATTTGAGGAGGTGTGGTTTGGTGTGCTAGAATCATTATAAAATAACAAACTCAATAAATCAATGGAAAGTAATTCCTTAATAAGGTTGTAGTAAATGAATTATCAAATAGAATTTAAACAAAAAATAAATTGATGAATGAATCTATGTTATCTATACCTATGACCAAGACATTTCATCCTTAATTTCACTCTATCTGCATTAGCATCGAAATTTTGATGTAAAGTTTTCATTTCATTATTTTAATTCCTTTTTTTCTAGAACCCATAAAAACATTTTTCAATAATTAATTAAAATAAATAATCAGAATATGTGAAGTAGAATCATTGATTAAACCGGCTACAATTCTACTCAAGTGAGATGAACCTAGTGATCCTGTAACGCCCCGACCCCAGCTACCCAGAGTCGGTGCATTACTTCGTAACATTGGCATGATCACAAAATATCAAGTCTCGAAAGACCGATTAGTTTAGTAGCCTTGGAAACACTAGATACATTCATAAGTCTTTCATTACATCAAAAAGTAAACAAACTACAATAACATGGTCTTCATAGTCCACACTCATATCCTCCTCTGACTATCCCTGCAGGTCATTCATAAAATACTTCTTCACATCCTGGAAAATATTAAAACATTGAAAGGGGTGAGCTCAGATGCTCAGTAAGGTTAACAATATAGCGGAAGCTTTCATAAATAAACATTAACATTTAAGGCAATGTATAACTAAAACACAAGCCTTTTAAACATGAACTTCAACATAATATGTTAAAAGTAAAATGAGATAATTCCATTCACTTATTCACATGGATATTCTACTGGTCGAATAATCACATGCAATATCAATAACCACTTTCATAATGATGGAATGCATAATGCCAGACTATCATAACCACGTAGTCAAGGCCTCGTGCCAAGACCACAAATAAGATTTTTTCAAGGCCTCGTGCCAAGACACTAGTTTGTCTCATGAGACCTGCCGATGCATCGAGGACCTATAGCGGGCTCCACCCGTCACTTATTAAGTCCAATGCATTCCTCGTATGAATAGGTTTAAACATATCATAAACCATAACATAATCGTATCACATAAAACATTCATAAAGGAAACATAGCATTTCCACATTTCAATCACAAGATATAAATACAACACATTGATATAATAAAAACGCTTTCAAAACCATTTTCAATAAAATAAAAGAAAGTTAAAACTTTGTATTTATTTTTCATTAAAATGATGGCTTGTAGAGGAAGCCGAAACTCAAATAATGGTCACGACGGCGGAGAAGTCGTTGTCGCCGCATAAGTACAGAATGAAAAACATTCCCTTTTTGTCGTTTAGTAAAACGCTTCGTATAAAAAGATTCCTTTTGAATAAACTTAAAAGTCAAAGGGGTTTATACACCGTATAAAAGAAAGTTGTGTATAAAACCAAATATGCCTCAATGAAAGGAGGTTGAGACGAAGTCCTTAAAAAGATCATTTTTAAAATAAAATAGATCTATTATGTTTATTCACTATAATTACACATTAAGAAATTAAAAATACAAGATAGGACATAATAATATCATGACATAATTTGAAAGTAGGAGATTTACCCAATGAATGGAAATTGGGTTATGAAGTTCCCTTACCTTGTGTCCGACTTGACTCAACCATTCATTAACCTCCTGAATAATAAACTAGAGTTAATATCTACCTTATTAAGAACCATTTTAAATTTCATTATCCTTTTTATATCACTTATTACAATGTTATGAACATTATGTAATTATTTAAGTTAATAACGGTCGTTTTGTCGATCTTTGGTACTTGAGTCAAAAATAAACGTCTTATAATTACAAGTTGTTCATTGGTGAAATATCCATTATATACAGAATTATATTCATGATGTAGATATCATATATATAATATATATCCAGTATATAAACTCATTTATAATATTACGTAACATTTAGAGGTAAGAAATGAAATGCACCGTTCATGGAGACGGTAAGCCGTACGTACGCATGAACGCTACTTCCATTTCAATTTCATATATAATGGAACAAATTCATAATTATATAAATTTATAATATAATTCCAGTATAATATAGTGTATAATACCATTTACTCCATCCTTTATACATCCCACATATGGCATTAACGATTCAAATCACTTTGAGGGGGCGATAGTCCGCACTTCCGAAAATGAAATTATCGTGTTTTACCCATAATGGAAATCATAAAGTATGACATAAATGTGAAATAAAGAAGGATAAGGAAAACATAAACATAATATATATATCATATATGAAAATAGTGTCATCAAAATGGCCACCATTATAGGTGTTAAAAGAATTTGAACAATCATCGTTTCGTGTGGCCGAAATTCACCATCCACAGAAACCGTATGTTATTTAACCATTAGATGTAGGTGTGTGTAAGTGTAGCTCGAATCCATCTTATAACAACATCCTAGTATATTGAGGATATTGGTGTTGTTACAAAAGAAATTAATAAAAAGAGTTTAGGTGGTTGGAGAAGAAAAATAAAACAAAACAACATTAGAGAAGACATTACCTCAAAATCGGGTAACTCTTTTTGATTTGAGCCAAAGGCTTCCTTGGGAAGCGTTCTGCCCAAAGTGAGGCTTCTAGGAGTAATAGAGGGATGTTGGGAGAGTATTTGGGCAGAGTTTGGCCGCGCCAAATGGCTTGATGGTGTGAATAAGGTGGGAGAGGTGGGGGCCTTTTATAAGTGGAGAGGAGGGGTACTTTTGGAAAGATTGAAATGTTACATTATTTCACAATGCTTTTCGGATTCTAAAGGTCCCAAACTTATATAATTCGAGGATAAGGTGATAAGGTTTCGAAATCTCCTCATCCAATAGGCTTTTGACAAGTGTATGCCTTGGAGTTTTCATTATCTTCTCATTTTATTTAAATCGTTAAATAATGAGGTCATCGCTGCATCATAATGATGTCATAAATAATTTAATTTATTTAATGTCTAAAAATTATAAAAAAACTACTATGATGTAGGAAATCGTTTTAGATTTCTAATGAATATTTATAATCAAAATGTGGACTTGTTTAACCCCACTTAAAAACTGTTTTAGTAAAACAACTCATGTTTGTGTCAATTTAATTTTAACATTAAATAAATATATATTAATGTCATTTTCCAACTAAAGTGTCTCCATGGGGTCCCCAAGTTGACCCATGGGTTGTCTTGGTCGGCCATGACTCATCCAATAGGAGTAGGACAAGTGTCGTGCTCATCTCATATTATTATAACATTATTTTTACCTTAAACTAAACTAATTACCTCTAATCGCGATTAAGAACTTAAAAGTTACTATTCACCAAAAAATTATTTTAATCTCATTGAACCACATTTTACTTCTTAATGACAACCATTTATGTCGGATTTTTGAAAATCAAATCACAGAAGTGGTAATATTTCATTTAAACGAAAAATCAGTTATTTAACTACCACTTAGTGGTTTCACTATTCATCAAAAATTGAAGTTTTTCAGAACAAGGCCAAAATTTCACCCAAAGCTATAATTGATATTCCGAATTCAAAAATGATGTCTATTTTAAAAAATTCCAAACATATATGTTTCATTAATTACTTTTATAATTAATTCCCGCTGTTACAACAAATAGCGTGTTTTTAAGAAACAATTTATATCAACAGATTGGCAATTGTTTATGTCCAATTTCAATGTTAAATTAATTCTAATGACCACCATTGGATAAAATGGTAAAAATATATTCTAATTATACCTTAAAACCACTAAATAGTATAATTTATCACAATAAATTATTTTGATTAAAAAAGTTGTTTTAAAGTATTTTTCACTATTCATAAAAAATTAGACGTTCTCAGAAAAATACCAAAAATTAAACATAGGCTAATTTCGATATTCCGAATCCAAAAATGAAGTCCATTTTGAAATATAAAATTTCTATAATTTTAAAAAGTGGTTATTACTATTCATAACGGCTACTTTGATTAGTCGCGGTGTTTTAGAACTCGAAGTTGCGTACAATGCATGCTATTGCATTATTGAATGAGAAGCGTATCGTGGAAGCTCGGGGTGTTACATTCTCCCCTCCTTCAATAAATTGCGTCCTTGCAATTTGAAATTTTTATTTGAAAATAAAGGGTTGAAAAGAGAAAATACCTTTGAGGAAAACCCACATCGGAAATAAGGTTAAAAAATATATAACATTAAAAGAAAGCAGGATAAGTACAAAGGTCACCCGATATAGCCCATTCTAGGATTATATGAAAATATGGATATGGAGGAGAAACAAACCATCAAGGTCTGATGGAGAGTTATAGAAAACAGGATTAGGAGAAAGTTTAACCACAAGAAAATCACAAACTTGTGATTGGTTAAACGGTCATTGAATCCTCAGTTGGAAAAGTTAACCGACAACATTTTTGTTTTAAGTTACCTTTTATAATGTTGAGGAATTTATTTAGGAGATTTACTAAGAACGTAATGGAATATACATACTTGTTATGTATACTTTCATTCGTTAATAAATTTTTACCACAAACCCAACTTTTACTCCAAATGGTAACGGAACTCAAAAATATTCTATTTATCCTAATTGTATAAGGTTCCAAATGTTAACACATACCATATAGATTAGTAAAACTATTTTGTAATAACCAGGGATTTCCTGTAGGCTAGTGGTAGGAAATAAAGTCTTGTCGCACTATGGTTGTGGGTTCGATTCCTGCAGCTTTGTCCGACGCGACGGGTTATGCCCCACCCTGCAGGTTGTCCTTTTCCTAAAACTATAGTATCATAATATTCCAAAAATAATCTTCATAATTTTTTTTTAACCTTAAACAATTCTATCCAAAGATCAACTTAATCCACTCCAAACTTTATAGTTATCCAAAATACCTCTGTCCAGACTTTCTCTATAAGGTCTTTTAATTCAAAAATCAATTTATCAGATTCCCCAAACAAAGTAAAGTTTCTCTTATTGTCACATACTAAAAATATAATTAACTTCATCATATTAAAACCTTACTGAAATCAACAAGTACTGCAGTACAATCCTTATATATATCACATTATTCTAATAACCAAAATATAATCCTTGAGTCCAAAAGCACCAATACATTAATTATTCCGCTTCAACTGTAGTCACAGCATAAGATTGGCCTTGATACCTTGGCCTTTTCTGAGGTAAGTTTCCTTGACGCTTAGGAAATTCATTTGCATAATGCCCTGTTTCCCTAAAATTGTAGCATTCAACTATGACAGCCTCTTTCTTTCCCTTGCAATCACGAGCCTAGTGACCCTTTTCTCCACATTTATAACAAACTCCCATTCCTTTTAGGCAAGTACCAGGGTGATTCTTCCCACAATTATCACATAATGGAAAATCCTTCTTTCCCTTTTTCCCTTTATCTGTCTCTTGTTCCACCGTTCTCTTCTTCTCTTGCTTTACTTTGTTGTCATAAGACTTAGAGAATTCCTTTTCTGTCTTGATAGCACACGAGACAATATCTTCGTATGATGAGAAGGATTGTGATACTAAAGCTTGATGGAGGAATGGTTTTAACCCATCAAAGAAACGATCAATCTTACTTCTTGGGTTACGTATATAATCAGAAGCATGCCTCGCTAACCTTGTAAAGTTAGCCTCATACTTTGCGACATTCTCATCCTCCTTCTTCCTCAGACTCAGAAATTGCCTTTCCATATCTGCTCAATGGTCACGAGGAAAGTATTTTTCTAAGAAAAGCTCTTTTAACTCCCTCCACTCCATGTTCGATACGTCATCATCTTCCTTTGTGTTTTGAATCAGCGACCACCACTGATCGGCATCTCCAGTGAGGTGGTAAACTACCATGACAACATTCTCCCTTTCACTACTCCCCAAGGCTTGGAATATTTTCTCTAAGGAATTTATCCATTGTTTAGCTACAATAGGATTTGTACTCCCATTGAAGGTTGGTGGTTGTTGCCTCATGAAGCGGTCTAACATTGATCCTCCACGATGCGGATCAGGGTGCTCCATACGAGTAAGGTTATTATTCATAACCTGAGTGAGTTGTCCCAGTATGGTAATAAGTTCATCAGCACCAGTTGTATCTCCAGATCCACAATAATTATCTTGAGCAGGAGGGCAATCCCTACACGGAGTGCGTTCATTGATACGGTTTCCATTCCTTCCACTAGGTGCCATTTCTAAACAATGGCATAAACTAGATTAGTTTATGAATCAAAATACATAATTCCATACTTGTAAAACACTTTACATAAATTGAACTAATTATGGATATAATCTATAATAATAAAAAGAAATGTTTCCTTTGAGGAAGTATATACTCATAACCCTTCATAGTGGTTTGTAAAGAAAATTATAATTATCCTAAGCATATCCCCGGGGAGTGTCGTAACCAAGAGTGCAGCAAGGCCCGTTGTCGTGCACCAGTTCCCGTTCGAGTCTAGCTCAAAGCGGTGTTTTCGGGTTTTACCCCTAGGTACCTCTGTGCCAGAGCCGCCTCTACCTGATCGTATCCAGACAGGGATGTATTGCTCGGAAAACTCACAAAATATCTACAATAACAAAATTCTAGGAAATTCTTCTATACTAATCCTCAAAGTCTATCTTTGGGCTATGTGCTCTAATCAGATTTTATCTACATCTATCTTCCAAGGTTAGTACTAAACTGCCTCTGATACCAACTGTAACGCCCCGACCCCAGCTACCCAGAGTCGGTGCATTACTTCGTAACATTGGCATGATCACAAAAGATCAAGTCTCGAAAGACCGATTAGTTTAGTAGCCTTGGAAACACTAGATATATTCATAAGTCTTTCATTACATAAAAAAGTAAACAAACTACAATAACATGGTCTTCATAGTCAACACTCATATCCTCTTCTGACTATCCCTGCAGGTCATTCATAAAATACTTCTTCACATCCTGGAAAATATTAAAACATTGAAAGGGGTGAACTCAGATGCTCAGTAAGGTTAACAATATAGCGGAAGCTTTCATAAATAAACATTAACATTTAAGGCAATGTATAACTAAAACACAAGCCTTTTAAACATGAACTTCAACATAATATGGTAAAAGTAAAATGAGATAATGCCATTTACTTATTCACATGGATATTCTACTGGTCGAATAATCACATGCAATATCAATAACCACTTTCATAATGATGGAATGCATAATGCCAGACTATCATAACCATGTAGTCAAGGCCTCGTGCCAAGACCACTAATAAGATTTTGTCAAGGCTTCGTGCCAAGACACTAGTTTGTCTCATGAGACCTGCCGATGCATCGAGGAGCTATAGCGGGCTCCACCCGTCACTTATTAAGTCCAATGCATTCCTCATATGAATAGGTTTAAACATATCATAAACCATAACATAATCGTATCACATAAAACATGCATAAAGGAAACATAGCATTTCCACATTTCAATCACAAGATATAAATACAACACATTGATATAATAAAAATGCTTTCAAAACCATTTTCAATAAAATAAAAGAAAGTTAAAACGTGTTATTTATTTTTCATTAAAATGATGGCTTGTAGAGGAAGCCGAAACTCAAATAATGGTCGCGACGGGGGAGAAGTCGTTGTCGCCACATAAGTACGGAAAGAAAAACATTCCCTTTTTGTCGTTTAGTAAAACGCTTCGCATAAAAAGATTCCTTTTGAATAAACTTAAAAGTCAAAGGGGTTTATACACCGTATAAAAGAAAGTTGTGTATAAAACCAAATATGCCTCAATGAAAGGAGATTGAGACGAAGTCCTTAAAAAGATCATTTTTAAAATAAAATAGATCTATTATGTGTATTCACTATAATTACACATAAAGAAATTAAAAATACAAGATAGGACATAATAATATCATGACATAATTTGAAAGTAGGAGATTAACCCAAAGAATGGAAATTGGGTTAAGAAGTTCCTTTACCTTGTGTCCGACTTGACTCAACAGTTCTTTAACCTCCTGAATAACAAACTAGAGTTAATATCTACCTTATTAAGAACCATTTTAAATTTCATTATCCTTTTTATATCACTTATTACAATGTTATGAACATTATGTAATTATTTAAGTTAATAACGGTCGTTTTGTCGATCTTTGGTACTTGAGTCAAAAATAAACTTCTTATAATTACAAGTTGTTCATGTGGTAAAATATCCATTATATACAGAATTATATTCATGATGTAGATATCATATATATCATATATATCCAGTATATACACTCATTTATAATATTACGTAACATTTAGAGGTAAGAAATGAAATGCACCGTTCATGGAGACGGTAAGCCGTACGTACGCATGAACGCTACTTCCATTTAAATTTCATATTTAATAGAACAAAATCATAATGATATAAATGTATAATATAATTCCAGTATAATATAGTGTATAATACCATTTACTCCATCCTTTATACATCCCACATATGGCATTGACGATTCAAATCACTTTGAGGGGGCGGTAGTCCGCACTTCCAAAAATGAAATTATCGCATTTTACCCATAATGGAAATCATACAGTATGACATAAATGAGAAATACAGAAGGATAAGGAAAACATAAACATAATATATATATCATATATGAAAATAGTGTCATCAAAATGGCCACCATTATAGGTGTTAAAAGAATTTGAACAATCATCGTTTCGTGAGGCAGAAATTCGCCATCCACAGAAACCGTATGTTCTTTAACCATTAGATGTAGGTGTGTGTAAGTGTAGCTCGAATCCATCTTATAAAAACATCCTAGTATATTGAGGATACTGGTTTTGTTACAAAATAAATGAATAAAAAGAGTTTAGGTGGTTGGAGAAGAAAAATAAAACAAAACAACATTAGAGAAGACATTACCTCAAAATCGGGTAACTCTTTTTGATTTTAGCCAAAGGCTTCCTTGGGAAGGGTTCTGCCCAAAGTGAGGCTTCTAGGAGTAAGAGAGGGATGTTGAGAGAGTATTTGGGCAGATTTTGGCCGAGCCAAATGGCTTGAAGGTGTGAATAAGGTGGGAGAGGTGGGGGCCTTTTATAAGTGGAGAGGAGGGGTACTTTTGGAAAGATTGAAATGTTACATTATTTCACAATGATTTTCGGATTCTAAAGCTCCCAAACTTATATAATTCTAGGATAAGGTGATAAGGTTTCGAAATCTCCTCATCCAATAGGCTTTGGACAAGTGTAAGCCTTGGATTTTGCATTATCTTCTCATTTTATTTAAATCGTTAAATAATGAGGTCATCGCTGCATCATAATGATGTCATAAATAATTTAATTTATTTAATATATAAAAATTATAAAAAAACTACTATGATGTAGGAAATCTTTTTATCTTTCTAATGAATATTTATAATCAAAATGTGGACTTCTTTAACCCCACTTAAAAACTGTTTTAGTAAAACAACTCATGTTTGTGTCAATTTAATTTTAACATTAAATAAATATATATTAATGTCATTTTCCAACTAAAGTGGCTCCATGGGGTCCCCAAGTTGACCCATGGGTTGTCTTGGTCGGCCATGACTCATCCAATAGGAGTAAGACAAGTGTCGTGCTCATCTCATATTATTATAACATTATTTTTACCTTAAACTACACTAATTACCTCTAATCGCGATTAAGAACTTAAAAGTTACTATTCACCAAAAAATTATTTTAATCTCATTGAACCACATTTTACTTCTTAATGACAACCATGTATGTCAGATTTTTGAAAATAAAATCTCAGAAGTGGTAATATTTCATTTAAACGAAAAATCAGTTATTTAACTACCACTTAGTGGTTTCACTATTCATCAAAAATTGAAGTTTTTCAGAACAAGGCCAAAATTTCACCCTAAGCTATAATTGATATTCCGAGTTCAAAAATGATGTCTATTTTACAAAATTCCAAACATATAAGTTGCATTAATTAATTTTATAATTAATTCCCACTGTTACAACAAATAGTGTGTTTTTAAGAAACAATTTATATCAAAAGATTGGCAACTGTTTATGTCCAATTTCAATGTTAAATTAATTCTAATGACCACCATTGGATAAAATGGTAAAAATATATTCTAATTATACCTTAAAACCACTAAATAGTATAATTTATCACAATAAATTATTTTGATTAAAAAAGTTGTTTTAAAGTATTTTTCACTATTCATAAAAAATTAGAAGTTCTCCGAAAAATACCAAAAATTCAACATAGGCTAATTTCGATATTCCGATTCCAAAAATGAAGTCCATTTTGAAATATAAAATTTCTATAATTTTAAAAAGTGGTTATTACTATTCATAACGGCTACTTTGATTAGTCGCGGTGTTTTAGAACTCGAAGTTGCGTACAATGCATGCTATTGCATTATTGAATGAGAAGCGTATCGTGGAAGCTCGGGGTGTTACAGATCCACTATGTTGCATTATGAAAAATATAATTTTTTTCCGTGATCTATGATAGGCATGCGTCACTATGTGTAGACACATATTCTAATGTCACCCAACAATTATTGAAAATGTGTTTTATGAAGTGTTATTAACTCTCAATATCATTTTACATGAGTGATGGATATGATTTCATATAAGATTAATATAACTTGATTTGTTTCCAATCATTTTCATTAGAGAAGTCACATCAACCCAAATATTATAATGTTATTAATTAATACATAAGAGTTTTTCTCAACCTTGAGTAGTCGATATATATTTATCTTCTGTATCTATTTTTGAGGTATCAATTTTCATCCTTATAAGCTTTAATATATACAAAATATTATATAAAATTAACAATATAATGTTAGGTTTTAATCGTTCATTAAACTAGAACAATATGTTTTTATATATCCAAATTAATCTGTATGTGATATTAAACTAAATTAAAAACTAAAATCCATTATTCCTATGATAAAGCAGTGTATTATATTTATTACTATAATGATTTTTTCTTTGGGAAAGGTTTAATACCCTATGGAATTATGTATAGAAAAAATGTTGTATATTTTTGTTAAAAAATAATATATTCTCCAAACAATGTCCATACACTCAATCACATCGAACTCTTTTCCATTATTACTTATTTAATATTTCATATTTTTAAAACTATTATTTTATTTACCAAGAAATCCTCAAATTAATATCATTTAGACACCTCTTTATACTTTTTTCATTGAGAGATAAATTTTTTGTTCCTTCCATGTGTCATTTATAGACTATGGGAAACAATTTACTCACATGTAATTGGTATTTTTAACTCATTCATAATGATTACCAGAAAATTTATACATTGTTATACATTAAATTATCCATAAATTTTTTAATTAATATATATGACCCACATTATACTTTTTTTAATCTTTTTTCTTAACATATAGATTATAGTCAGATACTACAATCCATTTTCTAATTTTTTTTATGTAATGATCAAGCATAGAATACCATGTCTGTAGTTCGTGATTCAGCCGATATAGGGTAATTTGTAACTATAAAACATGTTTCTAATGTTCACAAATAATAAATCGATTTAGTTTACTAATTTAATATTCTTATTGATGAAATAATAAATGGAATGTACATTTCATGTCTATATGGATAACCATGAATCTCATTTTCCGTAATATTTCCAAGAAAAATTATATCATTTTGGCACAATCCATGGGATATAATGGGTCATAAAAATATATTCAATTAAAATTGGAATAAAATATTCATGAATTTCATGCCTTTTATATAATTAATATTACATAGTAATTGAATGTATTATGAAAACCCCATTTGGTTTTTAATAACTCATGGTCTTCTAGAAAAAAAATATCATGAGCTAATGTTGTCTTAGTCTGATCATTATCCTCACTCATGATCCAAATCAAACGTTATTCCTTATTATCGTAATCAAATATCATTGGTAGTATTTGTGATAATAGTGATGTTTATTCTAGAGACTTATTTCTTCTTATTTACAATGGATCTATATAGTCACCAATAATGGTTTATCATTTATTTTATCCTTGATTATAGAACTTCTTCAAGCTAAAAAACTCATTTCAACTTGCTCGTTTTTATAATCATTATCATAATCCATAGAATCCCCTTGGTATACCTTTGAGTTTCTCAAATCAATAGTTTTTTCATTTAGAATTTATCTCTTCTTTTTTGAAAAATATACTCATTCTCCACAACATTTACTTCTTAAAATTAAAAACCATTTTAATGCTATTTATTGAATCATTTTACACATTTTTAAGTGACTCATAATTCTATCATTGTAATTTTAATTATAATTATATTAATTAGTTATATTTATAGAATAAAATCCACCACATAATAAAACAATGACATTTTATTATCATATATTTAATGATTCATTTAGGGAATTAATATTTCCATTTAAATTGAATGTATTATAATGGGATAATAAATATAATATAATGAAATAATAATTGGAAAACATTGATCCAATCAATCACCCAGAATAATAAAAAACATTAATAACATTTTCGAAATAAAATAATTATAATAAATAAATATGAATTTTATAAATGAAAATATATATACCCTTCAGATAAATTGGGATTGAATGATGAATTAATTAAATATTATGTATTTATTGATATTATAGACCTATATCACCAATAAAACATTGACTGTTAGAATATTAATATAATCATTGGAATGGTAACCCAACCTTCTGAATTGAAATATGAGAGTTATAAATAGTAACCAAACCATCAATATAGTTTCAACACTTATGAAAGTGAAAAATAATCATTATGTCGCTTACAAAATAAAAAATATGATATATTTATATAATAGTATAATTAAATAGATATTTTAGAAATTTGAAATTATGTGTTTGTATTTTAGAAGAACATAAATGATTTAATTAAACTTTTATGACAAATATAATAAATTAAAAATGATTTTTTTTATAAAATGGATTTCTAAATGAATAGTATTAATTTTTATAATGAGAACATACATTTAAGAGACATTAATTAATTATTCAAATGGTCATATAATTTACCATAATTTTAACATTGTTATTTTTCAAAAAAAATATAATTTTATTTGAAAAATAAATATAACATAATTAGAATGTTTTTATAAAATTGATTTCATTTTAGAAATGAAAATTTAAAGAATTAGTTAGGGTAAATTTTATGTATTTTTTAAAAATAGTTTTATTTTTTTGGGGATGATGAAATATATTATTCAAAATAAAAAGTTAAAGAAATTATTATTTATAGACATAGATGATGTAAGAAACTGTTAAATTAAATTAATATGCACCATTTTCTTTATATATTCACATTAATCAATATTACTCATACTATTGTTCAAAAATAATAATCTAATGAATATAATATTCCAAAATACCCCTATAATCCCCTTATAAATACCACCCCTCACTACATTTTGTACTAACACCTTTTATGTCCTTGATATTTACAATTTTTTTACCAAATACCCTTCCCAAATGTCTCATTAATGTCTTTGTGATTATGGTACCCCAAAAATTCCAATTCCACATTCTACATGACTATGTTATGAAGGCAACAGTTAGGAGTAAATATTCTCAATTTAGCTCTTCTAAATTCATTTCTTATTATACATTATTCTTGAATACCTCATAAAAATGTAATAATAACTCTAGTATGATGTATATTTTTTAATTATATATTTATATTATAATATGCACCATCCCCTATTACATATCTTTTTTTATTCTAAAAAATTGAATCCATTTTCGATATTATGTTGGTTCAAGACCTTCTTGGATATTGAGTTTTTATCTTCCAGAAAAACAATCATAGAATGGTAAAATTCCCTTATAAAATTTTACTATAAACTATTTATGTATGTTTTTTCGACATTATTGAATTAATATATCACCATAATGGTATATAACATTAAACCAGTTTTTGATCGTCTACAAAACAACTTAAATAAATTAACTCTGTAATGTGATCCTTTTAACTCAAATAATAATATATATGTTAGAACAGAAATGTTTATTTAGGATAATTATTATTTCTTAAATAATATGAATTCCATTTCATTTTACTTCTACATTTTTTATCACATTTTACAAGAACGTCAATAATTATCAATAACTAAACAGGCCATGGAAGCATGAAATGAATGATCTTAGAACAAAAAAATTAATCATTTTATCTGATTTATATGATAATAAATAAAAATAATAAAATGATAACAATTAAAATATGTAATTAAAAGGTTTTGGGATCAACATATTCCCTTATTTGAGTTATCATAGAATAATATTTTTTACTAAAGCATCCAATTGGACTAATATAAGTCTTTTGTATGGAAGAGATATAGAACACCTATGTTCTATGATGATGTTAGTGAATGAAATCTGCTAGGACCTTAAAATCCCAAAAAAATATTATTTAAAATGTTATGATCATTATAAAGTATATTAGCGATGCTCCTAGTCAATAGATGAGTTATGATGAAAATTTACGATGATACCTTCTGTTTGATGAATTGATAATGTTTTCATCTTTATATATAAATGGAATGGATTCATGATATTATGGAAGAATTTAAAAACTATGTAACAAGAAAATTGACCAATTTGGGATCCTATATCGCATCAGAGCTATGAGTTATCGACTTTCACTCCTACTAACCATATCTCAACTAAACGATGTATTACATATGGAACACTAAAGGAAGTACATGCCAAATCTATCACATGTAGTCAATTCATAGTTTCTACAACTAGAAGGTGATATCTCTTATAAGGAGAAGTCAATGAAGATATATTAATATAGATATAATGTTATACACAATATGTTAACCCAACTAGCCAAAACATTATAGAGAAACCATATATATGATGAGAAGACATGGGAACTGAAGTAATCTTCAAATAATAAGTACCTTAAAATTTTTCAACTTATTATACATGAATAAATTTCAAGGGTGAAATTTATTATGTTTTGAAGAAAAAATGATCCATTATTCTATCAGGGAAATTTCCCTTATGAAAATATAATTGTTTTAGATTTTGCATTGATCATTCACCCAATGGTAAAACAGATAAAATTTAAATATATTAATTTTATCATTTCAATTAGAGAATGAATATTGACATATAAATTAAAATTATTACAATGGGATAATAAATTAGAAATAATACAATAAAAATATGAAAATTGTGATATTATTGATCCCCTAGAATAATCACACTCATGAAAAATGATGTAGAAATAAAGAAACATGTTCATAATGAAATATTCAATTTGAAAAGGAAGATATATAAATCCCTGAATAAAAATAGAATTGAATGTGGATTAAATTAAATATTAGGTATCTATATGAAGTAATGATCTTATATGAATTTTAATAATATGGATGTTTGAAAATTAATATGACCATTATAATAGTATCCTAATATCCGGAATAATAATATGATCATTAGGAAAAGTAAAATTACCATTAGAATAGTATCCTCACTTAGGGAAGTAAAAAAATAATATTTTTTATCTAAAAACGAGAATAAGAAATATATTTATCATGGTACATGTAATTAAATGTTTCAAAAATTGATAATTAATTTTTAGTATTCTTATAGATAACAAATTTTTTTAAACATAAAAAAAATTAAAAGAAAAGTCTTAACACAAGCCTAGTTCTCGATGCACCTACTGTATCCTCTTCCCCTCCTATGGTTTTGAGGTTTTCCTTGATGATAAAAGAGATTATCTTTATCTATTTAATCCTCTTATATTTCATTGTTTATTATTCACCCCACTTGACTGATGCGACATGCTGTTTTTTTCATTACACAATGATCAACACTTTTTTTTGTCTATCCCTATACATCAAAACCTCATTCTAGTTAAATCTGTACTTGTTCATTAGATGGCTTGGTTCGGTGCTAGTAGAGATTTCTATAAACATTATTCTCATCTTCCCTTGTTGGAATAAAAATCATGTTTGACTCCACTATGTTTGGTCTTGATTCGGGATATGTGCCTACATAGGATTGTGTAAGAGGTGTGATGGTAGCATTCTCAGCTTAGGTTCTTCATCAGCGTAGGTGTTTTAATTTCTTATGTTTGGATCATTATTTGTTTGGTGGATGCAGATTGAGGTCTGGTATGGTGATGTTCTTTGGTCACAACACTATGATTATTGTTTAATTGTTTTTATGGGACTATGGGGTCTCCATATTTATCCCCAACTGATGTATCTATGTGTTCAACCATGGTTTGATGTCCTAGTATTCTGCACTTTTTGTTATCTGTCTTGTGTGTGGGTCATCAATGGGATTTTGGGAGGGGTTTTCTGAGTGTCCTAGGGTCTCTATATGTGTGACTATCCCTTTGATGATCATTTTGATGTTTGGAGTGTTCTATTATTGTGGAGGTGATATTAGAGTTATATGGAGGAGATAAAAAGACATTATTTGTGAAATTTGGTCATCCTGGTTCTATTTAATCTAGTTAATAGCTCTGGCGATGATGGTTGATGATGGTGAAGGCATTGTTCCGACCGGTGATGTAGATAATCTAGTGGTGATGGTTTTGGAGATGGTGTTCAGTGTTCACATTGACGATGTGATGATGCCAATGGGGGATGATGATGGGGATAGTGATTTCGATGTTCCATCCTTGAGGTAGTGGTTGTGTGCTTTATTGGAACATTCACAGATGTGATTGTTCCCATAGTGATGACTCTCATTTCAAACATCTAATCTTTGGATTTTTTTAATTTTCGATATGTGTCCCTTTGTATGTTTTTTTTGGTCAGGTGGGGTTCTAAAATTATACTCAATGTTTCTTATAAGTAATTAAAAAATTATTTAGAGGTAAATGATTTAATTTATATTTTATACTAAATATAAATATATAAATGATTTTTATTTTCCTAAAAATGATTTAAAAATAAATTTTTATTTTTATTATAGTGATATGATAGTTTTAAGAGACCTTGAGAAGTTTTTAACGGGTAATAAAATGGATTATTACATTAAAAATTCTATTTAAAAAAAAATTGGATTTTATTATAAATTAAAATATCGCATATTCAGAAAATATTATTTCATAAAAGGGAATCTATTAAGAGAATATATAATTAAAAAATGTTTCTCTTGAATTATTAGTATTTTTTTCAAATGTTTTTATATTTTTGGAATTATGAAATACATTAAAGCCTCATATTTAAAATTATAAGCTAAATACATTATTTTTTGAGTCATGAAAGATGTATGAACCAATTTTTCCAATATCACTTTCACCATTTACATTTTATATTAGTTAGAAAACATTTTATTTACATTATTAACAAAAAAATACACTAATGAATTTAAAAATTACCAACTCCCCCTTATAAAACCACCCCTAACAACCCATTTTCTTAACCCCTTATAATCCTTCTATATTACAACATTTCTATCAAGTTTACATAACAAAAATCCCACTATTTTATATTTCATATGGTTTCACCCAATTTCCAATCTCAATGGCCCTATGGAGTATTTCATGGAGGTTATATTTAAGATGTAATATTTTCAATTTATCTATTCATAATTCATTTCATTATCTAAATTCACCTCACCTCCCTCATTAATCTTGGAATAAAAACATCAATATACTTTATATAATATAATATAATATTTCTAAAATAATATATATAGCCCAATCATTTATGATATCCTTTTATTTTAAAAAATGCAACAAAATTCAGTATTATGTCGGTTCAAAACCTTTTTAGAAGATGAGTTTTTGGTTTCCACTACCACCTTAATTGAAGGATTAAATTATCATATAACGGTGTAAAAAAATTAATTATATGTTAGTTATATATTTTTAACATTTTAATGAATATATGACAATGAAATTATTTAGTATGAATGTAGTTCATGATGGTCGGTAAAAATACCTAAATGAACTAACTATATAATGATATCATTTTTACCAAAACATTCATCCCTATTTCAGAATACATATGGATGTTTGGGTCTGTTTAAATTTATGGGATGTTATTAATAAAATATAATTTCAATTATTTATTTTTAGTTATATTTTATAAAAGAATCCATAATTCACATCATGTGATTCTTACCTGGAATCATGAAATGATTTCTATTAGAATGAAACTAGTTCATGATGGTTGGTAAATCTACCTAAATGAAAAAATTATGTAACAATAATACTTTTTCTAAAATTTCATAGATTTATTGGAACGATGTTTTGTAGTTCCTTGAAATGTGTGTTCTAGTTTTAATAATCACTCCTTCTTGGCGGTTTCTATTGTATTTATTTATAGAACCAGAAACTTCAAACGGTTCTTCATCAAAAAGAGACTTGATTTCCAAATGCAGTCACTCGTTATGTTTGAAGATTTTGATACTTACTAATGTGCATTGGTCTAGAGGATGGGAGGTTGGACTCATCATACCATTTTCGGGGTATTGTTTTCTACTTAGGGATTATCTTTGTATGTTTAAGAGATTTTCATGAATCCTTATTAATTTAACACGAATCACATATGTCCTCCTTGTATTTTTCAATCAATTATTAACAATTGTAAAATTATGAATCATCTGTATATATTCATGGTTCTTCATTAATGGAGATATCAATTTGTATTTGAGATTATATATCAATTTTATCCTCTCATATACTATTTAGATATTCTTTTAATCATCTTTATGATGATATAGATTTTTAATCCACTCGGTGGGGCACTGTGGAATTTATTTCCATCCAGGGAGATGAAGGATTATTTTGATATTGGTATTGTACCAACGAAATGGGTTACCTACGTATCCTTTTGAAAGGAATCTGAACCCTTGTAGTTCGATGCCACATAATGGGACACATCATACCTTTTATGGTCGTGTGAGAATGACCTCTAAGAAAATGGTGATTAGTCAATTTTTGGTGTGAGAATTATGCCTAATAAACCCAAGGAAATTAGAAAGAATATGGGTTCCCATGTAATATTATTTCCTGTTGGGAACATGGCCCATGGAGAATAGGTTGTATTTTGAAATGATGGGTTTGAACCCCAAGCAGGCTTCCAAATTATCCCAAGTGGTTGGGAATCAAATCCCCCATAGCTCAATGAGTCTCATAGGAGATAATATTCTTTTGAGAGAGTTGTTTTTGGGATTATATCCTAAAAATGATTCCATGATGACTTGGGGGGTATAATTTGGGGCTTACTCCTAAGGAGGATGCCCAGATTATGGGAATTAGGGTTGGAATCCTGGAGGGGATATCTAGTGAGCTCGGGCCCTAAAAGGTATTCCTATATATCATGGTTTTATAAAGAATAAGATTTCTCGTATTTACATCCAATGAGTGACTCTTCACCTGTTGTAATAATCACATATCTCTAAGCCCGCTAGAGTATTTCTTGGTGTGAGAAATGATAGGATGTGAAATATTCAACAATGAAACACACACTATTTATCCTTCGCTGTGGGAGTAAGGCGAGCCTATGGCAACAAGGGTGGATGAGGTTGAGGAGATCCCAAAAAAAGGGAGACACGACGTGCCCTCCCACTATTAACTTTACATTGGACAAGGGTTCAATGAAAGGAAGAAAGGATGATGTTCATGGGATTACACCCGGATGGGTTTCCTAAAACAGATCCTTGTATGGTAGGGAGACATCCCCTATACAGGTATGAAAAAGAATGTGTTAACATTACCTTCCCAACTGGAGATCTGCGGTTCCGGGTCTTAGCAACAAAAATGGGAATACAAACCCCAAACCCTAATCCTCCAAACAAGGAACTTCCCATTATTATTCCTTGGAGAAAGGTCCTTGTGACTGTGGATATAAAAACCCACATACACTCCATGAATCCTAACCCAATTGTGAAACAAATGTGGGAATCCTCTGACTGCAAAAATACAAACCCAAATATAAGACACACTGATGTGCCCTTCCCAAGGGTTTAATAAGTCAAGAGGTTTTTGTGGAGGCTTCAATATAGTCCCTTTCAGCTAAGGGAACCAAATAAGGAGTTACCCCACCATGAATAGCGTTAAAGAGCATATTTAAATTTGTATGTAGGATTTATACCATGATATTCCGCGTAGGTACCTCACAAAAGTGTTCCACATTGGTACCTCATGTAAGTGTTTCACATAGGTACCTCACGCAGCTGTACCGCATAGGTGTGTCTCGCAAGTGTACCAAAAAGTTTTGTATTATGACTGAAGAATATATTTCACATATGGGAACCAATCCTATGTAAAAATTGTGAATGAATCTCAAAAAATTCTTATCCCATTTAATAATCTCTTCTCTCATACATTAGAGAGCTACCTAAGACAATTTGAGGGATCTGGGAAAAAGCATTAAGCAATGGGGGCATCGAGGAGCCATTTATCATTTTTAGTCTTCAAAATGGGGATCCCAAAGGTCCTATTTATAGGAATGGAGGGGACCTTGTCAAAGGGAAGTTTTCTGTGTAGGTCCTCTGCGTAGGTCCTCCAAATAGCTATTCAAAGTAGGGGTGTCGAAGTTATATTGCCGTGTAGGTCCTCCTCATAGGCCCCTTGGTGAAAATTATCCATCTTCTGAGTTCCATATCATATTAATCGATAAGTCTTTTTGGGCTCTGAGACCAGTCCAATCAATGTTCTTGAAGATATCTACACTTCATTTGATGGTAAATACCCAATTTATTCTCAAAATAAATGAGGATCTTGAATTTAATGTGTCGACTAATTTTCCTCATCGATCTTGGAAATCAACTACCTACTTCTAGATGAGGGAATCATTCCACTTATCCATTATTGTGGAGTAACATTTTGGCACATCAAAATCCATCCCACATCTTCTTCAATCATGGTGAAAACATATTTACCCATACTTTACATTTTTCTCCATGTAATAATCATATCTTCACTCTATAGAAAAGTGTATGGAACCAATTTTATGGTGTCTACAAATCCCCCCCCCCCCCATAAAATTTGATTTGTTCGGAATGAAAAGAATATTATTCTATGGTAAATGTAGGGAAATTTTATGCGTTTCAAAATCATTTGGTTATATCTGAAGCCACATCATGTTTGGAAGGATGCCCAAAATCTTTCTTAAGCTGCTAGGCTAGGTGATCATAGTTTGATTGTTGCTGGGGTCACATAGACATCCATATATACACTGTGTCTTTTAACTTTTTTTGATCAATAATAACTAAATCATACAAAAATTATGTTTATAGTTCTAGGACTCAACTTTTGTTTAGAGTAACCTTTGCGTGTTTTCAATCTGGTGTGTACTACGTCTTTTTTTGTTGGCATTTTAGAGTCTTTCATGTTAGACAATAAGGGGATAATGTTTAAGGTAGAAATATATTTGACTATAAAATTTTAAATTAGATCCCAAACAAGACACAACAAAAATCAACTACTATAAAATTTTATATATATTTCCAAGTGGAATATTGAGCCATGATTTTTATGTCAAAAAATTTAAAACTTGTGTCATCATAAGGGGAGTATTTTCCAAGAACTAAGTTACCATTATTTGACAAACCCGTTATGGGGGCTGTATTATGCAAGGCCAACTATGGAATAAGCTGCATAGAAAAATAGTGGCCTCTTTTGACTGACATCCCTGTTATGTTGGAAAATTTTATGCTAGGCCACATAGGGGCACGCGAAGCACAGTCAAGAAAAAGAGTTCTTAATAATTTAACATTTTACTGTTGACTGGTAAGGGAAAATAAGATTTGGGTGACTCAAGACCACAATGGGTGGATTTTCCATGGAAAGGGATTTTAAGAATAAATTTCTATTTTATACCGACATATGTCATGAATAGGGAAACCACTTCTATAAAAATTTGGTTTATGAATAATGGGAAAAATTTATTAAAAAGTAGAATTTCTACTATAAAATTATTCAGTTTTATGTCATGCAGTGATGACATTGTATGGATTTAATTTATGGTCATTGGCTTAAATATATGGTATGGAACTCTTCCAATATTTTTTGAATTTGTTTGGAAACATAACAGTATATTCAGGTATGGAAGGGAAAATTCTAAACTGTGATTCAGAAATTTCAATATCTGAAGAATTATATGGAAAAAGGGATAAAGTCATTAGAGGAAGTATTTTCCGAGAACAAAGTTTCCATTATTTAAAAATATCATAATGTGGGTTGTATTATGTAGGCCCTACAGTGGAATATACTGTATATCCAAATAGTGGCATCTTTTAACTGATAGGTCTGTTATGTAGGAAAATTTTATGCAAGGCCACCTAGGGGCACATACTGCATAGTCATGCAAAAGAGCTCTTAAAATTTTTTACATTCTATTGCTAAAAGTTGAAGAAATTTTATCAATATTCATATTTTCCGAAGCACATAGTTTGGTTTATATATAAAGGTACCTGAATATGGGGAGGGTATTTCCATCCAAGATTTCCAAATAATCAGTGGTATAATGCTTTTATGATGTTCTGACCCAAATGTAGGAGTTGTGGTGTTTTTAGTTTTAGGTCATACAACTAGGACCAGGAAAAGAAACTGTATATGATATGTAGCCAAGTGATACCAAGGTTATTTCATATTTCTTGGAACACATGGGGAGGGAAATATGTAAACCATGATTTTGAAGAGTTTTTGATCGAGAGAAAGATAATGGGACCAATATACCCGAATTCTTGTTTTAAAATATGGATTCATGTTTTTTATAATCAAATCTTGAATGGGACAAAGACACTATAACCATGAATGAAATTATCATCATTTGAAAACCCGTTATGGGGGTTGTATTATATAGGGCCAATTGCGGAATATGCTGCATAGCCAAATATTGGTATATTTTGGTTGATTGGACCGTTATGTAGGCAACTTATGCAAGGCCACCTAAGGGAACATGCTGCATAGTCAGGAAATAGAGTTCTCATGTATTAGAAACTCTATCACCTGAAACCGTAAGAATGATTAGGAAGATCTAAAAATATTCATGATTAAGAGTGTGAAATATAGAAGGGGGTTATTCTCAATGCATGTATGAAATATTTGAATCAATATTGGATATGAGTTTAACATCCTTTACATAGATATGACATCTATATAAAATAGAGATTTTCGTTGTTTCCATTGGAATTGAAATTGTGATGTGCAGTTTAATGTCATGAAACATGGACACCATACTCGGCAGTTTTAATTCATGCTGCAAGGAAATTATACTTTGGAGTTTTAATTCATGTAGTAAGGATATTATTAATCCCAAAAGAAATTGAGAAACATTATTTATATAATGAAATCTTTAACCTAATTCCTAATCCCACCTGAGCTATTATCAGTGTAAAAAAGGAGAAGTAAGGTTTATTTCTATAACACAAAGGTGACACAAGTGAATAATATAGTTGTTAGATTTATATTATATTTAACTTCATATAGTAAGGATGAAGATGAAATGATGTGAAAAGGACATATTTTAAATGGACTATGGGATAAAAATCAAGTGTCACTATGTGTCTTATAGGGGGAAAGAATCAAGCCATATGTAATTCAATAAACATTCCATATGCAGGTTTTATTCTTATATAAGGAATTAAGGGATTTTTTGTTATTGGGCCCAAGATTGAAGATCTAGGCATCTCTACAAATCTCATAAATATGAGAATCAAGATGTAAGTATTTATTTAAGAAATCATTTCCCACACAAATCGAGTTTGACAGGTGAGATAGGGGCTTTAACACTTTCCCGAAGAATTATTATGTTTATGACACAAGGTGGTATGAAAATCAAATCATGTATCTTAAAAGAGAACTCTGTATAGATCTTGTTCATATACAGGAGAAGAAAACAAACAAAAAAAGAAAATATGAATTTTGTGGTTTCATTTGGGCCCAAGATAGGAGATCCATGCATCTTTACATATCTTATATAGATGAGAATCAAGCCCCACATAGTTCTTGAAACGAGGTCCCTATGAACATCTGACTCAGACATAGGGAATGGTGGGACTCATGTTCCACAAAGGAGTAACAATAATGTCCATGATACTTGATTATGGAAGATCCTAATGTCAAGTAGAGAAGACTTAGTTGTAAAGTTTAATGTCATGTAATGAAAACAAATGTGGCTACACATTTTAACTTCATGCAACATGAACACTTATGGTTGTTATGATGTTTAATGTCTAGAAACTATGAATTTTTACTGTGCAGTTTTATGTCTTGCAGTAAAGACATGGGGGTTGTGCAGTTTTTAGTCTTGCAGCGAGGATGACTATGAAACTACACAATGTATTTTTTCAAGATTCTCATATTGGTTGGAGTTGTAATTAGCTCTATATCCATTTAGATTAAGGAACAATCTCCATTTGATAAGACCTTATGTATGGAATAAGGTCATTCCTACTATGACTCATGCTTTGGAGGTTTTTCCCTGGTATCATTGGGGTCCTGAGGACCAATACCAATTATCCTTGAAGAAATTAATGGAGGTGAATATTCTTGTAAAGTGATCGTGATATTATTTTTTATAGACTTCTAAATGACGCAAATATTGCAATATTTTTTCATCTAATCATTCTATCTTATTAAACCATTTCTGAGACCTCTCATCTATAAACAATTGATCAAAGATTGAATATCTGAGTGAAGGAAATTACAAATCAATTGTCAAGACTACTTCTGTTCCGTATTGCAATGAATAAGAGGTTTCTTGGGTGGTTGTATGGATTGTAGTCCAATAAGACCATAAAGTAGGAAAAACAATTTTAGGACAAGATTTCTAATCTTTATCCACCATCTTCTTGTGTATATTTGATAAGGTGTTACTAAAATCCTTTATCTACATATTTTCCACTACATGATAGTGAGATGAATGGTTGGACTTGATATTGAACTCCTGATATAACTTCTTTACCTCAACAAAATAGATATTGGTGCCATTGTCCATTAATATAGTATGTGGGACACAAATACTAGTGATGTTGTTAGTTTTGAAAAAACTAACAATGCTTTTGGATCCAACTTCATTGATATGAATTTCCTCATCCCATTTAGAAAACAAGTTAGTATCCATAACAATATACTTGAACTGATTAGCCGTAGATGGATTATATGGTCCTACTACCTTCATTCCCCATGTATAAAATGGAAAGGAGTATTTAGTTTTATGTAGCAACTCTAGGGGCTGATGAATGAAGTTCGAATAAATTTGTCTAGGATGAAATTTCTTAGTGAAATATATCAAATCCTACATCATTGATGGCCAAAAGTATCCATTCCTTCAGATTTGATAAGAAATCCTATGCCCTGACTGGTGAGCACTACAAGTTCCTAAATGTACATAATAATTGACTGTTTCAGTTTCATCTCCATCAATACATCTGAATAGGATTCCATTAAAGCTTCATTTTCAGAGGATCTACTGGTGATATGGACTATCATAAAGAGTAAAATTGGCCGCTCTCCGTTGGATCATTTCTTCTTCAGCCCTATCTGGTGGAAGTACTCAATTTTGTAATTATTCCATGATGGTTGTTCTCCATCCCATGGTATGACCATACAACTCAGAAATAGGGCTAAGTTAATTAATTTCCTCCATTCTTGTCTAAAAAAAGGTGAAATTACATGATAATGGTTTATGATGATAACTGTCTCATCCAGATTTGGATCTTATAAGGCTATAGATTCATTATCTAATGCATCACCTTGGGAATTTTGTGATCGCCGTACATATGAAAATGTTGGTTCTGAGGAAAATTCAGGCATTAACCCTCTTATGTAATCACACAAAGGGATTAAATATTCATTTATAATAAAATACTCCCCATTGATTTATTGGATTACCAATTTTGAATCACCTTTTACTTTCAATTAACTCACTTGAATCCAAAGTGCCAATTCCGAGCCTGTAATAAGAGCTTGATATTCTTCCTCATTTTTGGTTCCGCCTTCTGATAACAGGATGGAATAAGGAAATAAAACCTTTTCTGGGGAGATAAGGAAAACTCATATCCCAAATTTTTTGATTTTAGGGTTTTCCATTTTCTTCTATGTTGGACGTTTGGAGGCACTGTCGAAGTAAAATTCTTATGTTTGGGAATTATCTTGAATATAGAAGACCTATTCTTCAAAAAGTGTAGTATTCAATGATGTATCTTCCGCAAATGGATGTTCGACAAGGACGTTAGCCAGATCATGGAATTTTATTTCCTTATGAGGCACAAACTAGATATCAAACTGGTGAAAAATAACTTCCCACCTTTCCAGATGCCCTATAATCATTGGATGAGTGATGATAAATTTGAGTGGGTTATTGAGAGATATCAATTGGGAATCACGATGTTAAAGGTAGTGACTAAATTTCTAAACTGCAAATATTAATTCCAGGAAGGACTTTTCAATACATGACTATCGAGTTTCTTCAGCAAGCATAGTTCCACTGAGATAGTAATGGCTGTTCTCATTCTCAACATTGTTCTTTTGAGCGAGGAAAGAACCCAATGATCACACTAAAGCTATCACATAAAGAATAAGTTGTCTTCCTTCAATATGTGAAATTAATACTAGTGGACTCAAGATATTTTTCATGAGGTTATCAAATGATTTTTTGTAGTCTTAATTCCATTGAAATCTGACTCCATTGTTCATTAATCCGGTGAAGGGAAAACACATTCCTTCCAAATTGGCGATAAAATGCCGAATATAGGACAAATTTTCATCGAGTCCACTTAATTATATGAAATTTAGAAGAGGATATATGCCATGGATTGATTTTGTTTTCTGAGGATCAACGTCGATACCCCAATTGCATACAACAAAGACAAGGAACATTCCAAGGGTTGCCACTAAATAACATTTCAAGGGTTTCATCTTAAAAATGTGTTTCTGAAGTTTATTGAATATGGATTCCATATCAGCCAATTTATTAGAACGTTTTATTTATTTGAACACAATATTTTCCACATAACATTCCACAAATTTCCTTACGAGGATTAGTATGATATGGTGCATAGAACGTTGATATGTTTTACATGAATTTTATAATCCAAAGGGCATTACATGATAAAAAAACACTTCTTAAGGGTCTCTAAATGAGGTATATTATTCATTCTTTAGGGCCATAAGGATCTGATTATACCCATAGTATCCATCCATGAAGGAAATATCTTCATAGCCCACTGTTGCATCAATTAATATCTCTGTGATTGGAATCGTAAAATCATCTTTGGGACAATGCCAGTTAAGATCTCTAAAATCAATGAGAACAATTATTTTCCCATTCTTCTTTTTCACTATTACAGTGTTGGAAAGCCATTTGGGATATTGAAATTCCCTGAAAAATTTATCCTTTATAATCTATAAACTTTATATTCAATTTTAGAAGGATTAGTTGGGTGTGTTCTTCTTGTTTATTGCTTTAATCTTTTAGGTTATTTTGGAAAACACAAAGGAGGAGTGACTACATTATGATTAAGAAAAATAATTTCAATATAATTCAAAGAAAATATATCTTGATGTTTCTTTAAAAATGAAGTATACACATCTTTCTATTTAGAATTCATGGCCACACTAATTAGAGTGGGGAATGGATCTTCTTCTGTACCCATATTTTTTTCTCTAAGCTCAACCACAGTGGTAGACACACCTTCCTCAAATGCTAGCTAAGTTTATCTGAGATATTCCTTTTCTTCTTCATTCCATGGTATTTCTTTTGTTTCTACTTGAATTGCGGATAATGAAAAAAAAAAATTCAAGTTAGGAGAGGAGTTTAGTATTTGAACATCATGAAGAAGATGCCACCATTTCTGACCCTATTAATGATGAAGAGTCTTTTGGGGTTAATAAATAGAAGATGATGGATTGGGAATAAATATATTTTTATTTCTATTGCATTGCTAGAAAATCTTCAATTATGATTGATTAAGCTGACTCTTTCTTTATTTCGATAGATGAAATGAAAACATCTCCATTTAAGCTTCCATTACTACTAGGTGAATCCACTATTTCCCCCATTTTATCAGGCTCAGATGCCACAATTAACATTATGGATGTTACTGGACGAGTTCATGGATTTGGGTTTTCCTTTTCAATTAGATTAATAGGTAACACATAATCTGTACTCAAATGTATTATTGGGTTTGATGGGATCTTTTCCGGTCCATTCAGAGCATCAACTATAGTTATCTCCTTTGTTATAGACCTCATTCCTTTTGTGTGATAAAACACTGCCTCAATGTATTGAGATTCACACAATTTAATCGGAGCCTTGTCACCTTAAAATGTCCCAATTTGACAATTTAAATTGTACATAAAGCATTGGTGGTGTTAAGAAGGTCTGTCTACATGTTGATGTAGCCAATGAATTCTAAGAAGAATGTAGAAGGCTATGTTGTGACGAACAACCATGAAATCTGAATTAGATACAAGTTCTCCAAACTGAGTTCTATGTGAAATCTCTCCTAGAGGTTCTTGTCCATTCATTTCATATCCTTGTAACCTTAAAGTAGAAGGAAATAAGTCAGAATTAGTTAGGCCCATTCATCAAAGTGTACCAACTAGAACGAGGTTAACTCCAAATCCATTATCAACGAATGATTGTAAGAAGTCTATATCATTGACCTTTCCAGATAAATACAAGGGTCTAATAGGTCCATGTATAACATAATCAAAATCTTCATCTATAAATGATATAACTTCATGATATTCTACAAGATTATTCTATATAAGGTAATCATCAGCAACAACAACATTGGTTTCAAAATCAGGAGGACTTAACAATGCCTCAATAAGTGCTTCTCGAAGATCTTTTGACAGACATAAGGAATCCAAAATTGACAACTTGTCTGGTACTTGGGCCAACTGTTTCAAGACATAATATTGTTTGTCCAAAGGTCTTTGTTTCCCATTCTGGAGAAGTGGTTTTATAGGAGCCTTAGAAATTTTTGATTCTGATGTAGATGTACCCTGTGTCAGAGTGGAAGATGGATATACTCTTAGCTTTGCTAGATTAGACAAATTAGGTCTACTTACCTTTGGAGAGGAAGATGGTGTGACTTCCAATCGTTCCTCCAAAATAATCATGTCAGGATGAAACCAATCTTGTATGGAAGAAACTCTTTGTTCTTATTGAGCCCGCTGAAGGGCTCTTCCACGAGTCTATAACGCAGACATGATTCGAGCTGCGGTAGAGTTAAAATAGTTTCTTCTAGAATACCAAAATCATCCCATGTAACCTTGACACTGGCCTCTTCCTCTGGTTCCCTAATTAGGTACAAGGAACTCTTGATCATTATAATTAGAATCACCATTAGCATAAGGATCCATTTAGTGGATGAAATTAATGGAACCAAAGACAACTCTTCATCTGATGAAGATTCTTCAGGACATATTTGTTCTTGTCGTACTGTTTAATGGGGCGGTGCTCATGATTTTGAAGAGAATTTCAGGAAATCTACCAATTTCAAGGATGAATTTGGTCTTAACCCATGATCACCTTATTCTGACTGCTCTTTTTCCTTATGATCACCTCTTTTTAATGAGGATAAGCCTTTTTATAAAAGTTGTTTTACTATGGCTGGAGTGGCAGAAGACACAATCAATTTTTTCAATAGTGTTTGTAAAATGGAATGAGTTCGGTTGAACATTTTCCTAATCATACGATCATCATATTTTTTCAAATTTTAACTTTTTTACTTCCTGCCATTCACCTTCTTCAACTGGATCTGTAGTAGTAACACATGCTACATGATCTGAAGAACTTTTCAGTTTCACTTGTCCGGAGTCTATAATTTTTTTAGGAGGTCCATGAAAACAAAACACTCCTGAATTGGACTCCCTAATATCTAGTGAAGGGAAAAATAATTCAGAAGATCTTAATCCCTTTCTTTATTTGGTTTCTTTGGCCTTAACAACTAGACCAAATTATTTTCTGAAGTTGATATAATGTAACTGGGAGCTTTTTTATTCCGGAAAGAATAAAATTTATTCTTTAATTCTTCAAATTGATTCCACCTTTGATCACTTAAGTATTCTTGACGAGGTAGCCATTGATACTAATTCTAAAGAGGTGTAGCCCTTTGATATGATGAGGATTTTTAAGTGAAAGAAGGTATTGGTGATTTCTTGAGTGTAACTATAGTAGCCTCTACATTCCCTATTCTCCTTCCCAGAGCTGAAGTAATTATACAAGTTTTTTCCTTATTTATATAATATAATATTCTATATCTTGAGAAATTGATGTAAGGTATGAAAACCCTCCTTTTTATTTTATAGGGATCAGTGGTGTGTGTAATGCATCACGTTGATTTTCCACACAAATTGGAAACAACTCTTCTTGAGGGAGTGCTAGAATTTAGGAATATATTAATCTTTTGCTCCACACAATGAAATCTTAAACATTTTCATTGTCACATTATTTACAATTGGAAAGATAATAAATTTTTCTCTTCATTAACATTGAGAAAAATTTGAAGAATGAATTTATGGCGTCTATATTTTCATATAGTAACCGATCAAGATTGTAAACATGTATACAAGACAAAAGATGGTCCCTATAACATCTAAACAAAACACCTAATATTTACTAGTTCTTGTTGTTTAGGAGTTCCCATCGTTGGATCATAATGAGAAACAAAATGTTCTAACTATTTTTCTAGATCTCCTGAACCATTAATGATTATAAATGTGGTATTCACAAAATATGGTGGGTGGGGGGAATCAGATCCACCCATTAAGGGTAAGCTATCCTTTACGGCATAACTAGGGATAATCGTTCTTCTATCACTTCCAATCGAGTCGTTAATGCCTCAATTATGCTCATAATCATTTGGGGTATATCTGGATGAGATGGAACCTGGATAGGAACAACAACTTGAGCTTGATTTGGGGAAACGACCAGCAAAATAACTAGTAATGGTGTTGGTATTTCCTTTTGATAACCCATGGAACATGCATATCATGATGTGTTTGATACTTCCTTGGATGTGTAATAAATAGAGGGAGTTAATTATCTGTATCCATAGTGTCTACAAATCATCTTTTCCGAGGAGGTCCTATAGGATGAAAATGTTGAGGATATACCAAGAGAGTACATCTTGCAGAAATGATGCTTTGAAGTAACTTTGTATTGGGTATTTTCTACACTTTTATCTCCTCTTTTTATTGTGCACATATTTCTTCAAGAGAAAGAGATTGACCTTGTCTAATTGAAAAGTGAGATACAATCTGACTTTTACCTCTCCCCTTGTTAGATTCCTTTTGAAGGTAGGATGTTTTTTATTTTAAGGCACACAAAGATTCTGGGTAGGCCTCTGATTTTAGGTATGTACACATTCTTCCTTTGCCTCTGTGTGTACAATATTATGGATAAGAACATCATCTTCTGATTACCCTATACTAGACTCATTTTATGTAAGATATTATGGAATGTTGTTAACGGAATTTAGTGATCCATAAAGCATTAATGGAATTTTGTCACTATCATTGTGGGATCGTCTCCCATTATAACTTCCATGAGACTTTGTTCCCTTTTATAATGAATTCGTGGGAACTGTTTGGATGGAATTAAACTGAAAGGAATCCTCAGATAGTTCAGTTGTGCATTCTCTTTGTGGATTCTTCCCTAATCTAGAGAAAACTGACTTTCGTTGAAGAGGGGATTATATATGTGAAAAAAGCCCCCATCCCTATAGGCTGGGCTGTTCTTATTCTTCTTCTTCAAATCATTGAACATTGATTAATGAATTTTATGGTTGAATTAAATGAGAACCTGCCTTGCAAGCTATGGTGGTTTAAGAGCAACTATGGTAGATATTTTCACAACTTATCTTCTCATTTTTTGAATTTTGGTTCGAACACTTTCTGGTTGCATTGTCTGAAAACCACTCAAATCAACTATTTCAGATAATCGATGAGCTATTTCAGATATTTTCATTATCAGACGACTAACATCCTCTAAGTGGGAGGCCTGCTCAAGATTCATAGATGTGTGATGTAAAAGTAACTCAACAACTTATTTTCTTTCAGCCAATCTCTGATTATATCTAGTTGAGGAATGTTCTTGAGAAAACATTTTATTACATACGAAATATTTTTTATTGTGGTCGACCATGGGAAATAAAATTGCATAAGACCATTTTTGGTGGACTTTGCTGATTTTTGTGTGCAGTGAAATGTAATGCTATATGTACACCCTACCCTCTGATATGAACAATAGATGGGGTTTCAAAAATTAACCAGTGTATCCTCTTTAGATCTTTGAGGCATGAACACTGAAGGGTTATCTACTATTTTTCAACCTTTGTATGTTGGGAAACTAATAGAGATTCCACGTAAATTTGGTGTTTCAACCCTTCTATCAACATTAAATGATTTTGATATTCATCATATGTTAGTAATTTGATTTTCAAATGATGAATAGTCTTCCATAAGTTGAGGTGGATATCAATAATGAAATCTTCTACTATAAATTATGGAATGTTATACTGAGAATTTTCCAAATCCTAGAACATGGATGGTATATATCCTTTAGCTAATTGTTTTCTCATGTTTAACATATCATAATCGTCTGTCACTAGAGATTTATCCACTTATTCTGACCAAAGTCGGGGCTTTATATTAGAAGAAAAATGACCTAAGGGAGATTCTGAGAATGATCGTTCCCTTATGTTGTCTTCTGGTTGAGAATGTGTTTCTCCCATAAATGACAAGGCATCATACATGACTGGCCGTGTGTTTGCAATTTTTTCAAGAAAGGAGGGGTTTATCATCACTACATTATCAATTATTGAATTATATTGACAATGTGAGATAATACTGTGAAGAGGAATTTTACAGCAAATTCAATCATGGGGGAGACCACCATGGTTGATTATAGAGAGGGTTGAATCTTCTTACTACCCAGTCTTCTTGACACACGATGGGTTTTCGTGGCTCTCATCCAGAGATAGGTTCTCTGGATTGACCGTATTATTATGAAGCAAGCCTTTATGATGAAGTTTTCGATGGGGTACTTTAGAATTAATATTACCAACCCCATAATCTGGTAATGAGTGGATATGATAATGAGCTTTAACAGATAAATGTTTGAGGGATTCAAGTAGATCAGTATTAAGAGGATCCAAATTGTAGTTGGACTCTTGATTTTACATCTATGTTTGAAGAGATTTATTATTGGATGTTCTCTTACACCTAATTGTGGCCACCTACTGGGATAAGTGGTAATCATGGGAAGGTGTATGTTCTTGCCTTGTAGTGGCCATTAGAAAGGACTGATTACCTTCAATTCAAAGGGGTGTATGTTCCCAATCTTGTTGTCCATATGATACGGGGGAGTATGACCCATGAACCTCCTAGACTAGAATAGAGTTGCCTATCTGCTACGGGATGGCATGCCGATGTATCATCCAATTTGTGGGGATATCATTATGTGTCTTATCCCTCTAGTACTGCCAATGAAGTTGTTATAATATCCTGGAATACTTCCCGAATATGGTTAGGAATTTGTGTCTTCCCTTTCATTATTGATAAGATGTGTCTAGTGACTTCAATAGTCAGAACAGGAATATACGTCCATTCCATATCTAGAGTAGTTGTGTTTACCTGCACCTATCCTTCATTTCATATCAATGGGTATTGGAAGTAATCATGTACGGGGGAGAGAGTTGGGTTTTCCCCAGGATTGTCGTCGGAGCTTTCCGATTGGCTTCTCTACATTCTTTAAAATGAGACTACTGGAAGGCTTGATGAACAATGGAAGGTGTATGTGCATTTTGGCTACTTCCCATCAAGTATGTTTGATAGAAATCCATCAATACTGGCAGATAAGACTGCGTACAAAATTGGTGATTGTAAGTAGGTTTACATTCCTGTTTACCAATTTCCACCACATTGGATTGGCATGAATCTTTAAATTTATTCATATGAGCCTAATGAATAGATGATAACTTGTAAGCATGTGTGTGTTCCTATTCACATTACTCCACCGAATTCATCGGGTGGGATTGGTGGGTTTCTTCTAGACAAGTTTTCTATACTGGAAAATTAGGATGGATGGGTGTATGTTCCCACTCATTGTTTTCCATCAACTTATGTTGATGGAATTTTCTAGAGGTGGAAGTGGTAAGAACCTACTTCTTGTTGAACAGACGTTGTCCCGGGCAATTCGTCTTGCATGCCTGGGTCTAAGAGACCTAGGCCGAACGTCCTAAGCCAACACCCCAATCATTTTTGGGGTTCACTACTGTGCAATTCTTTGGGATGAGATTATTGGTGGGAGTCCATAGGAAGGATCCCTATATCCTAGAATTGAGGCCTTGATATAACTCTTGGTCTACCTCAATGTAGTACAAGAGGGGATGGTTGTTGCGTTCCGAGGATAAGGACCCGAAATAGTTGAAACGGTGTTTGGCACCATCTTCTTTGTGATCATCGGTCATCGTTGGCTAGATGATCAAGGATTTTTATTGACCTTGAGGGCCTATCAGGTGTCCTCAAAATATGGGATTTTACAGTGTTGGTGATACTCCTTTACGAACACATTGGATACCCAATATTGAAGATGCTGGTTGGGTGATAATTTCCTTCCTGTGGCTGATGATCTTGCTTGAGTAGAGGTCAGGACGTTTATAGATGTCATCTTAAAGAAAACCATTTTGGACTGAAGGGACTTCTGAGGAAAACATGAAAACAACAAAAAAACTGCTTTAAATTGACATATTTTTAATGGATACATACGTCATTGTTTCCTTTTTCTGGCCTTCCTTTATCAATCGATAGGCTCCTGAAATTTAGGTAACATTATTAACTTGTTTAAGGATTCACGTCAACTTCAAAATTTTGGTTTTGTAGTTCATGGAAATGTTTGTTCTTCTTTTATGAATCTGTACATCCAGTCTGTTTCCATTGGATTTATTCATGGAACCTAAACTTCCAAAAACTCTTTATCCAAAAGGGACCTAATTTCCAAAGTTATAAGTTTGTTATGTTTGAACTTTACAATAATTATAAAACTGAATTGGTCTAAAGGATGGGTGGTCAAACTCATCTCATCCATTTAGGGGGAGTTATTGTTTACTTTGGGACTCTCATTGTAAATTTAATATATTTCCATGAATCCTTATTAATACATCGAACAGAACATAAGTTCCCCTTATAATTTTCAATCACTTATCAACACATGTAAAATTTAAAATCATCAGTATGTATTTAAGGTTCATCATTAATAGAGATATCTGTATGTATTTTAGATTCTTCATAAATGGTATCCTATCATATACTATTTAGATATTCTATTAATCAGCTATATGATAATACTGGCTTTTAAGCTGCTCAGCAGGGCACTCTGCAATTTATTGTCATCCAGGGAGATGGAGGTTCGTTGTGATATTGGGATCACACCTATGAAATGGGTTACCTAAATATCCTCGAGAAATGAATCAGATCCCACATAGTTTGGGGCCACTTAATGGGACACATCATACCATTTATGATCATGTGACAAGGACCTCTAAGAAAAATGTTCTTTGTCAAAGTTTATTGCAGGACTCATGCCTATGCAGCCCACAGAACATGGAATGAATATGGGTTTTCAAGTATGATTAGACCATGATGGGAATATGGGCCAAGGTGAACAAGGTGGATTTTAAAATTTTTGGGTTGAACTTCAAGGAGGCTTCCTACGTATCCCATGTGGATAAGAAACAAATCACATGAAGTTCGATGAGTCTCATTAAAGAGTATAGTACTTTTGGATAGATGAGTATGAGCCTACATCCAGAAATGGGTTCCTTGATGAATTGGGGGACTCATTTTTTGTTATTCCTTAGGAGGATTCCCAAATTAAGGGAATTAGGGTTGGATTTCTGAAGAGGATATTCAGTGAGCTCGAGCTCAAAAATGGATTACTATGTATCCTAGTTTGAACCGGAATCATAGTTCTCATAGTATCTTCAAGTGAGTGTTCGTGCACATATTGTAATTATAACAAATATCTAAGCACATATGAGTCATTCTCAGGGTGAGAAATAAGAGGATGTGAAAGATTAAAAAATGACACATACACTTTTCAGCCTTCACTAATGGAGGAGGGAGAGCCTACGTCGGCCAGGGTGGACGAGGTCGAGGAGACCTGTGAAGAGGGTGAGATGATGAGCCCTCCCTCTATTCACTTTACAATGGACATGGGTTCAATGAAAGGAAGAAGGGATGGAGGTTAGAGGCTTACACCAGGATGGCTTCCCTGAAAATGATCCTAGTTTGGGAAGGAGACTTCTCATTTTCTTCAATGATTTTTTTTGAACCTTACCTTACCTAATAGAGATATGAGGTTTTAGGATATATAGATGAAAAGGGAGCACATAACCCAAACCCTAATCCTCCAAACAAGAATCATCCAAGAACTGTTCTTAGGAAAAGGTCCATGTGACTACGAATATACAAACCCAGAAAAACGCCATGAATCCTAACCCCATTATGAAAAAATGTGGGAAACATCTAACTGTGAAAATAAAATTTCATATAGAAGACACACAGATGTACCCTTCTCCAGGGTTTGATAAGTCAGGAGGTTTTGGTGAAGGCTTTAACTTACTCCCTTTTAGATAAGGGATCCAAGGACGCAGATACCCTGCCATGAATGGATTTAATGAGAGTATTTATGTTGGTTTGTGGGAGTTATACCTAGCCCTTCCACATAGGTACCTCATGAAAGTGTTCCGTGTAGGTACGTCATGAAAGTGTGCCTCATAGGTAGCCCTTGTAGTTGTACTGCATAGGTGGGTCGCGCAGTTGTGCCGCGTAGGTTTGTTTAGTGACTGAAGAATATATTTCACATAGGGGAACCAAACCTATGTTAAAATTTCAAATGATATTCAAAACATGATTATCACATTTAATTATCTCTTCTTTCATACTTTAGAGAGATTCCTGAGAAAATTTGATGGATCTGGGAGAAATAGATACACAATGGGAGCTTCATAGAGTCTTTATACTTTCTTAGTCTTTGAAATGGGGAGGCCAAGGGACCTATTTATTGGCATAGATAGGACCTAGTCAGAGTGATGTTTTCCACACAAGTCCTCTGTGCAGGTCCTCAACATAGGTCCTTCGTGTTGCTATTCCACGTAGGGGTGTAGAAAAATTATTTCCACATAGGTCCTCCGCATAGGTCACTTTGTTAAATTTATCCGTCTTCCATGTGAAATAACTATTGATACGTAAGTCTGTTTTTGATCTACGACAAGTAAAATAGAAGGTCTTGAAGATATATACACATCATGATATGGTCAATAACCTATTTCTTCAAAAAAGAAATGTGGATATTGAATTTAATGTGTCGAATAATTTTCGTCATTGATCTTGGAAATCAACTGCCTACTTCGGGATGGGGTAATCATTCCACTTATCCATCGGCGTGGAGTAGTATCTGGGCACCTTGAAATATAGACAAAATTTTATTCTGTCATAGTGAAAATATATTTACCCATACATTAAATTTTATGTCTATGTGAGAAACATATCTTTATGGTATAGAAAAGTGCAAGGAACACATTTCATGGTTTCTACAAACGCATATGGGTATTTTTGAACATTCCAATTTCAAATACAATATTAATAACTTTTAATTTAAATTTTGGAGTTATAATCCCATTTTATAAGAACATAATAAAATTACCCTCATGTAATCCGACCATAGAACCATGAAATGAATGCTCAAAGAAAATAAAAATTAAAAAATATTTCTTATTTTAATTTTTATAAATGAATATACAAAATGATAATAAATCAAATATAAATATATAATGATATTAATTAAGTAAATAATTAATAAAATTTTCTTATTCGCAATATTTTGGGAAATTGAAGAATGGATTCATGGATAAGACAAGGGATATCTCTGAACTACCATTTTTTAGGTTACGAACATTTACTATCTCTCTTACATTATCTCAGTATTTAATGCTATTAATTTCATAAAAATTATGTACATATGACTCTTACATATATACCTATCATAATATCCCTTCCATTGATGGATTAATATGTTTCATAATTTCTTTCCTCAAATATAATCCATTTCATTTAGCGGGTAATTTTTATGTTTTCACCTTCAGATTGATTTTTGTTTTTGTCACACAAAAACATGTACATGTTATGATGGGTGAAACAGTATAGTGATCCAATGAATTGGGTAATGTTTTTCCTCGTTAGATGTCACATACATGATTAGGAAGTAAACATAACCATTATAGTACTCTTTCCACCATGTAATATTCTCTTGGTAGTTTTACTTAGCACATATTTATTTGAGGTTATATATTTCTACCTTATTCCCAATTTTCATGGTCATATTATTACATGGTATTTATGTTAGTGTCCCAGCTGATTATTTAGGAACAATATCTTCTTTGATATAGCTATATTCCTTACAATTTACATGTTATGCTTCGATATCAGGTTTATTCTCTTACTGTATTATATATCTCCCCATTATTTTCTGTATTCCCATTGTAATCATATTCAGTTTTCTAAGATCAATGGGATATAAGAGCTCATTATGGATAACAAAAAAATGTATTTTGCATTCTTATTTATGTATAATGATCATTTTCTTTAAAGATTTCGGTCCTCACAATATTTGGGATGAAAGTAAAGGATATTTGTATTAAAAATCAAGTAATAATATTTTTAAATGCAATAGGTTGTTATTTAGTTTCTATAAAGAGTCTCTATGAATAGTTAAATCGTCTTAATGAGATTTAATTAATTTAATATTTATTCTACTTATAATAAGTAATTAAATTTTGGTGATTTGACAGTATATTAATATTGGGTTCTTCCCATACAATATCTCATATGAAGTATTATTCTTGTTTGGAGATAAATATGGTTTATTTATTATATTTTCTAATATGAAGATCATTTACATGCAAAATTAAATAATTGTTCCTTTTTAATAGGCATTGTTTAAGCAATTTTATTGATTATATAGTTCCTCCTCTCAAATATATAATATTATTAACGAGTCCTTGATATTGAAACATTATAACAACCCAAGAATTTAAATTATGAACATCATATTCGATAGCGTGTCTAAACAAACCCCACTGTGTAATGGAATACAAAATTGCAAGAAATTATAATATTTTTATTTTTACATAAATCTATCTTCTTCGATAGATTTTAATGTATGCCACACATATGTATAATGAAACATGATACTCTCTTGAAATTTTATTATTTAAACATTTCAATTATGACCATACAAATAAAATAGATTGTATGATTGTTACAAAAAAATTATTAAAATTATATTATTTACACATTTTTTTAAAAAGTTAAATCAATATATTTTTATTAGAGATAAAACTATAAGAATTTAAAATAAAAATAATTGTATTGTGAAAACATTATTATTTTAAAAGGTTGTTCACTTTCTATTTCTACACATAATTTATAATTAATTTTTACCTCATTTATAAAATTTATTTTGAAAAATATACTTATTTTTTGGAATCATAATATTTATATAAACTATGGATGATTTTTTTATAATTTTCTAGAATGATTAATTTTTTGATGAACAGTGAAATATTCTGAATTTAAATTGAAAAAATCATTTTCATTTAAATTATTCATATCATTAAAATGTAATTAAAATTGTTATTAATGTAAAATAATAGTTCAATTATATATATACTATCCCTATTAAGGTCATTGGAATCATTTTCATATAGAAAATAAGTGATTTTTTCCATATTTTCATTTTGAAAACCTATTTTGTCATCATGTCTATGGGAGTAATTTTAAATTATAATTTCCATTACAACTAATTCAACTGAAAACTGGATTCAATATTTGGATTTATAATAATTTATATTACGTAATAATTTCACATTAATTTTTTATTGTATTAAATAATAAAAATTTTAAAAAATATTTTTCACGCATATGGATGAAATGGGTTGACTAGGGGATTTAAAAAAAGATAAGTGTAAAAATGAAAAAACAAAACTCTAAACATATTTTATAGACATCGATAGAAATTATTATATTTAATTTTTGATAATAATTCATTTTGGACCTTTTTTGTATGTGAAAAACATGAGTACATGTTTAAATTTTAAAAACACATACAAATGTGCCTCTCTCATAACTTATAAAAGGAAACCCTTATTCTCTATTCTTAAGACCTTAAAACAATTTGGTATCAACAATTATTATACCATATGTCTTATATAATTAAATAAACTCATCCTATAAGACTTATTTTTGGCATAAATACATCCTATGAAGGCTTTGGTGCAAACATATGAAGGTTACAAAAGAAGAGGTAACATTTTTTAACGTGAATAATTATTTTATTTATTACTCAAAATCATTAAATTGTTATTAATACATGGTGATATAATAAACTTATTATATTCCTTAAATATTTTTTTGAATTTAAAGTATTTACCTACAATCGTCTCCACTTCCATCAAATGGGTTACAAAATCATCGTATGTGTATAAGGAGAACTATCGCCTCCAAACCTGATATTATAGGTTTTCCCATAACCAGTAATCATGGTTGGGTATGAATTTATACTTATAGTATATATATATTTTTTATAAAATAATTATACATATGTATTATTTATATCATATATACATTTTTTTATTTTCCTTTTCATAGAGTATACAATAATGATTCTTGTTTGTAGAGAGAACTGCCGCCTTGTGATGTGATGTGATACGTATTTCACAAACAAATTACAAGAAATTTAATATGAGTAATGTTAACAAATATTTTTAATATATATAAAATAATACACATATTCATGCAAAAAAATTCATTCTGAAAAAAAATATTTAATCCCTTTTCTTATAATGAAAATGATTTATCGTTTATATATGGGTGGCATACTACCTTCGTGTAGCAATGTGAATTTCTTTTCATTATCACAACACATGGAATATATATAAGTATATTTATAGAAATAATAAGGTTTATATTATATTATTATCATTTTTAATGATAAATAATTACTTAAATTCTTTCTATAACGATAATTAGAAAATCGGAATGCTACTCATAGCTACATACCATATACCAGTTCAATGATTATAACATAGTTAATTTTTCATAACCACATTTCCAGATTGATTTTAAAAGTATAGTTTTTATATAAATATAATGAAAATGTCATGATTATTATTCTTTATATGTTTAAATAATGACCAAATTGACGATAGTCGACAAACCAACGTCATTTTTGACACATAAGAAAAATATCATCGAACCATCTAATGTAAACCCAATTGATTATACAGTCACATTTAACAAGGTAATAATTTTATTAATGGAATAATATACCTAATTTTTTATTGACAATAAAAATAATAAAAATATTTTTATTATTGATGTAGATAAGTAATGATTGTTACAATTCAAACTCATGTTAAGGGTTTCTTATCTCAGTTTTTCATCCTTGAGAAATAAATCAAATTCACCCTATATTTATTTTAATGGTATATATACTATAATATTTTTATGTTATATCATTATTTAATTTAACATAATTTTATTTAATGTTTCATTAATGTAATTTCTTTGATTATTCTTAAGATTTAAATGTTATAAAAGCATTACGGTTTTTTTCACAATCTCATCTCTATTTAAGATTTCTATTATTTAGGTCTCACATTGGGGAATTATATGACAATTATAACTTTAAATCAATTTATTTTCCATTAATGAATTTATTAATGAAACTTTTATAGTAGTTGTACCATTTTCATATATTGGGTAATTAAAAATGATTAATAATATGTTTTTACGAATATATGACTTTATTTATCACTTGGATCGAACATATTTTTTTTTCATTGAAACAAATTTTTTATAAAAAATTTCAAAAATTTTTTTATCCTATTAAAAATAATTTATTAAATATATTCTAAACATATTTTATTTTTAGAAAATTATTATCAAGTAAAATTCATTTTCCTTTCAAAGTAATTTTCGTTTGTGTTTTACTGAAAATGTTAATGGAATAATTGATTTAACGTGTATAATGTGAACATAATTTTCCACCCTATTGACTAATAAATATTTTAACAGTTAGTTTATAAATTTCCAAATTTAATTTTAAAAAAATGGTTTTCAATTTATTTTAAAATTTTAGTATTAAAAATATATTGTAAAGGAAGTGGTCGTTTTCCATAAAAATGTTTTTAATGATGTTTTTATGGTATTTATACTCTTCAACGAAATTAATAATTTATTGAACATATGATCCACTCAGAATATGTTGTATTGATATCATCATTATTTTTTCTTTAGATAGTTTAAGATTAGTTTGACTGAGGATCACAATTTTATTTCCATCCACTGTATTTCTCAGAATGTCCTATGATATTGTTTATTGATTAGTGAAGGAATGGAAATTTCGTATTGGTGATTTTAATATAGAGATTTTTTTTCACCCCTCACATATGATGAATCAATTTCAAAACATAATTTATGGGATAGGGCCTGATATATCCCATTGATGTTTTTTTAAATAAGGTGTCACTTTGGTCAAATTACCAAAGAAAAATTTATTAATGATAAATATTTTACATGAGTCTAAAAGACGGGATCATATTACAATCTTTTACATGAAGTGGAAGCAAGTTTTCTGGGAGGTCCTCCGTCCAGGTTATGTTTTGCGCAACCCCTTTATTTTCAAGTCCTTCAACAACCTCATTTTCTTCATGGTATGTATGAGTTGCAATGAAATTGATGTCTTGAAGGGAACAGAGAAAATTCATCTCGGGTGTAGTAATCGGCCAAGAAAGAGGAGTCGTTCGGTTCCAAATGGTCCACAACACAGTAGTAAAATCACTTTCTATCCACAAATTGTTCCAACTGCATTTCATGGAAAAGGAAATGGCATGAATCAGACTCCACATTTCAGCTTCCGGAGAGGTTACAGAACCATGACCTCCAAAAAAGCACCCTATGATCCGACCAAGATGATTCCTAAAGAAGGTTACACATCCAATAGGGCCTGGATTTCCATTGGAGGCTCCGTCCACAATTATTTTAATCCCCCCTAGGATCAGATGCGTTCAGAAGACCTCAAGCGTGCGTCCTGTCCGGCTTTTAGTAGCAACTACCTGAAGATGATGCAGAATCATAAAATCTATAACAAAGTTGTCACAACACCCTTTTGGAATTATTGTAGCTTCCTGAATAGCGATGAAAATTCTCATTTTACCTGCATTATTGTTATGTGAGAATGTTTTATGCAGAATTGAATTTTTGTCGTACTAGATTACATGAATAAGCTCTTCCAACCCAACAAGAAACAAGTTTTTGATATAATAGGAGTTATCCATACTCACACAACGTTTTAGATGGTTATTGATAGAGTCTTGAATCAGATATCTGTAATAAAAAATGTCCAAAACATAGTTCCAAAGAGTAGTAGCAGTAGGACAAGACAGAAATAAATGTTTACTATATTCTCTATGTTGGTTACAAAGGCGACATTTTGAGCAAAGCTGGATACCAATAATTTGCAAACAAGAATCAGTGGGGACCCAGTTATAGGAAAGACAACAAATAAGAGTGAGTCATGAAGGATTAGTCCAAGACTTATCAGAAAAATTAATCCACTTAATGTCATTATCAGTGTTATGCAAAGAATGATTGTAGAAGTGTTTGGAATTTAGAAAACCATTGTGAGAATGTTACCAGATTAGATAATCCACTGAGTTTGCAAAGGGATAATTATCAATGATGTGAATGGAATTATTAGAGAGAGTATCAAGATGTGAATTGAGAACACTGCTGATAGTGTTGTTGATAGATTTAGGGGAATGATCTGGAGGAAATAAAGAAATAAGAGGAGCACCTATCCAATTATCTAACCATAATTTCATAGAGGATTTTCAAGTGACAATCCATCAACAATTGTTCATAATGATGATGAAAATAGTTTTGATGGATGGACTAATAGAAGAGTTTAGGAAGTTCTTGTAACCTTTCTTAAATCTTTCTAGAAACCTATTTTTGATAAAAGCAATTGAGGGGGTGTCATTATGAATCAGGTTCTAAGTGATTCTGGATTGAAGGGATTCATTAAATACTTTTAAAATTTTAACAGAGTGGCCACCCTTGTCTAAAGTCTTACAGTAATTATCCTAGGGGATAGTCACTAGTTTCTTATCTAATGTGCTACCAGTTCAAAAAATGTTTTTAACATGAAAATTCATTTTTTTTATAAGAATGGACAACCAATTGTAGACCATCATGGAGTAGACCAACTTGGAGACAATGACCGACTTGAGAAGACAAACTCTCCCTACCATGGAGAGAGAATTACCTTTCCAAGTGGAAAGATGATTATGTATTTGATAAAAAATGTTTAAAAAATATCCTACATTGGGATATCCCCAAAAGATGGGGACCCAAAGTTATTTTAAATGAATTTTTCCTTCTTTACTATGAATTTAATTTATAGTGGCATATTTTTTACTAATCGGTACATTTTTTCAAAAAACGATGAATGATTTGGTCCCACCAATGACCTGAACCGAGACCTCCTCATAATGGGTGCAAGTATATTTGAGAGTTTGATGTTTTTATATCACTTTTTAGGAACAATATAATGTCATATGCATAAGGAAGATGTGTGGCATCATTCAAATTTATGTATGTATGAATAGGTTTATGTTTATTTTTATCAACCAACCAAGTGAGCAGATGACTTAAGTAATCCTCTGTAATAGCAAAAAGGATTGTAGATAAGGGATCACCTTTTATGAAACCCTAGGTGCAATTGAAGTATCCTTTGGGAGATCCATTGATCTAGATGGAAATGTGGCCTGAGAAAAAAAGGTTTTGATTCTATGAATGAAGATATTATTGAAGCCAAAACCATGAAGAACATTGAACATGAAGTCCCAATCCATTGTGTCAAAGGATTTTATAATGTCAAGTTGGATGAAAATGTTTCCACCTCTATTTTTATTATTTAACATATTAGTGCATTCAGAGGTGAGACAAATGATGTCCTGGATGGATCTACCTATGACAAAACCAAATTGATTACAGGAGATAATTTTTTCTACAATAGAGATGAGTCTATTCGCATCCAGTTTGGTGATAATTTTATTGTGGCTATTAATAAGGGAAATGGGTCTGAAGTGGTGAATTATAGAGGCGTTTTCTATTTTGGGAATCAAAGTATGAAATTGTGCATCAACCTATGTGGTAGGCAGCCACTATAAATGAAATGATTAAAAAGTTTTCAATCAAAAAGTTTGATGATATCTCAATAATTATGATAGAAACCATTATTAATGCCATCAGGACCTGGGGTACTATCAGGATTCAGGATAAGAATAGTGTCTCTAATTTCATGATCAAGGGGAACACCAACGAGGAAATTGTTATTCACATCAGTGAAAATGTGAGGAATCATATCATGAATGAGGTCTTTTCTAATGCTTGGTCCATTAAATAACTATTTAAAATATGGGACAACATGATTGGATATGTCCTCTTCTTTATCTAAGAGGTTGTCCCCATCTTTGAGGGTGGCAAGTGGTCTGTAGGATTTCCGGACTCTCTATAAAGAATTTTAGAATTTGGTATTTATATCACCATCAGCTAACCATTTTATTTTAAGAGCTTACATATAAATGTTTTATGTGAATGTGAGAAGAGAATTAAGTTTCATAGTAATGTTAATCTTGTGATTATGATCTGAAAAAAAACCAATAGAGTGTTATTGTTTTGAATTTTATGAAGTTCATTCTCAAGAAGTAGGATGTCGTAGTCAATTTGTTTCTCTTTCACATAGTACCAATTTTTAATTTTTTTGTTTAAGAAATTTTAATTTAATGTTACAAGAAAAGGCATCGTTGGACATCGTCATAGAAGACCAATCATGATTAATGATCCTAAAACATTCAAGGTCTGAGAACCAATCATTGGTTAATCGAAAGGGAATAGGTGGTTTCATAGTTTTGTGAGAGATAGTGAACAAGATAGAATGATTGTCCGAATGGGTTTTCGGGAGGGTGGTGATAGAAATGGAGTGCCATTTATCTAAGGCATGGTCATTAGTGAAGGCTCTATCGAGTTTCTAGTAACAACTCTATTATAATTATTCCAGTACCTAGTATATTTGGCACAAAGTAATGGAATTTTAGTTAATCCAGTGTCTTCCATAGATTCTTTAAATTCATTCATAGATATAGTTGAGTGGATAAGACCATGTTTTTCACCTGAGGAGATAATAACATTAAAATCTCCAACAAAAATCCAAGTAAAGTGAACACGAGAACTCAAGAGAAAGAGGTCATTCCAAAGAGTCATCTTATCTGGATAGTTGTTCTTAGCACAAATAAAAGAATAACAAAGATGTGTGAAATCAATCATAAAATAAAAAGTGAGGCTTTGATAAGTGATATGAAAAATACTAACATTAAACAATGAAGATTGATCAAAAATAAAAAGAGTATCCAGATTTGTGAGGCTTTGATATGAACCTATAATGGTGTATCCAAAACGACATAAGTGAAGTAATCAGTGGAAAAAAGTGATTTTGGGTTCAGAAATGGAAAAAACTAAAGGCTGTTGAATATTGGACATTTGTTTTAAAACAATGAAGGTTTCATGGTTTGCAATACCTTGAAATTTCCAATATAAGATCTTCATTTAAACCTGCGATTGGAGTTTAAACTCCCTTTTAATTTACTATTCGAGCCTTTATGAATATTTGATCTTCTATGATTTTTAGTCATATTAGTGCTTATATTTACGCCCTCACTTCCCTTTTGTGTCTTCTAAGGTTTTATCATTATCAGTTGCTGGCAGAACATGTAAGGAAGTATCATGCATGATATTAGTATCGAATGATGCATCAATATGACTAATAACCATATTTTTAACATCATCTAAATTATTGATATTTGAAGGAGTGCGTTGGACCTCATTAAAATAGGTACCTGAAATTTTGCATGGATCAGGGGTACCTGACTATTTTCTGTGTGAACAGTTGATAGAAGTTTTGTGATCAAATCACAAGATAGCCCGGTGTGATTTTTCTCATTCTGCTCAGAGAGGCCAGATGCAGGATAGTTATTCTACTCCGCAGAAATCCTAGCCATTTTCCATAGATAATTTTTTGAAATCCAGTCATGTGACCAGCCTGCATAGACTGCCCTCCTGTATTGGACTCTAGATCAGTGAATTTTGAATCCAATAATCCTTCTCCTGGGTATTCCAGAGCATGGGCCACCCCAACAGAAATAGAAGTATCTTCAGAGCCCATGTGGGATTTCATCCGTTGAGTAGGAGCGGGGGAAGTGGCCTGTGCAATAATGTTCACAGGGTTTCTTACTTTTCATTTAGTTATTTAAATGTTATATAAATTGGGGGCCATACCTATGAAATCAAAGGAAAACTGTCCAGTAGTGCACTCCAATGTCACTGCATTCTTTCAAGCATGTGACTGCTGTAAAAAATGGCCAGAAATGTCCATTTTTGAAGAAGAAGGGTTGTGTGTGATGTCCTTTTTTAGAGTATAAGGACAATCCACCTATTGTGAACTAGTAACTAGTGATGGGACAAGATTACTGTTTATCCAAAAATGGGGGGAATAAACAGTAATATCATCAACATCAGCTTCTCCCTCAGTTTTATCAATTAGTTGTTCATCTTGAATTACATTTAAAACTATTTTTTCAATATCTTTTAAAATTTACTATTCTGTATTGTTATTTTATTTCATTTCAACCGATTCCACGCATGTATTACCATAGGTAACTCCTAAATAGTTTGAGTGGGTGGATTTTTTAACCCAAATTTCAGTTTTCTATTTATGAGTTTCTGCTTTATCAGTGATACACATCTTACCTCTTCGGTTTCTAAACTTAGTCCACTCATTTTCTTCGGGTTGTACAACATGGTTTTTAACTACCCTACAGTTCAAGATAGAATGTCCAACTATCTTGAAATTATCACAATGGAAGGCTTTCATTCATACTCAATTGTAACTTCTGTTATCTGATCCGTGGCATTAAAGCTAACAACATTTAGTAGTTTAGAATCAAGGTTTATTTCTAACATGATTTTATCAAACAATCCATGTTCTGCATTAATAGTACCTTGATATATCTAAAGGGGGTTCCTATGAATATGTCTATGTCATTAAGAATCTTCGGGTGCTAATAGATCCAATTAAGACCATTAAACTGAATCCAAACATTTTTTATGGTGTTTTTTTGAGTGTGTGGATTAAAAATGCTATCCCATTCTAATATTCAAAAGAAACCAGGTTTGATTTAGATATTTCCTAATTTCCAAACATGGTTAAATTGCTCCTATGAGTTCAAATGGATCTGAAAAGAGCCACGAAGTGAAACCCATAATAGAATACTTATGCAATTGCATATGTTGTTGAAGGTATTTAGGGTCGGCTTTGACAAGGAAGTGGCTATAATCCAATTTCTTATATATCAGAGGCTTTGAAATAGTATTAGTGGATAGATTCGTACCTTTCGGCAATTCAATGAATAAAATTCCTTTTGACTTACCAGTCAATGAGCGGGAATCCGATTCTTCAGGGAATAAATCCTTTCACAAATTTGTAACAACATGTTCATTGTATGTCCACCTCTCCTACAGTCGATGAGACCCAAATCTCCCCGACACTACAAAGGAGGTAGCCATTGTAGGTTAAAACGAAGAATTAGTTTGCAAAACCTAGTTTCCTGATGGTTTTTAGAAATATATGGTCTCCCATATCTCTAAAACTCTGTCTCTCCAATCATTATCTATGCCATTGATTTATTTTAAGACTCATGAGACAATATATATTTGTTTGTGGTCGAGGCATTTACCATTTATATATATTTCATGGAATAATGCATAAATGGTATGTTTTAGATGTACATAATGATGCATTCTATCATTATGAAATAATTTATTAATATTAAATGTTATTATTAGACAAGTTATAGTATCCATAGTTAGGTATCATCATCATCTAATTATTTATATGGAGTTATTTTGATACATTTATTATTTACATAGTATACACATGCTATTGATTAAATGGAACTTGATTCCGTTATATACATTACAATATTGATTATTCCTTATATATTGATATATTATACTGTACCCTCACTCTTAATGACCAAATTATATCACTACTTTTTTCACAACCCCTCCCCCAAAAGATGCCCCTCCAGAGCTGGTAATGCATAATGAGACATAATAACCCCCCGAGTCCTACCTCTAGTGGGCCCTAGGGTGTAGAAAAGCACCAAGTTTATACAACCTCACAAAATGGGAGGAAATTTCCATTTTAATTGAACAATATTATGACATAAGATGTTTCACCCCAAAAAACCCAATGATATACATATATAAGATAACATCAAATCCATCTAACATGAATATATAAAATTAAAACTATTACAAATTCAATAAAACTCTAGGGTAAGTACCAAATGTAATTCAATGAAGTGACCCAACCACTATACCAAATCCTGATCTAGTATCACCCAGCATAGTCCCTCTGGTCCTCTTAGAAAACTAAAATTAGTTTTATATAGAATGGGTGATAATATAAGTATACATACTAAAAAAAACTTAGTCTCCCATGAACATGTGATCTAATCATACTAATTCTCCTATGAGAAAACATATTAGAGCCAAAACATAACATAAGTAGGAATACTAACTACTGCAAACTCACCATTATACACCCACCAAATAATGAAAATCATGTAGTATAATATAATTCACATTGGTGATAGGGAAACCCATACTAATTTCACAATAATTATCCGCTCTCAAACCATAACTGAAAAAGTCTAGGCACTCCTAGCTCTTTCTAAGTAATCAAACCACATCCTACCCACACACACCTAGGACTAACAATCACAACACATCCCTCTGGTAGAAAACTATGCCACTACCAAAACACATCTCATATTCTTACACTTGGGAAGCACAAATCATGTCATCTGAACTCACCTGGTAAAAAAAACTCACTCACACAGACCTGGGGCTCAAGAACGACAACCATCATGAAGAATATTGGGTTATTCTGCCTGGAAGTGGGGGCATGGATGATCAGGTTAAAATCCATTCATACTCCCACTAAGATGTTTGGGAAATACACTCTTCCCCATGACAATGGCGGAGTTCATCACGTGGAGCTCAACTAGTGTGGGGTGCATATAATATTCAAAAGAACAAACGTCATGTGTTTATATATATATCATATCAAACAATCAATACCATCCTATGGGATTCCCAAAAATAACTACCATATATTAACATAGTAGTATCCGAAAGAGTCACTTCAGATGTCAATATATTTAAGAGGATTCACAAACCTTTCTCCCTTAATAACAATTAATTTCATTATTTAGAGTTAACCAGGTTAACCATGGAACCCGTCCTTTAACATTTCATTGAAAAACTCATTGCCATTTAATAAACCAACTCACACCATCTCCACATTATTAAGTATTTATTTTCACCATCACTACCTAGGAAACTATGTAACATAGACAATAATAAGAAGTATAATAAATATCACATCAAAGAAAGAGAACCATGATAAATTAACCCACATACATTCCTCTACAATTAAAACCCACACAAACCACTTCCATCATCATTATTGAATGTCATTATTCTAAATCAATCCTCTCAGCAGAGAAAACCCCCCCTCTCATATCTCCACTATGTAGCCAACAACAGCACAACATGATCACAACTATGTTTTATAACTCATCCCATCCATTAAAAAACACACCCCTTAATAGCCACATTAATGTTCACAAACAAAAATTCTCCAATCCTCAGATTTCATTGCATCACCTGAACCACCAAAATTCACACAACCATTCCCACAATGATACGAAAACACAATTCATAACAATTACACACACAAAATAACACCAAACAAATCAAGATAAGGAATATTCAAATTTAATAATACATTCATCACTCAATTTCCACTTATTAATTAAGGGTTTTCATAGAAAAAGTTTGATATTAGGAATCCATTTATTAGTTGAGTGTACATGGTTAAAAAAATTCATGATAGTAGCTTAATATTAAACAAAAAATAGGTAACCCACAATCTTTTATGTGCACAAATAAAAACCCAAAAGGACATTGTTTTCAATAGGCATACAGACCATACAATTCACAACATTATTTGAAACATCAATAGAATAATATGATCATACATCACTTTTCGTAGCCCCTATTTATGGATTTAAAACTGATTTTGATTACTTTATTACAATTTGGATTCAAATATATTCAGAACAATACATTCATACAACCACACCATATGATACACAATTTGGATAGACGAAAGAAAACCTAACTGGAAGAAGACCGAATCAGAACTTGTTGGTTGCACCAATGTATGGGTGCACATGCAACATGAAATGACTCAAGGAAAAACTAGATCCAAAGGATAAAAAACAATGCACAATTCATTAGGGAAGAATTTTTCTGAGGATGACTATTATCAAGAGAAATTGAAGTTGAAAATGAAGAGAAGATATTGTCTTTAGAAATTCTATATCCTAAAATAAGAGTTCAAATGGTTTTTGAAAGTCAATAAAGTAACATTTTGACCAAGACAACATGATTTGGAATTCAAAAGAAGATTCAGTTTTTAAAAGATATATATGATTCAAAACGACTCCAAAAACTAATAAATATTATATTAAATTAATTATACATTAAAGAAAATGTTAAATGGGAAAACTGAAGAAATGGGGAAAAACCGTAATTTTGAAAAACCTTTTACAAATGACTCAATGTTAGATCAGTCATAGTCGCGAGTACAAGTCACCTAGTTATATTAAATTAATTATACATTAAAGTCACCATTATGACTCACTATCATGACCTAGTTGTGTGGTTTATCCTTGTGAGCTATCAGTACAAGTCACCTAGTGGACTCATCATTGCAGCATACTATTGGAAAACATGAATTTTGGAAAACACATGTAATGAGACATCATTCCTTCCCAAATAAATTTAACCACTATATTTTCTAAATGTAATGGACCAGAGTGGTCCAGAATATTAAATCATATCCCTATCATACTATTCCCACACTCGAGAATCCCCAACTAATCCAAGAATATTGAGGGGTACTAAAAACTATCCCAAAATATACCTCTCAAGGATACCAATGCAAATGAAACACCACTACCAACCAAACACATTTTCGTTCAACGATAATCCATTTTATGTTGTCTGAATTCTAGGGTGGAAACCACCAGATCCTAGAACACCTCCTCCAACATCTGCTGACCCAAACAACCACCAAACACACCACTAAAGAATAATGATCAAACTATCTCATACACATGAATTAGAGAAAGCCGGACTCAATGTCAAGATACTATTCTTTATGGGTGACATTGAATTTTTCACATGGGTTTACTCACATCGTAGTTGATGCACATCAATTTGGTATCTAGTCTTCCCCATTTCGAATTCCAGGACATTATCTCACATCGAGTTGTAAACTACTCCACCAATGGTGAATATAATTTCCTAAAACAGGGTTCAAACCTTAAATTTCCAAAAAAACAATGAACAAGGAAATCTCTAAAAAACTACAGGTACTGGGAAAAAATCTTTGTCTCGCACACCCATGTACTCTCCTCTTGGCCACCATGCCTCCGTAGTGTGTGAACCAATGAAATTTTCAATACACATAGCACCTTCTCCCAAAGATCCTCAATCTCTATTAGCAGTACCACATATGCCACACCGTTTTTTGATATAAAACTATCCCATGTAAATGACATGGTAGTCTTCATTAAGATACCGACGGGGTTGGTAGATGTGAAAGATGTCATGGATCCTCTCCAACTACAGTGGTATAACCAACTGGTATTACACCTCACCAACTTTTCACACACCTCGAAGGGTCCAAAAAACCCTATAGAATGCTTTACCATTCTTCGACACCTCTGTATCCCACATTGTGGAGATAAATTCAAGAAAATATGGTCCCCAACCTCAAACTCCAAGGCTCTCCTTCTACGAGTGACAGAAAACATCTACAGGTCTAACACCACTTTCATCTTCTTACGAACAAGTTGAACCTTCTATTTTCTGCTCCTCACTACCTCAAGACCAAGAAAAACTATCTCCCCAACCACTTTCCAGCATAATGGTGAAAAAATGGTCTTTCCAATAAATCTTAAAACAATTCCATGAAAACTGAATAGTGATAGATGTTATTATTAGAAAACCTTACCAAGGGTATCTTGCATGCCCATGATCTGCCAATGTCAATGAAACATGCCCTTAACATATCTTCCAGTATCTAGATATTTCGTTCTGTCTTCCCATCTATCTACGGGTCGAAGGAAACACTGAGGTGTAATTAAGTTCCAAAAGCATGTTTCAATACCCTGTAGGATTGTGAGGTAAAACATGTATCTTGAACAGAGATAATGGATCTTGGAGCTCCATGTAGACACATAATATCTTCCCCATACCACTTTTCTAAGGAATCTATTATGCTTGACTCCTTTATCAGTAATAAGTGATATGATTTTTCAGCTGATCAACCGTTTCCCAGATATCATCATATCATCCTTGATTCCATCGTAACCCTGTGATGAAATCCATCATGGATATCATCCCACTTCCACTCAGGAAAATCCAAAGGTTTTAAAAAAAACACAAAGAACACATTGCTCATCCTCCACCTAATGGAAGACTAAGAACCTTGAAACTGTAACAATTATTTCCCGATTCATCTCAGGCCACCAAACCTACATCTTGAATCCTTGGTACTTCATGGAATCACCTGGGTGTATCACTAAGTGTGATCTATGAAAATCATGGAGGATACCCTCACACATCACCATCGAGATGTGCAACATTCCCTAAAACAACATCAAGTTTCATCCATCCTTCGATCATCCTTTTATATCCTCACCATGTACAATGCGATCGAACATCACCTCTACCACTGAGTCTCCACACTAAGACTCTTCAACATTCTGTATCATGGAAGACTAAACATCCATCTAGATAAAACATCCTTTTCCACCATCAATTTCCATATCTAGGTGCAATGCTACCAACTCCACCATTGCATTCCTAGCATCAGTATATTCTTGAACAACCTCCTTCTATGATGTCCACCACAAATTATTAGTCACAATAGTCCCATTTACATATGTGTAGGAGATATCAACATCATATCCCTAAAAAACCATATCAACATATGATGTCACAAGTTCAGATCCTATTTGGAAAATGTATACCACAAACTCTTGTAATCTCTGTGGAGCACAAAGTGCTCCCCAATGAGGCAATGTCACCAAAACATCAATGAAAACATGACCACTCTTATCTATAGACTTTGGGTGGAATATTTATATTTGGGGGGGGGGGTTTAACATCATAATAACATATGATATCACTACAATTTTCTTCATCAAGATGCATCCCAAGCCCAAATGGGAAGCGTCAGAAAACAGCTTGAAAATTAACCCTTCCTTTGGAAATTAGACCACTTCCAAGCATTCCCATTAGATAGAAGAATACTACCTAGCACTACACTCTCCACACAAAATCATGGACCTTTCTGGTCATATCTTTCAATGGAGCAGCAACTCGAGATAAATCATGTACAAACCTCTATTAAAATCCCACAAGACCAAGAAAATTACAAACATCCTCCAAATTATTGGGTGATTCCCAAGAAAAATACTACATTAACATTCGATGGGTCCACTACTTCACAATGTTGGGACACCAAATTCCCACTTAAATCCACATCTTATGTTCTAAACATCCACTTGGACAACCTTCCATAGAGCTGGCAGGGTCAAAGGCTTTGCCAGACTATCCGGAGATTCTCTATATGCTCCTCCTCTGAATTTTAGTTTCTCAATATGTCATTAATGAATCTGATGATGTAATGGTCTAAGAACTCATTATAGACAAAGTTCATTATCCACTTGAACAAGTCTAGTGAATTCCTAACCCTGAATGGAATGACTATGAAAATGAAGTTCCCATACCTTCATATGAATGTTGCATTCGAGATATCGTCCAAATTCACCCTAAACTAGTGATATCCAGACTACATATTGATCTTGGAAAACCAACATTCACATCTTATATGGATGAAAATATCATCTATCCTTGAGATACGGTAATGGTTCTTGATTGTCACATTGTTCAAACTATGGGAGTCTATGCACAACCTCATACTACCATAACCCTTCATTGAAACCAAAACTAGAGAACCCTGCAATGACACAATGGTTGGGATAAATCCCCTTTTCATCAGATCATATATATGAATCCTCAACTCACAAAACTCGAAAGGTTTTATCCAACAAGGATCCATCAAAATTGGAGAAGCACTAGCCTATAGGTGAATCCTAAAATCAACATCACGTTGAGGGGGTAGCATTATAATCTCCTCAGGGAAAACATCTTCAAACTTCCCAAAAATTATTCCATCCTACACCATCCTAACATATCAATATTCCTTTGAAATGATCGCCAATAAGGAAAAAATAGGCTCTACCTAATGACTGAACACCTATCAACTCCGCTAACCAATGAAAGCCAAATGATGGTTATCAACTTATGAAAACATGACTCTTCTCTAGAAGATGTTGATAATGGAATTAATTGAATAAAACCAGTTGATGTCTAGAATGAAATCCTATGATTTCATCTATTGCAAGAAGAGATCTCCATGGGACTGATGCGGCCCCATCATCAGAATAATTCCTCGACACACATCAAATAATTTATTCTGTCCTACAACTCACATACTCAACACCAAGGGCATAATAATACTCCATACGTCTATTCCCTGAGCATGGTCTAGATTGGGTGAAACAAAGGAGTGTGAATCATTTGAATCAAACAATGAACAAGAAAGGGGTTAAAAAAAATATGATCATACCTCTGATGATCTCTTGACCTACTTGAACTGCTACTTCTGTAGTGTATAGATGACCATACTCAGCTCCCCTTGTCCTCTACTGACAATCGCCTCCATGACTAAATGTAGATCGAGGTCCCTGTGGAACAACCTGAGGAAGGCCTCTACTTTCTCTACCTCCACTTGGTGGAGGAAGTTCCTAGTTCCCATACTAAAATAATTTCCTAATAGAAAACATCAGATAAGGATGGTGCAAACCAATCCACCTACACCATAATGAGTTCAAATGGCCTATGGTAACTAGTTTTGATGATTTACACTAATATCTCAAAATAAACACACCAAACCCAAACTCAAAGGAAAGGAACAATGACCATAAGTTAAAATGGATATTTTTGAGGTTGATTTCATGCCGGTCAAAATGTTGACTGTCGTAGCACCTGAGACCCACTACTAGTAATCCTGATGTTTAAAGAACCATGTTTCCTCCCCTATCTCTTTTGGCATCCATGTGTGTGCATCCTATCAATCACTAACACCTTATTCTGGACCTCCAAGTATGTCAAAAAAATAAAGGGGGTAACCGCTTACTAGATAGAAGGACAATGTTCCTCCTCTAGTAGTATTGGGTGAAACTCCTCTCTCGAAATGAGATCTGGGAAAAAATAAAGGACATCATTGAACATAACCCCCAGATTCCATATAGACATACTTCCTTACTGGTGGGAGAGTAAATTCTACCTCCTATCAGCCTTAATGGTTGATGAAATGAATTATTTTCAGAACTCTTTCTCGAAATCGACACACAAAAATTCTTCAACCTTCCTCTCACCCAGGAAAAACATCCCCCACTAACACAAAACTCCTCCTATGTGTCTAACTATCAATGGAACATATTACTCTATCAACGCCTAGATCAAACTAAAGTTGATATCATGATCTTTGACCTAGATCTCTATCAAAATTTCTGAAACAATACGCTCTTACATTCCCAAGGTATGTTATTGGAATCTACGTAACTTTATCTACCGATGTTATTCCTCTTCCACTGGATCAACCCTCCGCTGATCAAATAGATCGTCCGGCTAAGCCTCAACTTCCCACGAAATATATGGATGTTGACTATAAGAGATATCTGAAAGGTTAAACATGGAATTACTAATCCTGAGTAGTTTGTATTTTTATGTAAGATTTTATATCTCATTAAACTCATTATTCATTTAAAATTTCCAATAACCCTTTCAAATAGGAACATAAGTCATTGTCATGCATGTACCTTTCCTAGGGTCTGTAACAAAAAAATGTGTAGCCTCACTTGACCTTTTGATAGTATCCTAGTCCTTACATCAGATCACAGAGGGCCCTAAAATTCAATTTCCTAGATGGTATTTCCATGAAAATGTCACTCACCATGATCGCATGACACAATTTCCCTACCAACCAATGAAATAATCATTGTTCCAAACTCCAAACTCCATCCAATCTCTTAACCATCACCTCTAATTTTATTATGTCATGACCCCCTCTCTCCAATGATGCCCCTCTCGATTTAGAAATAGAGAAAAAGATATAATGACCCCTGGGTACCACCTCTTATATGCCCCAAGGTGGCGACCAACACCAAGGGTATACAATCTCACCAAATGGGAGGCATTACCCTTTTTAAAGAAATAAAATCAGGATAAAAGATGTTTCATCCCAAAAAAATACTTGGTATATGTATATAAATGAAATCCAAATCCATCCCGCATGCATGTTTAAAATTAAAAATGTTACAAATGAAAACAAAACTCCATGGTAAGTACCACAATTAAATCTTAGAAATGTCACAATAACAATCCAAAAGTGACAGATAGTATTGCCAAAGTGGCCCCCATGTCATCCTAGATACATGAAAGTAGTATTATATATGTAGGGAGTGGAGAAATCTATACTCAATTGAAAAAAGCTATGTCTCTCACGCACATGTGAAGGAAGCACACTAATCCTATTAGGAGAAAAAATACAGATAAAAATCAACACCTAAAAATTTATACTAACCACCCAAACCTCACCAAGGAAGAATTGAAAAATAACACAATCTTGTAGTATAATATAAATCACATCAATGATAGGTTACCCCTCACCAATTTCCAACATATTATACACTCTCACACCCTAAATAAAAATTTATTGTTGCTCAAACCTCATCCAAACAAATCAAATCCCATCCCACCTTTACACACATGGACCTTTAAAATCACAACACATCCCACCCATAGAAACTTGGTCGACTACCACAACACATCCCACCCATAGAAATCATTGAATAACATCACATGTCTTACCTAAGGTACATGGGAAACACAAATCACCCACAAAAACGTAGGGCTCACGAACCACAATCTACCCAAAGAATCATGGGCTATTATGCTTGGAAGAGGGAGTGGGGAAGATTGGGTGGCAATCCAAACATGCTCCCATAGAGATGATTGGGAAAGACACCATCCCCAACGAAAATGGTGGTGTTCAGAACATGGTTCTCAACTAGGGTGGGGTGAATTTAGAAATCACAAGAACATATAGAGTATGTATATATATATAGTATTAGGAACTCAAACCCAATTTATGGGATTCACAACAATAGCTACCTCTATATGCATTCATTATTATGATAAATAGTAACGTCAGATTTTGATAAACTAAATCATCTTCAGAAATATCTTTCCCATAACACCCATTAATTTCAATATTTATCATTAACAATACATAACCGTTCGACTGATCATTTATATTTTCATTGAACAAATCCTTTACATTTACTAAACCAACTCATTCCATCACAACATTATTAAGTATTTATTTTCTATATCACTACCCAAGAAAGTAAGTAACACATATAGTAACAAGAATCACAATGAAAGGAATCCAATTGAAGGAAAACCATGGTAAATTAACCCACTTCACATTCCTCTCTGATTAAAACCCACTCCAACCACATCAATCATCATTATTCAAAGTCATCCCATCCAATATATACTCTCACAATTGAAAACCCCCATCTCACTACCACACCCAGAAAACCAAAAATAAAACATGATCATATCACTATATTACCACACATTATATCATATCCAAATACACACCCCTTTATAGGCACATCAATGTTCACCAACAAAAAATATCTCAACATGAATTTCCATTACACAACAAGAACAACCCCGCATAAGACATCCTTGATCAGAACCCTACCAAACACAATTTATAACAATTCCACACACAACACACCACCAAAGAAATCAATTAAAGGCATATTGAGATTTAATAATTCATTCCATACTCAATTTAAACTTTTTAATTTAGGGGTTCTCTTAGAAAAAAATTGATCATGTAGAATACATTTACTAGCCTAGTGTATGTAGTCAACCGATTTTTCAATACAGTGATTGAACATGAAAAAACATAAGGAAGACAAAAATATATTAGGTTCACAAAAATATTCACCCAAATGCCAGGATTTTTAGTATCCATATACCCCATAAAAATCACAACATTAATTAAAACATCAAAAAAATAGAACGATCATACCTAACTTTTCCAAAATATTATTTATTGATTTCAAAAAAAAATATTATCTTTATTAAAATTTGGATTCAAATATTTTCATAAGGAGACATTATTACCCCCACCCACATGATACAAAATGTTTTGAGACAAAAGGGAACCTACCTAGAAGATGATATGATCATAAAATCCTAGTTTCACCAATGCAGAGATGCACCTGCAGCAGGAAATGCCTCCAAGGAAAATAGATCTAAAGGACACAAAACAATGCATGACCCCTTAAGGAATAATGGTTCTGGGGACATATATATTCAGTATAAAGGGAAGTGTAAAAGGAGGTTAAGATCTCAGAATTATAAAATAAGGATCATATATCATTGGGAGAAATGTTTTTTAAAATCCATTAAAGGAGTATCTAGAACATGACATTGCAAGTTGGAAGTAAAAGGAATATTCTTTTTTTTAGAATATAGATCTGATTTGAAACTACTAGAAAAAACCAATAAATATGGTATTAAATTCAATTTAGATCAAATTTTTTTTAAAGGGATGCAATTGAAAAAACTAGGGAAAATGGAATATTGAATAACTATTGGAAATGACTCACCATTAGATGAGTAAACATTATTAGTCACCCATACAATAAACTGGTGTGCGCTACCAGTGATAGTAATATATGTGAGTAACTATTTTGAGACACCTTTGCATGTCACTCGTGTGATTCACCATTGAGACTCATCATTTTGACTCTCTTTTGAGACACACCATTACAACTAACTATTGAGAATCACTGTTGAGACTCATTGCTCTTGGATACTAGTGAGATTCACCGTTCTGACTTGCCATTTTGAGCTACAGGTGTGAGTCTCCATTAAGACACCATCATTAACTACCAACATGATTCACCATTACGAATCAATAACACAACCTACCAGTGTGAGTCACCATTACCGAGCTACCAGTGCGAGTCACCATGACGGCTCACCACTATGATCTATCATTGGAAATCATCAATTTTTTAAAACTCTTGAAATGAGTAACAATGACCTCCCAGAACACTTCAACCACTAAAATTTTCACAATATAGTAGAGCAGATAGGTCCACACCATTACATCTTTCTTATGTTTTATTTTTTTCATAGATATGAGGTAGTGTTTTCCGATTAATATATAGGGATGTTCTAAGTTGAATAATTTTGTTATAAAATAAAATACAAAGTGATTATTATTTTTAAATGTTTATGTTAATTTCATGTATTAATCATGTTTACCACGTATACCAATCTATTTGGTCCTTTGGACATGATTTCATATGTCGTATTCATTGTTAATAACATATACATCATATATGGAATACTGGTGTTGACATGCATTGACACTATATTCCATTAATTTATATTATTTTTATTTATTTCTTGTAATTTAAAAATTGGGATGTTTTCTTTTTAAATGTTTAGGTATTGTTTTAGGTTATGGGTTTTTGGTTCGGTTCGTGGTTAGTGTGAATTTTACTGGGAAAAATTGGAATGTTGGGGAACCCATAGTGGCATTATAGTGGGTTTAAATCATTCATTTCTATTTGGATGTCCTATCAATGTGTTTTGGGTTTTATTTTAATGTTCCGAGAAATTCATTAGGGCACACAATTTGAGCACAGTTTTCCACAACAGTGAAAAAAAATATAAAAGTTTTTAAAAAAAATTCTATTGACATTCAAATAGTTACTGCGCGGTTTAAAAAATGTGCAGAAAAACTATAAAATACATTAAATAACAAATAAATTTTATTTTAATCACATGATTTATGAGATTCTATCGCCCATTTTACTCCATCTCAATTGGATATTGACTTGATACAACCCTCCTCATTATCATTCATCATTAGAATCTTTTGTTAAGTTTCTCACAAATGGATTGTTATTATTGATGATTTCATTATCAAATATTTCCCATTTATATACTTCTCTCATTCCATATTAGTTTTATTCCTTCTTCCATATTTTCTTATAATCTTACTGGCTATGTGAGAAAATTTTAATTTTTTGGGTAGAATATAATTGGGGAATTGAGTTCTTTGGTTGCTTTTATCGATCCTTCAGGTCCCATTACAATGGATTTTAATGAAGGTGACAATTTTTTCCATTTGATGTATGTGTTTCTATCCATTTTCATACAGATAAATGACATTTGATGTTTTTTCTTTTATAATTACATTATAAATGTGTTGATCATGTTTGTTATTTTTTCATTAGATTTATTATGGAGTTTATATGTTGGAAATTTGATGAAAATTTATTTTTAAAGAACTATTTTAGCTATTCTTATATGTATATCCACCATAAGGGTTTGATAAAATGACCATTATACTTTTTAAATTAATTTGAGTATTTTGAAATTGGGTTGAACTTGTTTGATATTCAGTAGTAGTGTGAAATGTATAATTGGCCATTGTGTGTATGTTTTGTTCCCTTTATAAATAATTAAATTTGATTAGATCTTTATGTTTGGTTGTGATGTTTCTTTTGATTATATAAATTTGAACGATGGGAATCATTATGGATTTCTATATATATTTCATTTGATGTGAGAATATAAATATGTGATGAAGTTATAAATAAGGATTGGAAAACACACACAAATAAAAATGTAATTCAAAAAAATCAATTTATAACCCCTGGTTTCCAAACACAATTCATACATTAATATTCTCTCATCAACTCCATAGTAAAATTTTTTATTATCAAATACCCAGTGTGTTATACATGGTTTTTTATGGATTAAAATGTGTTTTTAAAAGATATTTTCAAAGGGTTGGCCCATTTTTCAACTTCAAGTATTATTTGGTAAACAAATGAAATAAAATCCCCATTAGTCATCTTCTAATAATAAATAGTACTTGATTCTTGTTATAGTAAACTTTTTTTGAAATATGTTTTTTAAGAATTGGTTTTTTATTATTTAATGACACAATGCAGTTGGTACTTTGTGATGCTTTGGAAATTGGTTTTATTTTCATATGGTTTGTATCCCCAATTGGAAATATTGAATGGTTCTATTTATGATGAGAACCCCTATGGTCATCCTATGGTTGAGAGGGACTTTTCTTATTGGCTGTTGGATATTGTTCAAGGAATACATGTTTGAATCTTTGAGTGGTGATCAAAGATAGGAGTTTGATAACCTCATAATTACTCTTTAAAATATTATCATTTTATTCTATTACCACATCTAGAGGACAAAGTGAGGATTTGTTTATAGTCATATAAGATATATTTTACCTCATGTAAAATGGATACGATATGAGGGATTTACCATTAGTGAGGCTATTTTAGTTTACTCATCTTGGTTATAGACTGCGAAGGTGCACCATATACCTCTAGGTGAATCCAAACCGAGTGTGTCCCGAGATTTATTATAGGGATGTATAAAGAATTCCCATTGATTAAATATCTATATATGTTTGTTTCTTTTTAAATAACATGGTTTATTGGTCATTTTAGTATTTATCTACTCATACCTACTTTTTTCTCCTTGTTTATAGTTTTTACATTCCAGTATCCAAGGTATTTATTTCTATTCTTATATTTTCTTATGCTTGATCCTTATGGTGGTTAGAGTTTCTTTTCCGATTTTTTTTATAAAATTGTAAAAGAGTATTTGATCATAAAAATAATAAATATTCTCTTTTAATTATATATATTTCAAACCATCATTTTAGTGAATATTTCAGGAAAGGAAATGAACAGACTCTTCATTGCTTACCTATTGAGCTATTTTATGATCACAACCTACTTATTCTATTGGGGAGTGATAGAACTAATAAATTTTTCATGTTATTATTTTTTTAGGTTTTTCTATTGATTGTGATGGTTTTATGGTTGGTGGTCGATAATATGCACATGGATATCAAATCAGATACCATTTTTAGTTCATTATTTTTTTTGAAGTTATTGTGTCTAGGATTTTTAAGTATTTATTTTTTTGTGATCAATGTATTTTTGTTGCCTACTATTTTATATTTATTTATTATCTCTTTATTATTGAAAATATTGTTCTAGTGGTTTTATGATTGGTGAACAACACTATTTTTTAGACTAGTAAGATCAAGAATGCCTCTTGGAAATTATTGGATGGATTGAGTGAAATTTTCAAGGATAAATATGGATGGTTCATATAATAATGGTATCATATGATCCCTTGTGATTAGGGGACTCACTTTGTTTGGAGATATGATTTTTGGTACTTGGGTGATATGTACGGGAAAAGTTTCATGAATTCTTACTCATCGAGAGCAACAAGATACGAGGGAGTTTTGAGACTAGAATCATTTATATTGAAATATTGTTCTATTATGTTGTTTTATTCTAATTTTTTTCGAGAATGATAATGGAAGAGAACCGTTTCTACATGATGACATTTCATGGAGTAGCTCCCCATGTAGAAATCATGTGCACAACTGAACATACTTCCATTGGTTAGTTCACTCTTTGGGAGTAGTGTTCTTAAATATAAGTTTGAGTTATTAAATTCCACTAGTTATATATTTTATGAGTATTCTAGCGTGTAATTATTTGGATTTATTTTGGTTATTGTGAGTGGAATATGTATAAAATTATGTTTTTGGAAAAGGGGTTTCAAATGGATGATAATTTTAGGGATTTTTTTATTTAGAATGTAATATTTAGTGTTTTATTTGGATTTGAAATAGGTAGGATTATTTATAATTTTTGGATGGAGAAGAATGATATTGTTTTTGGAATAATTATTGTGGTTTTTGATAGAGGACCATTGGTTTTGATTTATGATGTATTTGATCATCGGTGTAGTGTTTTTTCATGGAATGTTATTTAACATGTACCATAGGTTGATGCTGATTATGTTTTTTTATTTTTATTTTGATTTTTCAATACATAATGTTCTGAATGGATTCTAGTTATTCAATTCAATTTTATGACACACCCTAGAATTTTAGTGGGGTGGCGAAGTCAGGCTCTTCTAAGATTATTCTAATTTCATAATGTGACCGAGGATCATTATAGGCCATGTAATGGCTTGGGGATGTTGAATTTTTTTTACATATTTGGGGAATCTTTAATTCATGAGGGTATGAGTTTTTTTATTTCATTTTGGTGATTGAGTTTGTATCATTGGATGGTGATCATCCATCCATCATTGCTGGTTGGCATATACTAGGAATTCATTATGATCACTTTTATCTGATGGTCCATATCTAAGGTGGGGATTAAAAAAAAGATGGTGGATCTCTTGGTTATCTAATAATGTTAGTAGATGGTGAATTAATATATTGATAACTATAAGGATTTGGGTTATTTTTTCTTTATATAACATTAATGGATCAACTGAAGGCTTATCTCATCATAAGGGGTCTTCATTTGAATAGTAATGGGTGATTTCTCTCATCTAGGGAAGCTCAATTTGTAAAGTGATTGGATAAATAATTTCTAGCTGAGTTGGTTCCCAGAGAGTGCTCTATAGTATTTGGAAATATAGTCTTCATTGGTTCTCTTGAGGGTTCCCAGTATAAAGAGAAGTGTGTGCTAGATGAACATATTTTTAAGGAGTTTCCGTTGTTATATCCTACATCGTGTTCATCATTCCCCTCATTCATATTCTTCAACAATGGTCAATTTGTGAATTTGTAACCATATTTTCATAATAATCTAATTGTGTGTTGAGGATGTTTTTGTTTGGGTAACATGGAGATGTTATAAAAGAAGTATATTTAGAGGTTTTAGTCCTGATTAGAGGTTACCTTCTCTTAACAATAGGGAAAGATATGCTTCAGGGAACTAGGTCTCCATCCAAAGTACTGGGAGTAAATCTCTTCTCCTAGTTAATAATATTGGAGTGTAGGGATATTTCCATATCTTTAAACTCTAATGTTGGATAGGGGACGAATTATATTATTCAATTGTAGTTTTCATTGTTTTTCAAAATCCTTAATATATTTAAGAATTTGGTGGCTATGTATCCATGTAAATTTCTATATTTGTTTCAATTTGGTATGGACAAATTTAAAAGGTTTATATTTCTTGTTAAATAGTTTTGGATGTGAGAGGGTTTTCTTTTAGAGAAGTTTCTTTCTGTGGAAATGATGAATCATAGTTTGGATTGGTGTTTGTTTTTATCTTATTTCATTGGGTTTCCCCTTTTGTTCGGAGTTTTGGAGGTTTTTCCATCATGATAGAAAATTTTTATGGTGTATAGGTACCTATATTTATGATCATGGAATAAATAGTTGTGGATTACTATTGGGTATTGTGGTTTTGAATTATTGATATAAAAGGTCACACAAGGAATCACATGTACATTTGAATTCATTTGGATTTTGATTTCCCCATTGTTTTTTATTTGACTGCGTTACTTTTTAGGGGCCAAAGGTTATTGTTGCATGGTGAATTGTCACACCATGATATAATTCTCCTTTCATTTTTTTTATTTCTTTGTATTTAATAATTTTTTTCTGGTCTGAGTTGATATTTTTGTGAAGGTTTTCTAGTTTAGGAGGTTACTATTTGTATTTGTCCCTAGTCATTGTTTGTGTAAATGCTAGGGGGAGAAAGTAGCATGGTGGGAAGTTTTTAAAACCCAATGTGTGAATATAATGTGACTAACACATTCAATGATATTTGGGTGTCCCCTATTTGGGATTGGGTTTTTTATTTGAGGGTTTTGAAAAAATATTGTTCTTATTATTTGATAATGGTTTGTGAAGACTATGAAACTAAAATATGATGGTATAAAAAAATCTATTTGTATTCCCACTGTTTGCAAATATTTTACAACACTGAGTAGAAAAACCTTCCATCCCATCAAAACCTAAATAAAATATATTTTAAAAACCCCTATTTAAGGGATTCAACCTTTTATTTCCCCTGTTATAGTTGGGCATTGACTATAGGGTGTCCCCCTTAGTGTTTCATTATCCTATGCCAAGTTTTGGGTGATTTCAAACAAAAAGATTGTTATTCTTCATGATTTATTCAATAAATATTCCCATTCCTTATTATACAATTTTACCTTCATTGATTCAATACTTCTTACCAAATTTCATCTAAGCCTAATAGCCACGTATTCCTAATTTAATGATTAGGTTTGTTTTTAATTTGGGATTTTTGTTTATGATGGTCGTGATCCAACCTTCATGACCCTTTCCCCATAATTTCATTAATGGAGTTAAGGATCCACCCCTTTAGGTAGGGTTTTTCTTCAATTTCTATTTATTTACATGAAATTTCAGGATTTTTATTTTCTAATTAATTTACAAATTCATTTATATTCTTTGTAATTGGTTCATATAAATTTTCTACAGTGTTTCTTTTTCATAAATATGATGATAATGGATTTTCAAAGGAGATTATTATTTTTTTACTATATGTATATGCACACATGGTATTTAATAAAAGGAAATGATACTTTTTAATAGAATTTGAGTATTTTGAGATATTTTGACCATGTTTTAGAATTAGTAGTTGGATGAAAGGGGTAATTGATCTTTAGGTGTTGGAATGGAACATTTTATGGTTTGGTTCTTGATAGTGGATCCTTTTATTTGTTTGTGATGTTTCTTAGGATTCATTTAATTGGAACCTTTTGTATTTTTATGGTATTAGATAGGTATTTCATTTTATGTAGACTTATACATTTGTCTATGTGGGGTACATATGGATATGCCCAAACATATATAAACTGAATTACAGAAAAATATTTATTTTTACCCCTATGATTCCAAATACTCTTCTTCGATCATTTTTCACTATTCCTCTCTATCTCTGAAATTATTTGTATAAAAAACCTAATGAATTACACATAATTTTTTTAAATGTTTTTAAAATGGGATTTAAAATATGTGTTCTTATTATTGGAACTTTTAGCACATAAAATAATTATTTAGAAAACAAATAACACAAATGGCCCATTTGGCATCTTCAAAGAATAAATAATGATTACATATTGTTATTTTAAATGGTTTTTGTAACACCCCAGGATTTCAGAGTGTGTTATTTCTTAAAAATAATTCAATAACTTGCACTACACGCAACACCGAGTTCAATCACACCATTAAAAGAGGTCATGAATAGTATTAACTACATTTTGAACTTTATATTATCCTTATAATTTTAGAATCCCTATTATGAGTATCTTAGTCATAATGCAAGAACAGATTCATTTTCAGTATTTCACTTTTATCAACTTATAATAGTGAAACCTTTTTAAATACAATATTTTAAACTTTTTGACTAAATGGGGACATCAAAAATTTAAAATGAAACACCCCAAGCTTCCACGGTACGTTTCCCTTTGAATAATGTGATAGCGTGTGTTGTACGCAACACCGAGTTCTAACACACCATAACCAATCAAACTAGCCATTATAAAAAGTAATACCTACTTTTTGAAAATATATATATTTTATATTTCAAAATGGACTTCATTTTTGGATTCAGAATATCGAATTTAGCCTAAGGTGAAATTTTGGTACTTTTCGGATAACTTTCATATTTTGATGAATAGTGAAAATTACTAAATTTGAATTAAAAAAAACTTTTTTAATCAAAATAATTAATAGTGATAAATTATGAATTTGAGTGGTTTTAAAGTATATTTAGAATATATTTTTACAATTTAATATAATGTTGGTCATTAGACATAATTTTACAATTAAACCGAACATAAACAAGTGTCAATCTTTTGATAGTTATTATCTCTTAAAAAAAGCTTTTTGTTTTGACAGCGGGAATTAATTTTAAATTAATTTCTGCCACTTCTGTGTTTTGAATTTAGAAAAATGGATTCCATATTTGGAATCAGGATGTTCAAATTGTGTAAATAGGTAACTTTTATTTTTAGACATTTTGAATAATTACTGCGGTAAATATTTTATTTACCATGGTTAAGGGTTAATCCGGTAAATAAGGGTTAAAAAATAATATTATAATAATACTAAATTACCCTAAAACGTGTCTTAACCCTATTGGTTGATACATGGTCGACCATGGGCATCTTTGGGGCGATTTTGGGACCCCATGGATCCACTTGTAAGTGATAATGACACTTTATTTTAATTAAGTCAAAATGAATACAAAAATGACACAAGCATATATCTTTTATAAAAACAATTGTTACATAGGGTTATATAAGTTGGATTTTAGATTATAAATATTCATTAGAAAGATAAAACGATTTCCTACATAATGATATTTTATTTATAATTTTTAGACATTAAATAATTTATTTTATTTATGACACAATGATGATGCAGTAATTACTATAATAGTGAAAAATTAAAATAATTGATATTATAAATACCCAAAAAAATATAATATGAAACTTTTAATGAATTAAACTAATTTTATAGGATAATATGATATATTAGGATTGATTTAATTGACTTTTTTCGAAGTAATCAATCTGTTATGAGTTTCACAAAAATCAACTATTGAATAGTGTCAAAATTGACATAAAAGAGTTCTTAAAACAAATATTATATTATTAATTGATATTAAATTCCTAAAAATCTAAGGTTCGGCCAAGAGACTTATATCATGATAGTCTCATCATTAATGGACCACTTGGGGGTCTCTTTGATGTATATAGTAAGTTTATTAACCATATTATATAAAAATACAAAGAGACATTGTAAAAGTGAAACTAATTAACTTAGAGTTAATACTTAAAGATAAGGTTAATATAAGTACCCAAACCTGTATAAATTCTATTGGTTGAGTGGTTTTCGACCTATCCCCACCTTAACCTTTGAATAATCAACTTTGGAGCCATTAGAAACCGAATATGAATTTATTATAAATTAATATTTCTAGCTTTTCCAAAGGTGCCCCTCACCCCTCTTATAAAAGGGCACTCCTCCTTCTCATTTATTCACACCTTCAAAGCATTTTGGTTCGGCCAAAATCTGCCCAAATACTCTCCCAACATCCCTCACTACAACCTAGAGGCCTTATTTTGATCAGAAAGCCAACCTAAGGATCCCTTTTGATCAAATCAAAAGGAAGAACCCGAAGAAGAGGTAATGATTTCACCACCCTTTTCTAAGTTCCTTTCTTCTTCCACTTCTTCTTCCTTTGTTCTTACCATCCTAAAATAATAACTCCAGTATCTCACATATACTGTGATTTTATTATAAATATGGTACAACCATATTCAGTATTCTATCCACCCTTTTAATAACATGTCACCATACGTGCGTACGTACGGCTTACCTTCTCCACGTCGTGGTGTAATTGTTATTCAATATATTATTATGTGGATGGGTATAATAATGATGTGTAACTCATGTAAATAATAAATATAACATGTTAATGATTCTGTATATATGATATACCATCCATTTATATATTATTTTAATATCAAAAGAATTATATCGTCGCGCGTGCGTACGTACGGACTACCGTCTCCACGAACGCGATGAGATTCATTCTCCATCGTATCCATTCAAGTATAATTATCATTTTATGATTTAAAAATGATGTTTAAGGACTTGATATCATTCTGGATATGAATAATATACAACAAACATGGCTTACGTAACAAAACATATAAAAGAAAACAAGTAAGTTAACACCCGAAACGACGATAATTCTAAGATATTATTAACAAATCAATGTTAAAAGATCATATATGATATCATATTAATATATATGATTCTTGTATAATTTAATAACAATTATTTCACCATCATACAGGAGGTTAACCTACCCCAACCAAGGAAAAGTACAAGGTAAGGGTTATTTCACAATCTCTTCTTTATCCGAGGTTGTTTATACGTAATAATCTACTGGGATCTCGTTATCATCCACATCCATGTTTCTTCAAAATGTATTTCAAAACATTTTTACTATTTACAAGAATATGGGTTAAAGTCATTTATACCATTGTTTGACTTTTTATAAGAGGTTTATAAAGGAATCTTTCCGTCGTTTTCAAAACAAGGTCCTTTTTAACCTTTTCGACAGAATTGAGGTAAGAATGTTTTTTTTAACTTATACGGCGGGTGCGGTTATTTTACGCCGTTATAAAATCTTCAAAGCTTTCCTTACAAGCTTATAAGAATATTTTCAAAGAAAATGTTTTATTTTATATGGATCTTAAATGATTTCAAAATAAATGGAGATATTTCTTTAAAAATAATTTTGATTTCATCTATGTCAACATCCTTTGATGGATTTTAAGATTATTTGAAGTTGATTTATTATGATACAAAACTTCTATATTGTATTGAAGGTTTTGTGATATGTTTGACTGTGGATGTGCTATTTTTATACCATTCATAGTTTATTGTGAAAGTATTTACATTTCGTATGCTAGTTTTAATACGAATGTTTATGTTATGTTTAAACCTTTTCATATGGGAATGCATTGGACTTAATAAGTGACGGGTGGAGCCCGCTATAGCTCCTCGATGCATCGGTAGGTCTCATGAGACGAACTAGTGTCTTGGCACAAGGCCTTGACAAAATCTTATTTGTAGTCTTGGCACGAGGCCTTGGCTATGTGGTTATGATAGTCTGGCATTATGCATTCCAACATTATGAAAGTGGTTATTGATTTTTGCATGTGATTATTCATTTAGTAGAATATCCATGTGAATAAGTAAATGGAATTATTTCATTTTGTTTATGCCATACCATGTTGAATGTTCGTATTTAAAAGGCTTTTGTTTTAGTTATACATTGCCTTAAATGTTTATTCTTATTTATGAAAGTTTCCACTTTATTGTTATCCTTACTGGGCATTTGAGCTCACCCCTTTTTTTCTATGTTTTATTTTTCCCAGGATGTGAAGAAGTAAGTTATGAATGACCTACAGGGATTTTATGAGGGGTTAATAGTGTGGATTGTGGAAACATTATTTTGTTGTATTAGTTTTTCATTTTATGATGTAATGTAAAACTTATGAATATATCTAGTGTTTCCAAGGCTACTAAACCAATCGGTCTTTCGAGATTTGATCTTTCTTGTGATCATGCCAATGTTATGTAATAATGCACCGACTCTGGGTAGCTGGGGTCGGGGCGTTACAGTTGTTATCAGAGGAAGTTTAGTACAAACCTTGGAAGCTAGATTTAGATAAACTCTGATTAGAGCACGTAGACCTAAGATGAACTTTGAGGATTAGTATAGAAGAACTTCCTAGAATTTTGGTATTGTAGAGATTTTGTGAGTTTTCCGAGAAATACATCCCTGTCTGGATACGAGCAGGTAGAGGAGGCTCTGGCACAGATGTACCTAGGGGTAAAACCCGAAAACACCGCTTTGAGCTAGACTCGAACGGGAACTGGTGCACGACAACGGGCCTTGCTGCACTCTTGGTTACGACACTCCCGGGCGACATGCTTAGGATAATTCTCATTTTCATTACAAACCATTATGAAGGGTTTATGAGTATATACATCCTCAAAGGAGACATTTTTATGATTATGGATTATATCCATAAATAGTTCAATTTATGTTAAGTGTTTTATAAGTATGGGATTATGTATTTTGATTCATAAACTGATCTAGTGTATGCCATTGTTTAGAAATGGCGACCAGTAGAAGGAATGAGAACTCTAGAAATGCACATGATCCAAAGAGAAGGAAAGATCATATCTTTCATGGTCTTAAGCTAGAATTTATAAGAGAAATAGTCTCCCATGTATTATCATCATATGAAGAAATAACATCATGTGTTGATAAGATAAGTAAAGAGTTTACTGAGTCCTATGGATTTGAAGGGAAGAAAGAGAAGAAAAGGATGGAAGAGTGATAGATGGATAAAGGGAAGAGGGAAAAGAAGAATTTTCCCATATGTGGTAATTGTGGAAAGAAACACCCTGGAACTTGCCTGAAAGGAATGGGAGTTTGTTATAAGTGTGGAGGAAAAGGGCACAAATTACGTGACTGCAAGGGTAAGAAAATGGTTTCAAATGTACAATGCTTCATTTGCAAGGAGTTTGGACACTACGCGAACCTATGTCCCAGTCATCAGACTATGCCGCAAATGATGTTATTGGATAATAATCATGTTATGATACTACCACAGATGAAGAGGGATGATTAGAGTTCTTATGTTGATTATGTCAATTGAGTGTTGTATCAACAATGTACTTGTTACAATAATCATGGAGTATATAAGGATTGTACTACAGTACTATTTCATTAAGGACTTGAGATTGTGTGGAACAAAGAAAAGTGACTCAATAGCAGGATAAATTTTTGGAAAATATATGGTTGAGAGAATGATAAATCATAATATAGTTCTGATACTGAGGTAGTGATTTTGGAATAATATGTGATTGTTTTGGATAAATTATATTGGATATTCTTGACTACCTTGGAACTGATTAATGATTTGTATATTCCATCATTGTTGGGGTTTAAAACATTTTTGGATTAATGAAGTATATCCAGCATTCTATATGGAATAAGGGAGCATGAATGTAATCAATAAGGAATATGGTAATACATGATGAAGGTATTCATATTCTATTACGGGGTAAAAAGGATCTATATTATGTTTACCTTCCTTATAAATGTTGGACTGTGAGTTTAGACAGAAGTATTTTGGATAGTTCTAGTTTGGATTATTTTGGATTTCCATAAAAGGACAACCCGGAGGTCGGGCGGCAACCCGTCGCGTCCGGCAAGGCTGCGAGACTTGAACCCACAACCGAAGGGTGACAAGGGTGTATCACCTACCACTGTCCCACGAGATGTCCTGAATTAAATAATGTAGTTTTTTTAAAAGATCTGGTAGATGAATTATAATTCATTTATTTTGGAACCCTGTACGAATAGTATAAATAGAAAAAAAAATTACGATCTATTATCTTTTAGAATGAAAGATGAGTTTGTGGTAGAAATTTATTAATGGGTAAAATTCTAATTATAAAGTAAGTATATCTCCTTATTATCTTATCCAATCTCATAAATAAATTCCTCAACATTAATAATAGAAACTTAGGACAAAAATGTTGTCCTAGATGGTACCTTAAATCATCACAAATTTATGGCTTTGGGATTGTTGGCCTTTTCATAGCCATGTTCTCTACCACTCTCCATCAGATAATTGATGGTTAGATTTCTCTTCCATATCCATATTTTCCTACATGGAACCCTAGTATGTGTTATTTTCGGTAATCTTCATACTTTCCACTCTTTATTTTAAATAGAGGCCTCATTAATTCATTTTTCGATGTGGGATTTCAACTAAGATATTTTGAAATATCAAAAATGTGTTGTCCCAATACCATATATTTTGTTGAACCGATGGTACTTCAAATCATCATGGATTGATGAGTTTAAGGACCTCAATTTTATACTTGTTTGTGATTGATGACCTCAATCACTACCTATAAATATTTACGTTTTTCCTCCAATTATATGTCTCTAATTGCCACCAATGTTCTCCTAATCGAGATCATAATTTGGTGGTGACCATTTAATTTCTCTTTTCCTCATATTAAGACTAAATTTTAGTAACCCAATTTCCAATGTGGGTTTTCCCACAAATATATTTTCTACTTTCAACCTTTTATTTTCGAAGAACAATTTCAAATTGCGAGGACGCAATTTATTGAAGGATGGGAGAATGTAACACCCCAGGATTTCAGAGTGTGTTATTTCTTAAAAATAATTCAATAACTTCCACTACACGCAACACCGAGTTCAATCACACCATTAAAAGAGGTCATGAATAGTATTAACTACATTTTGAACTTTATATTATCCTTATAATTTTAGAATCCCTATTATGAGTTTCTTAGTCATAATGCAAGAACAGATTCATTTTCAGTATTTCACTTTTATCAACTTCTAATAGTGAAACCTTTTTAAATACAATATTTTAAACTTTTTGACTAAATGGGGACATCAAAAATTTAAAATGAAACACCCCAAGCTTCCACGGTACGTTTCCCTTTGAATAATGTGATAGCGTGTGTTGTACGCAACACCGAGTTCTAACACACCATAACCAATCAAACTAGCCATTATAAAAAGTAATACCTACTTTTTGAAAATATATATATTTTATATTTCAAAATGGACTTCATTTTTGGATTCAGAATATCGAATTTAGCCTAAGGTGAAATTTTTGTACTTTTCGGATAACTTTCATATTTTGATGAATAGTGAAAATTACTAAATTTTAATTAAAAACAACTTTTTTAATCAAAATAATTAATAGTGATAAATTATGAATTTGAGTGGTTTTAAAGTATATTTAGAATATATTTTTACAATTTAATATAATGTTGGTCATTAGACATAATTTTACAATTAAACCGAACATAAACAAGTGTCAATCTTTTGATAGTTATTATCTCTTAAAAAAAGCTTTTTGTTTTGACAGCGGGAATTAATTTTAAATTAATTTCTGCCACTTCTATGTTTTGAATTTAGAAAAATGGATTCCATATTTGGAATCAGGATTTTCAAATTGTGTAAATAGGTAACTTTTATTTTTAGACATTTTGAATAATTTCTGCGGTAAATATTTTATTTACCATGGTTAAGGGTAAATCCGGTAAATAAGGGTTAAAAAATAATATTATAATAATACTAAATTACCCTAAAACGTGTCTTAACCCTATTGGTTGATACATGGTCGACCATGGGCATCTTTGGGGCGATTTTGGGACCCCATGGATCCACTTGTAAGTGATAATGACACTTTATTTTAATTAAGTCAAAATGAATACAAAAATGACACAAGCATATATCTTTTATAAAAACAATTGTTACATAGGGTTATATAAGTTTGATTTTAGATTATAAATATTCATTAGAAAGATAAATATATTTCCTACATAATGATATTTTATTTATAATTTTTAGACATTAAATAATTTATTTTATTTATGACACAATGATGATGCAGTAATTACTATAATAGTGAAAAATTAAAATAATTGATATTATAAATACCCAAAAAAATATAATATGAAACTTTTAATGAATTAAACTAATTTTATAGGATAATATGATATATTAGGATTGATTTAATTGACTTTTTTCGAAGTAATCAATCTGTTATGAGTTTCACAAAAATCAACTATTGAATAGTGTCAAAATTGACATAAAAGAGTTCTTAAAACAAATATTATATTATTAATTGATATTAAATTCCTAAAAATCTAAGGTTCGGCCAAGAGACTTATATCATGATAGTTTCATCATTAATGGACCACTTGGGGGTCTCTTTTATGTATATAGTACGTTTATTAACCATATTATATAAAAATACAAAGAGACATTGTAAAAGTGAAACTAATTAACTTAGAGTTAATACTTAAAGATAAGGTTAATATAAGTACCCAAACCTGTCTAAATTCTATTGGTTGAGTGGTTTTCGACCTATCCCCACCTTAACCTTTGAATAATCAACTTTTGAGCCATTAGAAACCGAATATGAATTTATTATAAATTAATATTTCTAGCTTTTCCAAAGGTGCCCCTCACCCCTCTTATAAAAGGGCACTCCTCCTTCTCATTTATTCACACCTTAAAAGCATTTTGGTTCGGCCAAAATCTGCCCAAATACTCTCCCAACATCCCTCACTACAACCTAGAGGCCTTATTTTGATCAGAAAGCCAACCTAATGATCCCTTTTGATCAAATCAAAAGGAAGAACCCGAAGAAGAGGTAATGATTTCACCACCCTTTTCTAAGTTCCTTTCTTCTTCCACTTCTTTTTCCTTTGTTCTTACCATCCTAAAATAATAACTCCAGTATCTCACATATACTGTGATTTTATTATAAATATGGTACAACCATATTCAGTATTCTATCCACCCTTTGAATAACATGTCACCATACGTGCGTACGTACGTCTTACCTTCTCCACGTCGTGGTGTAATTGTTATTCAATATATTATTATGTGGATGGGTATAATAATGATGTGTAACTCATGTAAATAATAAATATAACATGTTAATGATTCTGTATATATGATATACCATCCATTTATATATTATTTTAATATCAAAAGAATTATATCATCGCTCGTGCGTACGTACGGACTACCGTCTCCACGAACGCGATGAGATTCATTCTCCATCGTATCCATTCAAGTATAATTATCATTTTATGATTTAAAAATGATGTTTAAGGACTTGATATCATTCTGGATATGAATAATATACAACAAACATGGCTTACGTAACAAAACATATAAAATAAAACAAGTAAGTTAACACCCGAAACGACGATAATTCTAAGATATTATTAACAAATCAATGTTAAAAGATCATATATGATATCATATTAATATATATGATTCTTGTATAATTTAATAACAATTATTTCACCATTATACAGGAGGTTAACCTACCCCAACCAAGGAAAAGTACAAGGTAAGGGTTATTTCACAATCTCTTCTTTATCCGAGGTTGTTTATACGTAATAATCTACTGGGATCTCGTTATCATCCACATCCATGTTTCTTCAAAATGTATTTCAAAACATTTTTACTATTTACAAGAATATGGGTTAAAGTCATTTATACCCTTGTTTGACTTTTTATAAGAGGTTTATAAAGGAATCTTTCCGTCGTTTTCAAAACAAGGTCCTTTTTAACCTTTTCGACAGAATTGAGGTAAGAATGTTTTTTTTAACTTATACGGCGGGTGCGGTTATTTTACGCCGTTATAAAATCTTCAAAGCTTTCCTTACAAGCTTATAAGAATATTTTCAAAGAAAATGTTTTATTTTATATGGATCTTAAATGATTTCAAAATAAAAGGAGATATTTCTTTAAAAAAAATTTTGATTTCATCTATGTCAACATCCTTTGATGGATTTTAAGATTATTTGAAGTTGATTTATTATGATACAAAACTTCTATATTGTATTGAAGGTTTTGTGATATGTTTGACTGTGGATGTGCTATTTTTATACCATTCATATTTTATTGTGAAAGTATTGACATTTCGTATGCTAGTTTTAATACGAATGTTTATGTTATGTTTAAACCATTTCATATGGGAATGCATTGGACTTAATAAGTGACGGGTGGAGCCCGCTATATCTCCTCGATGCATCGGTAGGTCTCATGAGACGAACTAGTGTCTTGGCACAAGGCCTTGACAAAATCTTATTTGTAGTCTTGGCACGAGGCCTTGGCTATGTGGTTCTGATAGTCTGGCATTATGCATTCCAACATTATGAAAGTGGTTATTGATTTTTGCATGTGATTATTCATTTAGTAGAATATCCATGTGAATAAGTAAATGGAATTATTTCATTTTATTTATGCCATACCATGTTGAATGTTCGTATTTAAAAGGCTTTTGTTTTAGTTATACATTGCCTTAAATGTTTATTCTTATTTATGAAAGTTTACACTTTATTGTTATCCTTACTGGGCATTTGAGCTCACCCCTTTTTTTCTATGTTTTATTTTTCCCAGGATGTGAAGAAGTAAGTTATGAATGACCTGCAGGGATTTTATGAGGGGTTAATAGTGTGGATTGTGGAAACATTATGTTGTTGTATTAGTTTTTCATTTTATGATGTAATGTAAAACTTATGAATATATCTAGTGTTTCCAAGGCTACTAAACCAATCGGTCTTTCGAGATTTGATCTTTCTTGTGATCATGCCAATGTTATGTAATAATGCACCGACTCTGGGTAGCTGGGGTCGGGGCGTTACAGTTTTGAAATGAAAGATGTTTTCCTTGGAAATGGTTTTGGATTTGTAAATAAAAAGAAACGGTGGGAACTTTCTGATGTTCAATAAATTGGTTTTAAGTTCAAATGATGTGTAAGCTTGGTTATAACTTTTGAATAGTTGTATGTATTGAAGAGGATAAATGATTTGTTGAGTTTTAAATTATTTTAAATTAATTAGGTGTATGAATAGTTAATGAATCCTTATTCTGATGATTTCAAATATGGTATTCATTTATAAATACATGTGAAAATGGTTGGACATTGTATACATCATTTAATGTAGTTTAGTGAAAAATGATTTATTTTTTATTATGAGTTTTTTAGGTTTTGGATTGTGATTTAATTTGAGGGTTAGTATATGGAATATTTCATGATATTTTTTAAAATGTGTTCATTAAGTAAAATTAGCCTCACCTTGATAGATAGTAAAGGGTAAAAACACCTAATGGGTAGTCAGGCCCAACCCTCATCTAGTCAGTACTACGATGTAGCTGAGGTAGTGCAAGGGCATGCCTACCCGATGTAGGGTAGTGGAGGAGCACAACCTCAAGGTACAAAATGATGGAAGATATGGACATAAGAGTGCACCCACAATAACCTATAAATGGTAGTACCATAGGAGAGAGAGGATGATTTTGGATGGTTGTTGTGGTGTTGTGTATTATAAGTAATTGGAGGACCATGGGCTGTTTAGATTTGGGATTGTGAGAGATGATCCCACATCATCCTATATATTTCATCATTTTATGATTGATGTATGATTGTCTCATCACACTATTAAATGAGAGATGTTTTGATCGAATTTATTGAGTCATCTGGTCATGAAAGTAGTGTTGTCTTCTACCTCAAGTAGTCAGGGAGTTCTATGCACTCAGATCTTTATACAACCACATCATTTGAAGACCAAAACTGACATTATGATAACTATTATGTCATCATGAATATTCCAATGTGATAATAATGATATGAAATATTGTTTAATTGGTAATTTAATATAGAAAAAATGAAGTTAATCTTGGATAAAATTTGTTTCATCTAGTAACTGTGGTTATTTGAAAAGTGGTAACTCATCCATTATTCTTGGAGGTTATGAGGTGATGATCAATTCCTATAAATACGGAATATAATATCATTTTCAATGGTGCCTTTATATGACATCTGAGAGCTATTTTTGAGAGAGATATAAGGATATATGAATATCAGGTTCCTGAAGGTTGTAACACTAAAACTATTTTCATGAAGAATTATAGAATCTACAAGAATTTGATATGCATTTCTCACACTCAAGATTCATTATGATAAACTTGTTTCCATGAATCTATTGAGATAAAGTTACACTATAATGTGTGTATCTTCACAAACAAGCATGAGTAACAACATAGTGTTCATTTTTTACCTGCACTATGAGAATAAGTTCTTGTGGGAATGAAGCAATGTTTGAGAACCCATGGATGATTATATTTTGAGCGATCCTCTTTAAGATACAACATGATAGTGTATACATACACTGCAACTCATGAATATTTTTTTTTTGTGTATTAAGAATATAACCATTTGGGATTGTGGGTAGGAATTGTGTATTAATGTAGTGCATAATAGAAGAATGAATGAAGAAGAAAATGGATGAATAATTATTCTCTTAAAATGAGTGCCCAAGAAAATAAAAAGTGTATGTGACAGTGTGTATGATATGCAGACAGTGCATGTGAAAAAATCATACAAGGAAATATTCGGACATAGTGAAGAGAATCAAATTTGTACATGAAAGAATTTGAGTGTGAAGCTTGTGCATTTGTGTTAGTTCACAAATTATAAAGTCCAGGAAATGTATCATATACACTCAGTAAGGTTGAAGAAACATATATTTAATAAAAAATGAATGATCAACGAGAAGGGATATCTGAGACTAAGGATGGGGTAATACTTCTATAAGTGTTTCCGAAGAATATAAGTGTCAATGTTTTTGGGATTAGTGAGGTCAGGTCATCAATAAAATATTGAATTCTTTGTTGATCAGTTTTTATACTGAGGTAACTGACCATATATAGGTTATCAGAATTAATTGTGAAAGACCAGCATCACTGAAAATGTTCTTTATTTTTAAATGGACCTATTTGACACCTCAAACTCAGGGAGGAAGGTTATAATAACATCTTATCTACTGATCAAATCTTGGTGACTCAAGAATCTGATGTCTTCAATGAGACACTTAATTAGTGGATGTCCCCTGTGGGACATTGGAGGATGCTAGTGGGATGCTAGAAACACAATGGGATGCAATATAAAGATCCTATTATGGGACTCCTGAGTCACTAATGTAGGTGGGAATTGGTTTACTCTTGTGGGATTCTAGAGTGGAAATCTATGAGAATCAGTGTTGATGGGAATATGACTTTATCAAATTGTAACCATATATGTATATTAAAAAACCTATAACTAAGAGCAATTAAAATTTTCAATAAATATATAGGTATTTGTACCAATCCTTGTAAAAATATTGGGTGATGTGTTGCATTTACATTCTGTATTTCATAAATGATTTAGTAATAATAATAGGTGCCAATGGTTTAGAGGGGGTATAGAATAGAAAATAATTTAATAAAAAATGACACACCTAATTCACCAACCATCCCTATGTGACCACATTATACATGAACACATCAATTTGTATTAGTGGCAGGTTACCTTTGATTGGATCTACAATATATGTCAATTTTTTTATCAGTGCCATCATAATTTCATATTTGAGTTCAATGAAAATAATAAAGTGATTCATATGGAATATCCTATCTCTACTCTGTATGTTAGAAATGTTGAAGTTTTAGTCAAGTCTTATAAAAATAGGAAGAAAAGCATAGAAATAAAACTAAATAAGTATTTAATGGTAAATAAAGATAAAATAGAAACTAAAGAAAAATAGACTGGTATTTTTATAGTTAAATTAGGTGATTATAAATCATATGAATCACATTCTAGCTTGGATGAAGATGTGGTCAATTCTGGAATTAGAGAACATCTGAAGAAAGATCCCAAAGAAGTAGTCAATTTTATGACTAGATTTTTCATGGAGCATCTGGTTAAAAAATTATAACTAGAAGAATGGGCTAATTCTATTGAATAATCACTAATCAAAAAGGATGGATTTTATAACACCCTCACAAGACATGTGAAAGAAAATGATAAAACAACATATCATTTCAAGGATATGTCTGTTGAATTTATTGATGAATTGGAATGTAATATATGTGAGAAAAAATTATTGAATTTGTTTTTACAGAATTTATCCATGAACCTAAAATGTTTCATAACTCATTTACGAATTTTAGAAATTCTAATCTTATTGATAAATAATAATGAATCAATTAGTTTTTAAAATTCTTACTAAAGGAAAATTAGATGCAAGAATATGATATTATAAAATTAATGATATAGTGGGAAGATATTATGAAATCTATTTAATATGGGAATATTTCTATCAACATAAAGTGTCTTTAACATGAAGTTATACTAGGAAATATGGAAGAGTCACAAGTTGAGACTTCCCAAATTATGAGGAAAATAAGTATTGTCAGGTATTCTTTTAATAAAAATCATATTACAGAAAAGAATAAATATATTGGAAAGAAGACCCTGATATTATCTACGTACAAATATTTTATAGACTCATTGATGTCGTTAACCCATTTTCTAGATAAATATGTGCATACTAGTGTTGTCTTCAAGAATATTAAAAATTCAACACTTAAATCTAGAAAAACAAGGTTGATGGAAAATATTCATAAATCAATAATATCTTCAAATATAGATCTGAAGTGATTTGGAAATTATATTTCCCCAAATAAATGATATAAGAAGAAATGTGCTAAAAATAATGATAAAATGTGAATGAAAGTTTGAATGTGTTACAAGAGAATAAATAATTATTTGTTGGATACAATTGTGGATATTTGATGTTTGGGAATCAAGAAATTAATTTCTGGCACAATAATACATTGTATGAAAATTACAGAATGCCTTCATTTAGGGGAGAAATGCTGAAGAATATTTAAAACCTACAAAATAGAAACACAATTAACAGAAATAGAACTATCTTATCAATAATATATATGTTTATTTTGAATATTTTGGTGAGTATTGCTATTGAAGTAGACACTGTAATGATGAGTAATACTATGTACTAATTATGCAGAGATCATATGTGGATGGAAAAAGAATACCATAATAGAATGTGATGAAGGTATGATATGAAGATGAATTTTCAACCTTATGTTTTTTTAAAAAGATTAAATTTGTCAAAAAATAACTCCCAATAACATTATTATGAATGATGTGAACATTATTTCCCCAAATAAATTATGTTTCAATTATGTTAAGAAACATCACATCATGTACCACTGTGAATTGGCCATTAATATTCAAATTAAAGGAAGAAAGAGGGAATAAATGGAAGAATCATTCCGGATGAAAAATAATAAGATTTAATTGAAAAAATAAAACTTTAATAATGAATATAAAAAGATTCTAGAAATTAAGAGAATTATTAATTTATTGAGGGAATCCATATGTGACTTCTAGTGTCCAGAAAATGATGTCAAAACAAAAATTTAATACATAGAAGGTTACTAACAATATTCTAATCATATTGATATATTCTTTGAAAGAGGAATGATAGATAAAGAAAGAAAAGAGAAATGAAACTGTATTGCTAGAAAATATGAAGGAGCCTTTTTCATCTATGAAGATTTATTGGTTGATTATAAATTCTCATCCGTATAGCTCTAACTAAGGACCACTAAATAATAACCTTATTCCAATATATATTTTCTATTAGTTTCATGTAGGTAATTGAAGGGGATGAATATATTCATCATAGATCTGAATTTGATAAAAACTGTGAATGTTTTATAGCTAAAATTTTTTATCATGGATGAATATTGGCATAATGTTATCAATTTTCAACATTTCAAATAATCTTATACGGAATTTGGAATTTATTTTTGAAGAAATTCAATAATGATGAAGTAGTAATGTTTGTATCTCTTGAGAGGGAGCAAAAAAGGAGTTATCAGATATTTTCATGTCAGTTAACATTATATGAATATCAGTTGTTCTAGAGTGGAATGAATATGATAATTATAAAAAAACAGGGTATTGAAACTTATCATCATTTAGGAATGTGGATTAGATTATCTTATATTAATTTTAAAAAATAATTCCAAAGGGTGAGATTTATCACTTGATGATAAAAAGAATAAAATTTTAAAGGGGAAATACATTGTTGCACCTGAATGTTTTTAATATATTTTTTGATATGTATAGAAGATGTTTGTTGGAAATTGTTTTAATATTCCTTGATAAGAGGATTTAGTGATTGGTATCAGATGATGGATGTTTAAATCCATCATTGAATTTAAACACGATCACTATTGTTTTCTACATATCTCATTGCTCTATATACTTAATTTTGATTGGTTTTTGCAATTTTTTATGATATTAATGATTCTAATAATCTCAACATTCAATTAGAAAATACGATTTTGAAGATAAGAAGATGTTCGTAAAACATGAATTTTGGAAATGAGAATTCATTTTCATAAACATTGTCTTTATTTCTAATAAGGGGGATAACATTTAATAATCTTTTATGATTACGTGTTGGAAAAAAATCTGAAGAGAGATATTGAAGAGGACAAATGTTTTTTAGGATAAAATTATAGTCAAATGATTAATAATATGTTAAATCAATGAATCTATATTTTGAGAATGGTAGAGCCAATCTTATTTCAAAATACAAGTGAAAATGGTTTCACATTTTTTAAAACATTTTAAGGAGATCCATGCAAAATGATTTATTTTTAATGGGGACTTTTGAGGTTTTCTTTCTTGATTTAATTAAAGGGTTGGTATTTGGAATATTGTTTGATATTTTTTAAAGGAGTTCATCAAAATATTTTTCCCCACCTAGCTCGCCAACTATGGGGAGTATCACCTCATGTGAAGTTGAGCTCAACCCTCAACCAGCCAACATGATGTCACAACTAATGCAGTACAAGGACATGCCTAAACCAGGATGGGAAGTGGTAGAGCTACACCATGAGGGACAACACGATGATGGATTTGGGAGTAGGATTACATCCGTAGGAGCCAATATGGGGCGGTACTAGAGGAGGGAGAGGAGAATATTTTTGGGTTACTATAGAGTGTTTAAAATAAGGAAGTAGTGATCCTTGGGCCGTTTCGATGTGGGATATATCTAGATGAATAGGAATTTCCCAATCTTTTTTATCATCTAATGTTGGTCATCTAATTTTCTCACCATGCTCTTAACAATGAGATATTTTTTATCGATGTTCTTTAGTCAGCTGATCAAGCAAGCATCTTCATCTTCTACCTCAAGCTATCTTGGCATTCTGTGCACCGAGATCTTCATATATCCACATCATTCAAAGATAAAACCCATCCTTTAACCACTATTTTATCTTCAAGAATGTTCTAGTGTGATCAAAATAACTTGAAACATCCTTTTAATTTGTATATTGAGAAGATACTGATGAAATGAAGTCTGGAAAAAAATTCTTTTATCTACTAACAGTGATCATTTGCAAAGTGGTAATCTCATAAATGATTCTAGAAGGTTCTGAGGTGATGATTATGGCCTACAAATACCTTATTGGTAATTATTTGAGATGGCGAGATTATTCCACATCCGAGAGAAAATTTCATAGAGAAATAATAATCTGTGAACATAGGGTTCATGAATTTTTCTATAATACTAAAATTTGCGTGCATTCCTCTTGAATATTCAAGATTTCAATGTGTGATTTTCACACTTGAGTAGGCTCACAATGAACAGTTTTCACAATTCAATTGATATAACATGAGAAAACAACATGTGTATCTACATAGACATGTCTGAGTAACACCATAGTGTTCATATTTACACTGAATTATGTGAAGAAGGTATTATGTGAAATAAGCAGTGTTTGAGAATCCATTCATACTTATATATTCTGAAAATGCCTTTGAGTTACAACCTGATAGTGTATAATTACACTGAAAATCATGAATAATAATTTTAAGATATTACGATTATACCCATTTTGATCTACATGAAACAAGTGATTGTCATTCATGTGTGATGGAGAAGTATGCAGGAGGAAAAAAATGCATGTATAAGTATTTTCATAATGAGAGTGGATAAGAGAACATTAAAATAATGTGACTGTGTGTATGATAAGTGGGTAGTGTATGTGAAAATAATGATACAAGGCATTATGAGTACCTAATGAAAAGAATCACATTTTATAGCTGAAATAATGATAGTGTGAATCTTGTGTATGAGTATTATTGCAGAAATTATGAAGACCATGCAATGTATTATATATGTTCTTGAAGTTTAAAGAAACATCAACACAATAATACATTCATAATCAGTGAGCATTTATATTTGATACTGAATCTAGTGATGTAATTCTATTAGTGTTTGAAATGAATCTGTGTATCCAAGTTTTTAGTGATTAGTGAGGTTAGGTCTTTAGTATAAGAAATAATTCTTTCCTGAGTAGTTTTATACTGAAAGAACATACCTAATACAGGTGATCATAATATATTACGAAAGACATGTTCCAGTGAAAGGTTTCTTGACTTGTACATGGGCCAGTTTTATCTATACCGATCATGGAGGAAGAGTATAAAACCATCAAATAAGTGGATCAAACATTATGTGACTCGTGATTGTGATTTCTTCAGTGGGACATTGAAACATCGGAATTCTCCATTGGGACTCTGGAGTAGGATGTTTTGGTGTTTGTAACATTATGGGGTTTAGTGAAAATATCTTCCTAAATGACAGAAGAGTCACATGTATAGGTGGGAACTGGTTAACTCTCAATATATTGTTGAGCAGGACACATTGGAACTCAGTGTTGATGGTAATTTTACGTCCTCTAATTGTAACCATCTACATATAGTGAATAAACTATAACCATAGGTAATTACTAGTTGGAGCAATGACATAGGACTTAGTATGGATCCTTGTAAACATATCTCGTGTTGTGTTTCATTTACATGCTAATTTGACAATAGGATCCACTCATTATAATGGGATATATATGTTTAATGGTGTTTGGAAAAGAATTGAATTTAATAAAAAAAAAGAAACACATGATTCATCCCCCTCTCATTGTGATTTCACGATCCTTATATAATTCATGTATAACAAGAACCCCTATAGTCACACTTCTAATGAGAGATCCTTTACATAGTTGGTGTTGGGGATTCAGAAAATAATGAATGGTGAAATCTGTGTGTTATGTTTATTTCCCAATGTTTGATGACCCCCTATTTCCCCTTTACAATATTATCATGGTATTCTTAGACATCATATAGAGGGATGATTGATGATTTATTTCTATTCTCAATTTGACGGATTATAACACCATGGATAAAGGATATGTTATGTGTGGTTTTTCACCTGTGAGGATAGTTTAGTGAAACCTGGTTTGGTATTTACTATGAAGGTTCACAATATGATGATAGGTGGGTTTGAATCAAGTTCATAGAGGGATTTATTTATTGGATGTTTAGGAAATTTCTATGATTACATTTCTAAATATTGCAACTTTAGTTTATAGCAATTGGGTTATTGGTTCTTTTAATATTAATCTTGACATGAATATCTTTTTCCCGTTGTTTCTGGCTATGATTCCCCACTTTGTATTTTTCTTAATTCTTATCTTTTATCATTCTTGATCAATGTGGTGTTCTAAAATGGTTTTAAAAATTTGTTTTAAAAAATAAAATTTGTGTTTGATTTTAGAATGGATACAATCTCCAGTTTCATTTAATGTATTTGAATCAATAATTTATAGACTTTGTGGGATAAAAAATTCATGGAATCTGTTCTTCTTACCTCCTATGTAATTTTATGCTCACACCCTACTTGTGACACTCAAAATTGTTAAACCCGATCTATTTTTATCGATCATCATGTTTTATGTTTTTCTTATAGAGTGGGATGGTTCTATTGATGTTGGTGTCCTAGATGCAACATTGAGATATTATTTTCTTTCTATTTGGGTTCAGTTTTTCTTTATTTTTTAATTTTGTTTTTCATTCATTGCATTTTAATTTTTTATGTATTTCTTTGTTTTCATAAGTGGATTTTTCTATATAATTTACATGGTTTCATTTTTATTTGTTTATTATGGGAATCATTAATCTCAATTGTATGATCTTCGATGACATGAAATAGTTTCCATATTGGGTTGATTGAGAATGCCTTTGGGGCTTTGTTGTGAGAAATCTCAGGTGACCGGTTTGTGGTTGAGATGGTTTGGCAGGCTCCATGTTTCATGGTGCAAAAAAGGTTTTCACTTATCACATGGTTATTTAGATAAACCTCCCCTTCGATATAGTGAAATCCATCCAATTATTAGTATTAAATTTTATAAATTTCTATCCTCTCATGTCCTCCTCCAATTTCAGATAACATCTTATGTAATTAAACACCATTTATTAGTGATTTATCACCATCAAATAATTCATCAATATTTAGTAAACAACTAATAGACCTTATAACGTATTCTGATTAATGGTTCGTAGAAATATCAATTCAATACCATCATAGGTGATCCAATTTTAGAAATCAAATCATTTTCTAATATTCATGTTCTAATTGATTACTATGACAATATCATTTATTAAAATAATATGTAAAGTGCGTATACTATTAATAATTCATACTCTATCATGATATTTTTATTTCAAATTAATCACCATTAGATATTCTATATTATCCATTTTCATATTCCCTCAATCTTGTGTCTTTATAACCATTGGTAGTTCATATGATTTTCCTCCTCTGAATATGATGATTCTTTTTTTTATTTTACATATCGAAAAATGTATTTTCAATTCTTAGGTTACTCAATAAGCCCATGATCTACTATCCTCTAATTTTTGTGTCTCCCATAGAACATTAATTTTCACAATTTTTGAGAAATACTAATCTTTCTATAAAAATCTTACACCCAAAAACTATCATCCACCAGAAATATTGTTGGAATCCTAATATATTAATCATGTTTTAATGATCACAAATCTCATTATGATTTACCAATCTTAATAATAATCACAAATATCCTTACTGTTTACAAATCTTTTTACTGTTTACAAATCTTATTTCTGATCACAAATCTCACATATCTTATTACTCATGGGTATTTATGTTTCAAGTTATCTTATGCTTTATAATGGTTAAGCTCAATCCATTTTATGCATATTACTGTTTAAGTCTAAATACAGTGATTTTTCTATGTACAAGACACCGTGAAGATTGACACAGTAAGTCAGACACTGTGAGCAAGAAACTGACCGTGGCTAATGAGACATCGTGACGTTGTAAGCCGGACACCGTGAGAAAGACACCATGAATTACATACCGTGAAAGACATACCGTGAAGGACACACCGTGAACAAGACGCCGTGAGAAAGACAATGTGAACGACATACCGTGAAAGACTTACCGTGAAGGAGACACCATTTTCATAACTACTGTGACACTGCTGCTTAACCTTTTTTTCAATATTATTTAAATATTTCTAACGACCATTTTTGATGTTTATAATCAATTAATGATATTTAATGATTGTTTTTGGTCCATCAAGAAACCGTACCTCGTACCTATGAAAAGGAAATCATTATATTGCCAGAGCTCGGTGAATATAAATAAGAAAGAGCTGCAGTAGAGAAGAACAAGAACATACGAACGTGAGAAAGAAACATGAGTGCACTATACTGAACAAGCACACCAATGCTGAGCACGACCACGAAGAAGAGATTGCAAGATCTTCAAAGAAAGCATTGTCTCATACATGCAATATAACACTACAGAAGAACACAGTAAATATAGAACATCATCACTTGTGAAGAACAGAAAGCTGAACCACAGCACTCTGTTTTTTAACAGAAAAACCAGAGAAGGACTCAGATGCATTTATGGTGAATCCAAGGAGTCTAGAGCTGCACTTTTAATCATTTGATCATTCTAAACCCTTGTCTACTCTCTCTAAGTGATTTATTATTTACTTTTGGAGCAGTGTGTGTGCTCTGTATATTTTACACACACACTGTCGCCTGTGCTGAACTGGAGGATACTAAATCCTCAATCCAATCTTTCTACACCTTCCTGTGTCCCTCTGTTGATAGTGGTAGAGGTCAAGTGAGACCTGGACAGCTTGTGTGCTATTAATTTGTTTTCCCATGAGTAATAGTGGTAGAGGTCTGAGTACCTAGATGGTTTGTAAACTGTAGTTAACCTCGTTCCAGGGTGTGGATCAAATTTATATATAAATTTGAGAGGACTATGTATCGTCTTGAGACTGAACCTCTTGGTTATATCTACTGTGAATTTTAGTTTATGTCTAAAGTATACAATATCTAATTTATATTTTTCTGTTGTTACTTTGAAACACACAACTATTTTAAAGTTACTTTGATAGTCAATCTATCAAGTGTTTGTATGTTTTTTAAAATATTAGGTTAGCTTCAAAAGTTAATTAATCATCAAGATTATATTAACTGAGAACTAATCAATATTTGAGAACCTAAATAACCCTTTACTATAATACAAATTCACTATATATTATCTTGTTATTCAATATGGGGAATTTTAAATAGAAATATTTTTAACAGAAATTTTTATTTGAACTCAATTCACCCCCACTCTTGAGTGTCCACTCCGACCAACATTTGGTATCAGAGGATGTTTTTGTTTTTCAATGTCTTCAAAATACTCTAATTTTCAACTGTGATTTTAGTTTCATATTTAATGATCTCAAATTTCTGTTAATTCTAAATTTTATCTCTTTAAATTAATTTTCTAAAATCTAGCTATGGATAATAGACTCGAAGGTGATGCTACCAACATGACACCATTCTTTAAAGGTACTGATTATACCCTGATGAAAATTACGATGAAAATTCACTTAGAAAGTATGGGTTTTGATATCTAGACTACTATAGAAACTCAATATAAAATACCAAAAACTGAAAGAACAACTTCGGATGAACCTACAAATACTGCTTACAATAATAATTGTAAAGCTATGAATGCCCTATATTGTGCTTTAGAAGATGGAGAGTTTAACAGAATATCTGCATGTAAAACTTCTTATGAAATTTAGGATACCTTGGGTGTTTCTCATGAAGGATCAAACAATGTTAAAGGAATGTGATTGAACACTTATAATATTAAATAAGATAATTTTAAAATGAAGACTGATGAACCTATCTCTGACATATATCTCCGGTTCAATGAAATTGTCAACACTATGAGCTCCCTTGTAAAGGTTGTTCCAGCAAAGGAACAAATCATGAGAATATTGAGATGTCTGCCAGGCCGATGGAGATGCACAACTGTTTCAATAAGAGAGTCATGCGACATTGGTGATCTTCCTGTCAAAGAGCTAATTGGTAAGATTATGATGTATGAGGAAGAACTCAAGGTGAATAAGGAAGAAGATGATGAACCTAAGAAGAAGTCAGTGTAATTTTAGTATACTTCCTCACATATCAAGGACAAGGAGAAATTCCATATACTTACTGAAAGCTCTAGTAGTGATGAGACTGCTTCTGACAGTGATGCAGAAATGGCTCAGATGGCTAGAAGATTTAAGAAATTATATAAGAAGAATAAATTATTCATAAAATCAAACTAAAAATGTAAATATGACAACAAAGGTCACTGAAAGAAATATTGGAAGAATGCTGATAAGAGTGATGAAGTTGTGTGCTCTGAATGAAAGTGAAAAGGTCACATTAATGAAGACCTTCCAAAATTGATTTTCAAGAAGAAAAATGACTATAAGGAAAGAAAGTATAAGAAATCAATGAAAGAAAATTGGAGTGATTTAGAAGACAGAAAAAGTGAATCTGAAGTTTCTGATTCTAAAAATAATCATTCCAAAATGTGTTTCATTACTAATACTTCTAAGGTACCTATTTCCCCTATACTGAATGATTGTTATTCTGGAACTAATTCTAATTCTGAATCTGAAAACATGTCTAGTGAGGAACTATTTGAATATAGTAACATGCAAGAAGAATCATGTAATGAACTTAAGTAAAAATATAAGTCATTGAAGAAACAACATGCTCTCACTGCCAATGTTAAATCTTCCTTTGATATAGAAAAGGAAAATAATGCTCAAATGTTGAATAAAAATACTGAACTAAAAATGTCTAATGAGAAACTGAGAAAGGACTTAGAAAATTTTATAAAGGGAAAAGATACACTTAATCAAATGTTTGTTAAAAAAGTGGTACCAAAGTATACTACTGGTTTTAGATACCAACTTGGACAATGATAGAACACTAAAACTAGATTTATTCCTAAATTTGGACAAAATTCTGCTACTTCCTATTCTGGAAATTCATATGCTTCAACTTGTTACTCACATTCTTATAGATCAAAGAGAGTTTATCTTTCAAAAACTATTGAATCTATTTATTATATGATACCCATAAGACAAATCTGGGCACCTAAATCTTTGCTTGCTAACCTGTCTGGACCCAAGAGAATTTGGGTACCAAAATCATTCTCTGTTTAAAACTATTTTGTAGGAAACATGTTTGAAGAGTTCCCATAAGAAGATATGGTACTTGGAAAGTGGATTTTAAAGGCATATTTCTAGGGATTATTCATGCTTCGTGATCTTAATAAAGGTTGATGGAGTCCATGTCACCTTTGGTGATAATTCTAAAGGAAAGATCATCGGCCTAGTCCAAATTGGTAACACTAACTCTATTTTAATTTCTAAAGTTTTATTTGTTGATGGATTAAAATACAACTTGATAACTATTTCTCAGTTATGTGATGATGTCTTTAATGTTATGTTTGAAAATGATTCTTGTAATGTTTTTAATTCTAAGAATGTTTTAGTATTTTCTACTTAGAGAAATGAAAATGTTTATGCAGTTGATTTGAATTCATTAGCTAAACAAAACATTACTTGTTTAAATGATTTTCATAAAGAATCTTGGCTTTGGCATAGAATATTATGACATTGTAATATACATTCACTTAGAAATATAACTATAAAGAACTTGGTTAGAGACATACCCAAACATGAGTTTCCAAATGACAAAGTTTGTAATCCCTCTCAAAAGGGAAAGCAACATAAAATCTCTTTCAAACAAAAGAAAGAAGATTCAACTTCCCAAACTCTCGATTTGGTTCACATGGACTTGTTTGGACTTTCTAGAGTTTCTAGTTTAAATGGGAAGCACCATGTCTATGTCTTCGTAGATGACTTTTCTGGATATACATGGGTATACTTCCTAGCTCACAAAAGTGTAGCTTGTTCTTACTTTATTAAAAAATTCAAGTCTTTTGAAAACCATAGTGGACTTAATATTATGACCCTGAGAATTGATCATGGCCATGAGTTGGAAAATCCTGATTTTGACTCCTTTTGCTCACAAAATGGCTATACTCACAATTTCTCTTCCCCTAGGACACCTCAGCAGAATTGTGTAGTAGAAAGAAGAAATATAACCCTTCAAAAAATTTCTATAACTATGCTAAATGAGTATGACCTACCTATTTACATGGGGGATGAAGCTCTATATAAATCTTGTTATATCATCAATAGAGTCTTAGTCAGAACTGTTCTAAAAAAGACCCCTTATGAACTGTGGAACAATAGGAAACCTAATGTTAGATACTTTAGAGTCTTTGGTTACAATGTTTTTATTCTTAATACAAAGGATAATCTGGACAAGATTGCTTCTAAGAGTGATGAAGGAATATTTTTAGGATATTCTATAACTAGAAAAGCCCAATGATTTTTCAATAAGAGAACCAAGTGTGTGGAAGAATCTGTTCACATCAAATTTGTTGAAACTGATCCACATGAACCTAAGTCATCTCTTGAAAATCTTGAAAAATATTTGTCTGTTATAAACCATAATGACAAAATCAATGAACCTATTGTAAAGACAACCAGTTTTGGAAATATTTTGGAATTTTCTCCTGATAAACCCTAACCTAGAGAAGAACCTGAAATTTCTAGTCCTACCTTTACCAGATAAACTAGGATTCTAAAGAATCATCCTTTAGATGCTATTGTAGGAAATCTAGATAGAGGGACACCGACTAGAACTTCTCTTATAATTCAGGTTGAACATCAAGCCTTCTTATCACACCATGAACCTAAAAACATTGATGATGCTATTAATGATGAATGTTGGGTAATTTCTATGCAAGAAGAAATTAATCAATTTGAAAGAAATAATTATTGGAAACTAGTAGAAAGACCCAAGGACACTTTTGTTATAGGCACTAAATGGGTGTTTAGAAATAAAGTAGTTGAATCTGGAAACATAGTTTGAAACAAGGCTAGGTTAGTTGCACAAGGCTATAGTCAAGAAGAAGGAATTTACTATGAGGAGACATTTTCTCCAGTATCCAGACTTGAACCCATTAGAATTCAACCTACTTATGCTGCACATCTGAATTTTAAACTCTATCAAATGGATGTCAGGAGTGTATTCTTAAATGGGTATATAGATGAGGATGTTTTTTTTGAACAAACCCATAGATTTACAAACCCTCAATTTCCAAATCATATTTTCAAATTATCAAAAGCTTTATATGGTTTAAAACAAGCTCCAAGAGATTGGTATGATAGATTAAGTACTTTTCTAATTTCCAAAGGTTTTACCAAAGGAATAGATGATACACCCCTCTTTATAAAATGAATTTATAATGATGTTTTAGTTGTTAAACATTATATAGATGATATTACATTTGGATCTTCAAAAACAGTACTTTATACTGATTTTTCTAAAATGATGCAAAACAAATTTGAAATGAGTTTAATGGGTGAACTAATATTCTTTCTTGGATTTCAAATCATTCAAAATAATGATGGAATTATTTTAACTAAATGTAAATATACTAGAGATATTTTAAAATGTTTTGGATTGGATGTCACTAAAAGTAGTGACACTCCCATGAGTACCACCTGTAAGTTGGATCATGATGAAGATGGAAAATTTGTTGATCAAACCACTTATAAAGGAATGATTGTAAGTCTACTCTATTTAACTACTAGTCATCCTGATATTATGTTTAGTGTGTGTATGTGTGCTCGTTTTCAAGAAAAACATAAATAATCACATCTAAATGTTGTAAAGAGAATTTTCAAATACCTCAAGCAACACCCAATCTAGGACTGTTATATCCAAAAGGACAATCATTAGAACTAATTAGTTACTATGATGCTGATTTTTCTGGCTGTAAGCTGGATAGAAAAATCACCTATGGAACAAGTCAACTTTTAGGCAAGTCACTAGTATCATGGTGTAGTAAGAAACAAAATTTTGTTGCATTATCTACTGCAGAAGCTGAATACATAGCTGCTGGAAGTTTCTGTGCACAAATTTTTTGGATGAAACACACATTACTAGACTATGGGTTTCAATTCAGACATGTCCCAATAAATTGTGACAACACAAGTGCTATTAAAATTTCAAAAAATCATGTTTCATATTCTAGGACAAAAAATATTGATGTAAGACAGAACATTTTGAGGGATCATTATCAAAAAGGTGATATCACTTTGGAATTCATTGATACTGAATATAAACATGCTGATATATTCACTAAACCATTAAATTATGAGAGATTAGACTACATCATACATGATCTATGCGTGATCAATCACAAATAGATATCTTACTGGTCTTACTATTTAATATTGTGCTATGAATTACTTTGCTATTTCATGTGCACTATTTCATGGTTACTATCTCATGTTTACGGTCTCACAGTTAACACTTTGTGTTCTTGGTCTGTCACTATCTCACCGTGACTAACCAGTTTACTCACTATCTCACCATGATGATTACGGACTATCTCACCGTGACGACCTCTTGTCCACGCACCGTAATGAATACTCACGGTCTCACCGTGAAGATTATTTATGAATTTAGTTTTAACCTGTATCGCGGTATTTTTTTCACCACTATTTCCTTTCTCACGTTTTTATTTTTGTGACGTTTGACATTCCCAAATGATAAAAAATAAGGGTTTCACTCGATTCCTCACCTGAGCTCTCTCCTGAACCTTCTTGACTTTGTAATCCTTCTCTCCTTCTCTCTCTCCTGAATCTTCAGTGGATTCCAAGGATGAAGTGTCCATCTTAACCCTCATCTTGGAAGCATCACTATAAGAAATAGAAGAGTACACTGAAGCTCTCACCCGAAGCACCCCTGAATCCTAACCTAGTAAGCCGTATTGTCACTCTTGAGAAGGAAATCTACCCTGAGAGGCTTTTGCCGGCAAGTCTTTAGTCCTGAAAGTATTAAGAGAAAAAGGATGGATCGAATGGTTCTCTATACAAGATAGACCTATTTACATAAGGTTGGTATCTCAGTTCTAGCAGTATGTAATGTTTTCCTTCGATGCTGGAGAATGTTTTATGGTGACAAGTTGGATCAATGGTCAAAAATGCACTTTCTCTTGAAGGATATGGGCTGCATGCCTAAGGATTCCTTATGAAGGGATTTGTGATGATTACCAAAGAGACCCTCCTCCTACAATCGACATCTTTGAACTAGAGAATTATTTGTAAAATCTATGTGGAAATGGCACTAAGAGAAGGGCCATATCTACTGAATTGGATGAAGAGACTAGGGTGCTGTTTAAGTTTCTTCAAAATTTGATTAGCCCAAGGAAAGGAGACTTTGCTATTTTGAAGTATCAGAATGTCTTTATGATTCATCTGATGAAGAATGTCCATAAGATAAATCCATGAAAATATATCATTCACCACATGTGTGAACTGATTAAGGTCACTTCCAAATCTACTTCCCTGTTTTAATCAAGGATGATTTCAGCTATGTTAGTTTCCAAGGGAGTAGTTGGACCAAATGAAGAAAAGTTGGTGGATTTTGAGTACTGTTTATCCAAGCCTACCATCAGAAGGATGAAGATATACTAGAACCCATGGAAGAAGTAGTGGGTTGAAGATACTAAAAATGTTTATGAAAAGTTCAATTTTGTGGATTATCCTAAAAGGCCTAAAAACATTACTGATCCTAGTTTGGAACTATATGAGTTGTTTGGGTATCCAGAAGAGGAAGAAGACGAAGAAGAGGTAGCTATATTACTCATAGAGAAGATGATGAAATACCTCATGAAGAAGCAACTCATGTTGAGAAAGAAAGGACTGATGTTCCTGCTGAAATTTCAAGAGAAGAAGTTGTTGTTGAAAAGTAAAGGACTATTGGTCATTATGTTGTGCTTGAAGAACAAGTACCTCATGCCCTTGTTTATCAGGAAACCCAATCTGAAGCTACAAGAGAGTTAGTGATTTCTAAATCTGAGTAGAAATCCATGGAAGATACAGATCCTGTTGTTGAGGAACTCCCTACAATGGAAGAACAAAATCTAGAAGAACATCCTGCTGAAAATGAAGCATGTCTAGAAGCTCTACCTGAGGAACAATATGTTGTTGATTATATACCCTCTGATGAAGAGAAGATGAAAATTTCCTTTCAGTTGTCATGGTAGGAAATGAATGAGGAGATTAGTGATGATCCTGTGAATCTTAAACCAGTTCCTAAGTCTCAAGAATCTGAAATGGAAGCACATTTTGAGGGGGAGGAACTTCAAAATATTGAGATTGATGAAGCTGAGCCTGGTGATATACCTCCTCCCACTGAGTCATACTTTGTGTACACTTGGTATGAATTCCCTAGATTCTATGATGTGAGTGAATCACAAAAAGTGACTACATATGGAATTGACCTTTCTTCTTTGTTTCGATTGAAGTCAGTCTCACACCCTGAACCTCAACCTGAACCTGAATCAGAATCTGAAACTGAAACTGACACTGAACCACAACCAGACCCTGAACCTACCCATGGAAAACATTCTTCACCTGAATCCTTACCTGATTAGCAATATTTTTTCATTAAATAAGATTTGAACGTTTTTGGAGAGACTATCTTAGCTGGAGTTGAAAAGATTATTTCATCTCAACCTAATCCTGTAACTCAACTAAGTCAGGAAGATGCCTCGATTTTTTTGGAAAATATTATTCTGCATATTCATCTCAGTATGATCCATGAAATTCATGAAGTAAGGGTAAAAAATAAATTGTTTAGTGCTGATGTTGCAACTTTGAAAAGTATGGTAGCAGAGTTGCAGAAAGAACTGTCTTCAAGATCAGAGCCTGCTCCTGCTACTGCACCTGTTGCTTCTTCTCATGAACCTAATGTTTCAAATATTTCTCAAGACATTGTGTCCCAAATGCATCCCTATATGTCATATTTTGATTAAAATATTGGCAAAAGGAACACTCAGATTTTTCACCGAATGAGAGAGCTAGTGGAGAACCTGAATAAGCTTACAGATGAATATACTGGTTGTCTTCAAAAGTTATTGAAATAGCTCAAAGCTCTAACCGTAGCTGTCAAGGCTTCTCCTTCCTCTGGCCAGACCTCCACACCTTCATTGGATGATTCTATGCTCAGATCTTTACTCAAGGAAGAAATTCAGAATGCCTTCAGTAATTTTGATTTGTCTCCTTTATTTGAAGTCGCAAAGAACAGCGATAGAGCACTTGACCTGATTAGAATTCATGCTAACATTTCCAGTGATGCTCAACAAGAGATCACTAAGAAGAAAGATTTCTATCTCACCCGGATTTTCTCCAAATCTGATATGAAAAATCACTTTATGTATCTTGTGGAAAATTTTAAGATACCTCATGTGAGTTAGGCTTTCAAAACTCAAGTTCAGAAGCTCACTGAGTTCACCAGATTGTTTGTAAAATTCATGGAAAATAAAGAGGATTTTGAAAAGGCTATTCAATATGGACGAGAAATTATCATAGACTTCATCAACCTTCTGAAGCCCTATCTCCATGTCCAAAGTACTTCATTTTTTTCTACTGTAGCTGCTCCACTCAGACCTGGAGTGCCTGCCTTAGCCTCCACTACTATGTCAGCTAGCCAAGCTCTAACTCAGATTAGGCTATTCATTCTTGATCAGCCATAGACTCGATCTTCTACATCACCATCTTTGGATCCCTCTATCTTTGAAGGTCTACATTTACCTTCTTTTTCTACCACCTCTATGCCTTCTTCCACATCAACAATTGATAAAGGCAAAGAGAAGGCCAATTCCTGATGAAGCCTAGTGACTACTTTCTTTTTGATGGGAATGTCTTTTGATTTTGTATATCTACTGCATCTTGTACTCTGAAAATTTTTGTTAATGACATATGCACTGTTTCCCTCTATTCTGTTTACATTTTGATAATCCCAAAAGGGGGAGAAAATGTTCTATGTTAGGGGGAGAAAAATTTATGTGTTATTCTACAATATGTTTCTCTATATGTTATATTCTCTATAGTTTCTTCTCACATATAATTTACCTGTACATGATTTGTGATCATCAAAAAGGGGGAGATTGTTGGAATCCTCATGTATTAATCATGTTTTAATGATAAAAAATCTCATTATGATTTACTAATCTTAATAATAATCACAAATCTCCTACAGTTTACAAATCTTATTACTATTTAAAAATCTTATTACTGATCACAAATCTCACAAATCTTATTACTCATGTGTATTTATGTTTCAAGTTATATTATACTTTATAATGGTTAAGATCAATCCATTTTATGCATATTACTGTTTAATTCTTAATATAGTTATTTTTCTAAGTACATGACACCGTGAAGCTTCACATAGTAAGTTAGACACTGTGAGCAAGAAACAGACATCGTGACCAATGAGACACTGTGACACTGTAAGATGGACACCGTGAGCAAGACACCGTGAACGACATACCATGAAAGACATACCATAAAGGACACACCATGAGAATGACACCATGAGAAAGACACTGTGAACGACATACCGTGAAATACCAAACCGTGAAGGAGACACCGTTTGCATAACTACTGTGACACAACTTCTTAACCTTTTTATAAATATTATTTAAATTTTTCTAACGGTCATATTTTATTTTTTTAATGCAATTAATGATATTTAATGATAGTAGTTAGTCTGTCAGGAAACCATACCTCATACCTATGAAAAGGAAATCATTATATTACCGGATCTCGGTGAATATAAGGAAGACAGAGCTGCAGTAGAGAAGAATAAGAACATATGAACATGAGCAAGAAACATGAGTGCAATGTACTGAACAAGAAAACAAATCCTGAGCATGACCACGAAGAAGATATTATAATATCATCAAAGAAATAATTGTCTCATATATACAATCTACCACTACTGAAGAACACACAAAATATAGAACATCTCCGCTTGTGAAGAACACTAAGCTGAACCAAGACACTCTGTTTTTTAACAGAAAAACCAGAGAAGGACTCAGACGCATTTATGCTGAATCCATGGAGTCCAGAGCTGCACTGTTAATCACTATAGCATTCTAAACCCTTATCTACACTCTCTAAGTGATTCATTATTTACATTTCGAGCATTTTGTGTGCTCTGTATATTTTACACACACACTGTCTCCTGTGCTGAACTGGAGGATACTAAATCCTCATTCCAAACATTCTACACCTTCTTGTGTCCCACTGTGGATAGTGGTAGAGGTCAAGTTAGACCTGGACAGCCTGTGTGCTCTTAAGTTTTTTCCCACGAGTAACAGTGGTAGAGGTATGAGTACCTAGATAGTTTGTAAACTATTTTTAACCCCGATCTAGGGTGTGGATAAAATTTATATATAAATTAGAGTGGAATAAGTCTCGACTTGAGACTGAACCTCTTGGATTTATCTGCTGTTCATTTTAGTTTATGTTTAAAGTATACAATATCAAATTTATATTCCACTGCTGTTACTTTGAAATACACAACTATTTTAATGTTACTTTGATAGTTAATCTAGAATGTGTTTTTATGTTTTGTAAAATATTAGGTTAGCTTAAAAAGTTAATTAATCTTCAAGATTAGATTAACTGAGAACTAATCAATCTTTGAGAACCGAACTGACCCTTTACTATAATACAAATTTACTACATATTATCTTGTTATTCAATTTGGGTAATTTTAAATAGAAATATTTGTAATAGAAATTTTTATTGGAACTCAATTCACCCCCTCCTCTTGAGTGTCCACTCCGACCAACAAATATAATAGTATTATATAATCCTTATTATCATTATCAATTGAACTTATAACTTGAAAAAACCACATTTCTATAGGAATCATTTTCTCTATATATACGACCATTACAAAATAATAACACTTGATTTATGGTGTATTATTCATCATATTAACTACTTCTTTTGGATTCCCTCAAATAAATATTTCTTAGTGGATTGGGTCTTCCTGGAAAGAACTCATCCATGATTTAATTCTACATTCTCTCAAGACCTAGACTGAATATAAAATTATAATATTTCCTTTGATGTTATATAATGTAACTGTATCACACAAAATCAAAATTTTTTATATAATCCTATTAGAAAATGAACTTTTTTTATTGTAAATATTTTGTTTAATCTCATTATATTATCCATAAATATCTTATATCCATTTAAACTTCCTTTTACAATGTTATTTAATCTATACCCATACTTCTACATTAAGCATGTGCTCAATGAATATGTTCAATTTTTTTAACTTATAATATTTAATATTTTTTATCATTGCCTATAACTGAACCCTCTCATTTATTACTAATGTATATAGAATTTGGAATAATTTAACATTATATTTTAGTTATGAATTTTATTTATTTAAATATATATATTTTTAATATGATCATTGAAATCTAATTTTAGTTCTATTACAATCACTTCTTTATCATCATCGTTATCACTTTTCCCATTTTTTTGTAACTCCATGGTAAAGTACCAAAATAATCGTTATTGTTGTTCATTCATTAAGATACACTATATTGGGTTCCTCAAAAATATTTAATTCTTGGGAAATTTTTTTCTTTTAAAATAATATTTTCTTATTCCTATTTCTTCATTTTTACACTATAGAATATTTAGTCACAGGTGCATCATCTACTTCATCATATCAAGAATTCTTGGGACACTTGACAAAAAAGTTCATTAAAATTCCACATAGAGATCATATGACTGGAATATTCTATTTGAAATATAATTTCTAAATTTTATATTTAATGAATGCAATGACATGAACTCATCATTTTTCATTTCTTTGAGGTCACCATCCACTAAAATCCTATTAATTAATTAAAACTCCACATCCCAAGATTTCATCTTTTCAACTAGATTATCTTAATTTTTCCTCATCTAAAATTCAATATGATTACTATGAAGATGATTCAATGTAGATTCCATTAGTTTCGTATCCTAATTCAGTATAGACATCAAAATAAATTAAGTTGGTAGTCTTATATAGATATAACTGATAATTGTTCTATCATTGAGGAATTATCCAATTCCATTTATGACCTCTATAATAATATTTACCCAATAAAATAAATTATCAATAAATTAATTTATATAAAACCTATTAATTAATATTATACCAAGAAAAATAAAATTTTTATTCCCTCGCCATTTTCTCTCCTTTATATAAAAATAAAAACATTTCCCACAAGGAATGTGAGGAATTTAATTACATTTGATTCATATAGATTGTGTTAGACAAAGATACCAATAAAATGTTTATTCATTCAGTGTTAGAATCCATATCATAATGAACTCTTTATGAAGATGACAAACTATGAATGATGACAGTAAGTCCAAGCATGATATAAAACACCATTAAATTTATCCCTCCAATTTAATACCACTTGTTTGTCTTTATAGGGAAGAATCCTTAAGAGGGGGAGGGGTGAATCAACATATAATAATATAAAACAATCCTTCACACTAAATATTTTGAATATTAATAAAAAATATATATTTCAAACCTTATATAAATAATAGTTATTAAATAATAAAAAATAGATGTGTATTTTTACATTGTTTATCCTCATTTTTATTTTTTCTTTGACTGATCTTAGGTGGATAATTATTGACAGGGAAAACAATGGTAGTACCCAAAGGGCTCTTTCTACTTGGTGATTTATACTGTCCTTATATCCTTATTTGTAATTAGGGGATATTATTAATAAAATATTTAAATATATTCTAAACATATATAAATAACAAATTAATACCATGGTTTAATTAATACATCTCAAAAATAGTCACACAAACAATGGTCCTAATGGTTTTGTTTATTAGTGTCTAAAAACATAAAACACATATTTTTTATACTGTGAAAATTCCTCAATATACGAAACCTACTCTTAGATATTACATGAGATATAATAGTCTCTAAAGTATAAGTATAGTACCAAAAAGTGGAATACATGTTATCTATAGTGGGGGTGGGGTGAATAGAATATCATTTTTGATCAATGTTATTAAAATTTTGCAAGATAAAGAAACTAAAAAGATAATTTTATAGTGGTATTGAAAAATCAAATTACTCAACACATCGGACCAAATTTTATGAGTATGGATCCCATTATAGTAAATACATAAATTCACATAGGAGAAATATAAATGTATAATTTTAAATGGGATGAATCCCAAAAATTGACATTGTGATTTTAACCCCTAAACCTAACAAAACAAAGAAAATTTTTGGGGAAAATATAGACTGATGATTTTCTACAAGGAGAAACCCTAACATAATTTTTCAACATTTTGGTGTTCTAATAATATCCCATGAAATACCTTTTAAAATAAGTATAACCTATGTGGTAGACGATTAATTTCACAACTATATGAAGATAGAAAAATAGAATATAATAGAATGACTTGATAGAAATAGAAAAATAGGTGGTGATGAAGCCGTAGACGAAGGACCTTATGAATGGTGATAATAATGTACTTGGATTATTCCATCAATTGTACAATTTAACTATTCAAGGATATATGAAATTCTAAGAATAATTTTCCTTCCCTTGAGTGTTTTTAACAAAGGACGTAAAATGTTGTTTTTGGGATCACTTTATTTTCATAAGATTAATATTGGATGTGATCATCTACTACCATTTTGAGTTTTGTATTTGTTCCAAGAATCCTTGAGTTCATTAAATAAAAAAATAATGGGGATGCACACTTGGGTAAATGATTATAATAGTTCAAATTAATAAGAATATTTTCATCCAGTAATCTCTCAAATATAAAACTATATTAGAAAAAAAATTCGAGGAATTAAAATTATATTCTACACAACATTTGAGTAAGTTTAATCTATTGAAAAACAAAAAAAATTCTAATTATCTACACAAAAATAGATTAATTGATTCTTATAAAATATCATGAAAATTCAACGAAAAAATAAAATTAATTTTTTTATAAAGGGATAAAATATAACAAATAATTTTTCATTGATATAATAGATTAAAAATAGTTTGATTATGTTTTAAATAAAATAAGATAATTTAGAAAAAATACAATAAAAAATTTAGTCAATAATAAATATTTCTATAATAATCTATTTTTTATACAATCAATTAATGTGACTTAAAATATTATTAATACTCATTTCAAATCATATCAAAAAACATTCTAATATTCATTAAATAAAAAAACATTATTATAGAATAAATGAAATAATTAAACTATTTAAATCAGACTTACATTAATTATAAAATTTTAACATAACAAATACATGTGAATTTTCTTTGATGAATATAAATTTATATTTAAGATTGTTATAATAAATTTGTAATATGATCGTTAACATTTTTATAATTAAAGTCAATGTCGATGGTAGAGAAAAGAAAATTGTAGCATAAAAATTGAAATGATCATAAAAAAATAACTGGTTGTTGAGAATAAATAGTGGTAACATAAAAATTTACCGAGTGATATAAAGTGTTGGATACCACTACCTTAAAGAAGAGATACTGTTACCGGTGGATGATGCAACCAATGAGTGAAAAAATGGGAGAACTATTGTGCATTGGTGCCATTTCAAAGAGGTTCTTCCTTGACCATTAAATGTTGCTACAATCAAACTCAAGGCTTTATTCTATCTATGTGAAATGGTCTAATACTACAATGGAGTCATTAGTACCTACTACCTTTATTCTTATGGTGCTACAATTTCAATGGAGTTTCTTCTACCATTGAGAGAGAATATGTTACCTATAACAACCAACACATTTCATACATATATATCAAAAATTAATATATTAAAATTATTTAAACAATATAATGACATGTAAAAAAATTATTTATCTCTCGTTTCTTTGGAAACATGGATACAATACAAACTAGTTTATATGTGAACTAAATAATTACCCAATAAGTTCTTTATAACTGGAACACATCATAGATAGATCATAAAAAATACATTTTTTAATATTCTATTGAAATTAAACATAAGAAAGTGTGTTCTAAAATTCTTATAAATGGTTAAAAAGTGAAATAAAAATAATGGAATAATCATAAAACAAGCATAAGGGAATGAGAACATCAGAATACCATTTGAAAACCATATACTATGTCTCATATATTATAAACATAAGTCATGGAATAAATCATTGATGTTTGCATTAAATGAATCATAAATGAATCAATAAACATGTTCCATGATATAATAACATTATTAAACACCAGAAATTTATATCATACGCATAATTAATGAATTTAAAATGTCAAGGATCCCTACTATGACATTCAAAACATAGTCAGGGTTGGGATAACCACACATGCACTAGTATTGGGATTAATATAACCTTTTATATACCCTCTATTTGTATTGGGATAACACAAATCGACCCTCCTTTTAGGCATGGGATAACCTCATGTGTACCCTCTAATTAATTTTATTTATCAAATACCATATAACCTCTTATTTCATTCATTGGATAACCTCCCATTTGTCCTTTTTTTATTAAGAAAACCTCAAGTTTACCCTTTGACCTCAATGGACATTAATCATTACCCAATGAATTTATGTGATATATAGTTCCCACCCATTATATAAATCATAAATTTATTTCTATAAGATCATAAAACATTCATCATATCCCAACCCGTAAAAAATAAATAATTTTCACAAACATTCCGTTATTTAATAACTGTTGTGAACGAAAAGGGTTTCATAAACATCTTTTAATCATATTTAAAATCATAAAACATCAGAAGAATGATTAATCACGGTACCCTTACATTATATCCACTGAAAAAAATAATCAAAACTAGAGGTTTTTGGTGCTGATGAATATAAATTCTAATAAAAGATAATTAAATCATTCTTGGATAAAATATAATTTATATTTTGAAAAAACTTATTTAAAATATAGGATGTTTCTAAATATTATGTAAAAAATTTCCTTAAAATTAAACATTAAAAAATATGTAAAATTAAAATATTTTAGGTTCAATGATGTGGTAAAATTCTGTTCACACAATACACATTAAAAAAACGAGTCATTTAATATATTTAGTAAAAGGTGAAAAGTAAATCATTTCCAAAATGACAAGAATATTACTTTAAGGATGTTTTGTAAAGGTAAAACATGAGTAAAAATTACATTAAAAATGTTTTTATGATATTTAAAACAATATATAAATCATTTTTTTAAAATATGGACATGGAAGAGGATGGATTTCCAAACCAGGAGAGAAATTATGCCTTTTTTCTTTAAAAAATATTTTTGGTATATCTAGTTATTAATGAGATAAAAATGAAATTAAAACATCTGATCACTATAAATAACTAGATGGTATGATAATTAAAAATGTTTTTGGGTCGATGATGATAATATTTCATCAACAGTAACTTAATATTAAACATTCCTCATAGATAATGGGGTGGTATCGAAACACCATTACAACAGTTTTAACTTTTGATTCATATGTACAATGATTTAATAAATTTAAATGAAATGCTTAATATGATTGAATAAAAAAGTTCATTTTATAAAATGTTGAAGGGTATGTATATTCACCTTATAAAATAAGATACAAGAATAACATAACTTATTTCCAAATGAGGGAAATTTGAGATAATAAACCCCTATCTCCAGTCTCGACATTCATCATACTAATTAGAAGTTATTTTAAAATAATTATAGGTTTATTATAAATATATTTAATAATAATAATAATATATATCATACCATATATTATTTAATTATAAACACTTATCTCATGTTAATTAAGAAAATACCAATTAAAATCACATTTTGGGAAATAATTATTTAATTTTTCATGATGGTTTTGGTTTGGTGGATTCAATATTTTTTCTTTTTTCATGGTTACTTCATTTATAGAATTTTAAAATTTATTAAAAATAATATTTATTCATTATATATTTATTTATAATATTCCATTAATTTTGGCTCTAAAATATTTATGTTGTATATATATACAGTAAGTTGTTCTTACACATGAACATTGTTTTCATTTTATGAGGAGATAGAATTAATTAAAGTTATATTTTAATTCTCATTAAAATAATTATCTTTCTCTCAATTATGTCATCATTTTTTTCTTTATCACCAACCATTTCAAAATAAAATGATAAAAATTCCATATCACTTCGTGTTGATAGTATCCCACAACTATAGGCGAGGGACATTATCATTCTTCAAGTTATTGAAAGGAAAAAAGGTAGTTGTGATATTATAATTAAATATGTATTATATTTCATAAATATAATATATATATATATATATCCAAATCATTTATTATATCCAGCCTTGGGAGGATGTGATGAAAAAAAAATCATTTCAAGAGGTGATGGTCTACCTTACTCACACCCAGCCACTGTGATTCCCATGTGACGGACAAGGAAAAAGATATAGGTTATTAAATTATAATAAATTCATATCATTACATGTTATATAAAAGTTTTATTTTATTGAACATATTAAATTATGAATGATGGTGGTAGAAGAAGAATTTAAAAAGTTGAATATTACTAAAGACAATTATGTTGTATTAGAAAACCCACATTTAGATCACATATTAAGGACCCTAGGGTTGGTATTTTAGGACAAAAATAAGATCTGTAAAATTGATATGTGTTTTGGGGAGATCTTTCTTCAGTGATTTGGAGATCCAAATGGCATCATATGTGTGAATAAATGAGTGGATGGTGTCCTCTTTTATAATTACGTAGGAGTGAAATTTTTTGTAAATACAAAAAACAATTCATTAATGGGAATTCACAATAAATTAATGGGCATAAGAAATTGAAAAATAGTTTATTAGAGTGAATATATGGTTGATCCACACCATTGACCCAAAAATACATATTTTTTAAATATAATTATTTAAATAGCCTCTACGTTTACTCAAATTTTAATTTTAGTTTTCACCCTAGTAACTCATAACATTCTATTTACCTAGGTAATTTAAATCTTTAACAATAAAATAAAATTATCCTTATTAGATAAATTTGGACCCAATAATTCACACTAATAAATTAAATTTACTAAATAATGATCCTATGTATGAGGAAAATTAATTGTAACACATGGATATGTAATGTACAAATCACATATTTTACCTTAACTAGAATAATTATTTATTATTATTTTACTATTTATTGTGAAAAAAATAAATTTAAAAATATTATATAATATAAATTATTATTATTATAAATATGGAAACTATTTTTTCAAATTAAATTCAGAGTGTTGGAATAATTTAGAAAAATATAAAACATGCAGACTGAAATAAAAGGTTTTTTCCATAGAAATCATTTACATTTTTATAAAAAGTTATAATATAAAACTTTTACATAATAATGATTATAATGGCCAATATTTACTTACCAATAATATTATTAAACATAATTTTCTTTTAAAACTATTTTATACAAATTTTTTTTACATGCTATAAATAAAAAGGAAATTTTAAATAAAAATCATAATTTTAACTATTAATTAATAAATTATAATGAATAAAGAGTTATAAAAAATATAAATATAAGATAAATTTTAATTGTTTATTTCAAAAATTATATTCTTTTTTTCTTATAGAAATTAAAAAATTGGAAAAAATTAATTTCCAAATAATTGCACAGGATGTTGTGAAACCATTTATAAAAACAATAAAATTTTAAAGCATAAAAGTAGATATATTCTTATTACATAACTAGAAAAACAATATTATATTAATGGATTTTTTTTAATATATAATATATAAATTTCATTTAGATTATTTAGCAATAGTGACTAATATAATTTATTAAGATAAAAAAACCTTATGTTCATAAAATAAGATTTTTTTTTTCAAAAAAAATTAATTTTATTTTAAAAAGTTTTTTTAAATTTAAAATCAATTTATAAGAAATTAATTTATTTTATAAATATATAATATATATAGTTTTCATAATTTTATAATAGTTTTTAGTACCCACTAATCAAATAGCTAATTAATAGATATATTATTAAATAATAATATTTTAATTATATATTGTGGTATGTTTGAACTTAGTTTTTCATATAACACATGATTTATATGATATTAAATTATTTAAAAAAAATAAAGAATATCCTAATGTCACATTATTCCACTTTAATAAAATTAAACCTCATAATTTGAAATTGCACTCAGTTAGTAGGGCTTTGACATTTGAATATCACTTTTTGGAAATCCCACAACACAAAAAGGGTTAATAAATCATCCTATTGAAAAGGGAGAAATTTAAATATGGTTTTCATCATGAAATAATACAAAATTATGTTTCCAAATAGGATAAAATGAGTGTTAAGTGAAAATATGGAGATGGAAAAAAAACAATCAGGAGAATTTTAACCACCAGAAAACCAAAAATCAGTTATCAGTCAAAAGAACATTGATTCATCAGAAATGAAATTAATATAAAATAAAATTTGTCACAAAATAATTCTTATATTTTTTAGTTAATTTTTATAATTGTGATACATAAAAAAATAAATGGCTCGTGATTTTATTCCATTTCAGAAGAATAATATCAATCATGTGTTTTTCTTTGATCAATTTCAACTTCTTTTATTACTAAAAGAAATGATGATAAGGTGTTCATTATGGAATCATTAACAAATCACAATATCCTTAAATGAATTTTAATTGATTACAAATACCTATAGTCATCATTAAAAAAATTAAAAATATATCGAATATGGATAATTTATCACATAATGAAATAATATATTACTATATAAAACCATATCCCATGTTAAAATAAAATAATTACTTAAATCGATAACCGTCAGACCCATCCAAAATTCAAAAAGTTATAATAAAGGTTACTAAGTTTACAAAATCAACTTAACATTAATCCCAATAATATCATAAAGTAATTTTTAATTGCAACATAATAAATAGTTGAATACATGTGTCATATAGTCCCTAGAAACAAGGTCATAACCAATATTATCTAAAAAACATAATGAAAATATAAATGAATACAAATTAAATAAATAAATTCACATATTATTGAATATATTATATAAATACAAAATTTTTTTTAACTCCATTAGATTTAACATAACCTACATTTTTATCAAATAGTAAATCAGTTCTAAGGTCGTCAGTACTATCCAATTTACTTATCAATATGAAAAATCTATTTAACCCCAATAAACACCATTAAATAACCATTAGGAACATATTAAGGGTTATATTTCCATTATTCTTTCATTTACCATAAAATATCTCCTTTCCATTAAATAAAATTTTTATCTAATCGGTACCACTCAACATATTCATGAAAATCATTAATTTCAAATTTTTATAAAATAATACTTATATATTTAAGGATTAATTTCACATAATTCTTTAGTGAAAATACATAAAAACATTAATCATTGCACTTAAATCAATTACATTTAACTATGATTTATCATCTTATTCTATAATAATGTGTTCAATCCATATTTCATTTGAAATATCATCATCCCCAATCAGAAAACAATACAATGATTCTAATCCTCCAATTATTCATCCCCATAGGAAATTGATTTACATAATTCACATTATTTGTACATTTAAAATAGTAAAAAAATTTATATTATATTAGGATACAATTATTATCCTCCATTTAATTAACTTAACATTTCTTATTTTATTGTCAATTACTTATTTATTTCCTTATGATCTATAGAAAAAACATCTTATCATTCTTTTGAGACATTTTCTGGAGTGAATATTCCAACATTCATGATATATATAAAATGGAATATAGTTTTCTATATGGTATTCATTGATTGAATTCCCAAAAATCTATATCTTTCTTTTCTTTGGTGAGACTTAGAGTTACATAAAGTGAAAGTTTTTAAACATATTTCATGATAAACTACTACACATAATCACGATATCCTTCACTCTAATCATAATCCAACATGGTTTCTCATTAACACATTGTCTATCAAATTCATCATTAACCCAATTACTTATATTTCCATTAATTTAATAAAACAAAAAAACATAGTTTTAACAATAGTATTTATTGCAGGGAAACACATAATCATTAAAAAATAATTTATATAATGTCTAAATATTGACATATTATTCTAATATTTTAAATATGAGGTTAAATAATTTTTTTTCATGGAAATCATATATTAAAATCTTTAATCATGTCATATCAAACAGATTTGAATTAACAAAACATATCCACAAGGAGTGTCAAATTATGTGTACATCAAGGCTTATTTTTGTTACCCATGTAATGATCGAGTCAAAGCCAAATATGCACATTTCATAGTTATTATCCAAGGTATAATTGTGATAGAGCTACATCCAATTATAGTATCTAGTCATGGATTTAATATCCTGGAAACGATTTTCTTAATCCTTCTCCAAAATTCTAGGATTTTTTCCTATAATTTGAATTATCCTAATAATTTTACATACACATATTCTTAATGATGTCCTGAACATTTTCTCATCCTATTTTCTAATGGAGACCTAAACCATTCTATGATTCTAACTATAACAAACCTAATTTATCATACATAGATTTCTCATACTGATATAAAAATATTCATTACATTACATAATGATCTGTAAGAACCTATAACACCCTATGGGGATAGAGGGAATCATGGTGTCATGTTTTTTCATATAATGCAACATATCTTCTTTCCACATTAGTAAGAACCTATAAACCATGTATGATGGAATCCTAAAATTCATAAAAATTAAAAATAAATGAGGGAAAAAATTAGTTTTACATGGTTCTCATTTATGGGATAATATAAATAAAAAAATTAATAATTTATTGGTTGTACCTAAATCCACTTAGCATTACTAGAATTTATGGAGTATTAAAGATCCGAAACAATCAATCTTTTCCAGGAACACATTAATTAATATAATTATAGGGGAAAAAACTACCTCCCTTAGAACACTTTATCTGACTAATCCTAGCTATTTACCATGGGTGATGTCTTACTCATGTTATCAACATAAAGGTCACCTCTGTAGATTAAGAATTTAAGTCATTTTCCCTGATTATCACAATCTTCAACCTATATGGTTTTCCTGAGTATGTTAACATTAACTAATAGTTCATTTAAACCATATTATCTACACTACTATTCTATAATCTCCCACCCATTTTAAAACAACCTTAAGTTTCAAATAAATAACATCATCTATGAACCCACACACCATTTTAAATCTCCCAATATTCTGGAGGCTCCCAACCTTCATGGGACACTATGTTTTCATTAATCACACAGTCATTGAGAAACTCCTTTTTCTAAAAGGCCTTAGCATCATTGAAGAAATAATATGTATTTTCATTATTTTAATGATCATATAGACTTAGTGATTCATGAATACCTCATAAATTGAAAATTTAGATTGGATAATCATTTTCTAAATTTTGCCTCATGTCAAATGATTTGGGTGGTGCATCTTATTTGTAGACTCATCCCTTTTCAATGTCTGACAGATCTCAGTGGCTTATTCATGATCCTACAAATTCTTTTTTAAAATGATCCTTTATTAATGAATCCATAATGAAATTTTACCAATATTTAATCTTCATGCAGTCATGTTGATACCATTGTCTTATTAGGTATTTGGGATGCATCTCATAAACAAGACAACACAATCATTCCATCACATGTTTCTGATGCTCTACACCTTCACAAAACTGAATGTTCTTATGAAACTCCCTACCATTGAGAAACTATAATATTCACCCACTAAATTCCTTTCTATATTTGTGAAGATTCATTCATGGAAATCCTCCTTACAAGAATCTTTATCCTTTATCCTAAATTTTATCTCTAAATGTTTTGCACACACTAGGAATCGACACCACCATCAACATTGAAGAAATCTACACTATAAGATAAATTTCCATATAGACTCCATAATCAGTCCTAGAATTTATTTACCATAAAAAAATATATAATCTATTTCCAACTATGAAAAATACATGGTTACAATAATCTTTTGGTTTGGGTTAATTATCAATATGTATATAAATTAATTAGAAACAACATATTTAAACAAAATACTGGAAACCCTGAAAAAAATAATTCATCACTCTAAGACAAAATGATAATTTGTTAATTTGGAAAATAGGAGTTCAAAAATATAATTCCATAAGAAAATTTTCCTCTGGACAAACCTACAAACCAATCATATCCTACAAATAAATCTTTCAAACCAAACACCCATTGAGTATCACTTATCTTTCTATTTGGAAATGAACCATAGAACATGTATTTTTATTTTTAGGGATGAAATAAAACCCTCCGTATATCTTATACCCAAATTAATATTCATCACTATCAAAAACATATTAAAATAGTTAACACTAATTGTGATAGGGGAACAACTAGATCCTCCTCATCTAATGAGAGCTGGATTAATAATAACGATCAACCAATGTTTCTTAAATATTTGTGCCACAAAGGGATTAGTAATAATTTTATCCAGTTGATCATTAGTTACAATATGTTCCAACTAAATCGCACCATGTTCAACTTTTTCGTTGATGAAGTCATAATTAATGCCAATATGTTTGGTATGAGTGCGTTAATCTAGATTTTTTGTAATATTGATTGTGCCCTTGTTATCATAATGTTCCACCATCTACTATTACACCTCATCTCAAATATCATTATGATTTCTCCTCAATTAAAATATCTTAATACATTCCTTATTCATAGATAAATACTCTAATCAAGCAGTAATAGGGGAGGTTATTTATTTATTCTTTATCAACAATGTCACACATTTTCTTTTATGAAAAATGCACCACCACAGGAGGAATTTCTATCCACCACACATAAAAACGTGTTAGAAACATAAAATATTGACAATTCATTATATATTCTTACTAAAATGTATAATCCACACTTGAGAGTACCTTCAATATACCTCATGATGCATTTAACTACTTCCATATTATTTTTATTGAAATTAATTTTAAATCAACTAGAAATGAACTCTGAAAATAGACTATCATTTAATGTTTTGTTCAAGTATAATAATCTTCCAATTATTCTCCAATAATAGGTTCAATCCACATATTTCCAATAATTTTATTTTCATGTTTTTTCTCAACCACAATTGGAGGAGAAATATGTTTGTATTCATTATTGTGGAATTTATTTAGAACCTGTCTTTCATATTTTTTACTAAGAAATAAAGATAAAATATTTCTTTTGAACCACCTAATTACCAAAATTTTATTTGTGTTCACCAATCATATACATTTTAAATTCACATTTCATGTAGTTAGAAAGTTCTTTCCCCCAATCCTCTTCTACAACCACATAAAAAGACCATCCACATAAAAATTCTATATAAATTGATTTTACTGATAATTGTTCACATATAGATTATGGATGACACCTCCTCTTATAAATTCATGATTTTTAATAAAATAATCCTATCAATAAAACCACAATCTGGGTTCCTTCTTAAGACTATAGGGAGCAGTTTTTAATATAGAGAGTTTATTCTCATCATTCCCTATCGTAAATCCAACTACTTGTGAGATATATACTTCATCTTCAATAACTCCATTTATGTATTCTATTTTGACATAAATCTGATAAAATATGTAATATCTAACAATTTATATAGAAAGGGAAAAAATGATTGACTCTAGTCTAGATATCGGAGAAAATGTTTCACCCACATCTATTTGTTAAATAAAGGCATATCATTTACACATGAACCATTTATTATTTATGATCCCATTTCTATGTACAAAAAATTTGTGTTTGAAGATCCACTTTTTCCAATCTGTGAGGCCCCACACCTATGCATTCGGATCTGGTTGAAAGAATGATGTAATTTTTTTTTAAAAAAGTAAAAAAAAATATACAGTCATTATCATATAAAGATATTTTCAAATCAAGGATTCGGTTGAAAATGAACATGATTATAAATTATGAATGTTAAAGAAAAAATGAAAAGGATGCAATTAAAATTTTCACAATCTAGAACCTTATATAATATAAACACCATGAAACCTATATGTGATCATGAAATTGTTTTTATAAAAACATATAATGAGATACATTGACCATTAAGTGGGTTTTATAAATATAGTGAAAGCCAATTTTTAAAAAATCATTTGAAAATACATTTTAATGTATGGTTGAAAATACATATAATTGGAACAAACAATAAAAATACTTAAATATTACTAAAAATTATGAAAATATATCATTGAGAAAATTGTTCGAAATATAAATGATTATTGATAACTCTTTTGAAAAAATGATTTTCAAATATCCTCTCAAATTTCTTATGTAATTTGAAGAAATCAATAATACCTTTGAAAATTATTTTGAAATTTGAAAAAAATATAATACCATTGAAAATACTTATGTTGATTGAAAATAATACATTTGAAAAAATAATTATACTTTCGAAAATGATATAATTATTTTTGAAAATACATACAATTTTTTAAATTATTTAAAACAATCTCGTGACTATTCATAATATAGTAACAATTATTTGGTATATAAAACATTGGGGCCACTTGAAACATTGAAGCCTCTCTGGGCCCACCCTCGTTTATCAAGGATGGGCTCAATCTCCACTTCACATTAATGTTTACACATTACAAGTGTCAATTTTTCATAACATCCTGAGATTTACTTTTTAAATACATACATTCATTAGTGTTTTTTAAAAACATGAAAATGAATTATTCTGTTAAGAGACATATATTTTTATAATTATATATGAATATCAACATTCATAGGGAATATATTATTTAATTTGGTAAATATAAATCTCATAAACTTTATAATTTTCATAAATTCATAGAATATTAATTAACATCAATTTATTTAACACATCAATCATTAAATAATGAATTACATTTTTTAAAATAACGTGAAATATTAAACCATAACATTTAAAAATCTTCATGGAAAAAAAATTGACAACAATTTAGTAAATTTAATATTTTTTTGTTTTATACATAAATTAATTGCATGAAGGAATAAATCCTTCATACATAATATAATAGTAAATGAAAAAACACTATTCTAATATAATAATACTATCAATAAAGTATATGTATATATAATTTTCATTCATAATACAATTATAGTCAAAATAAAATATGCTATGAACATATACATTTGAACAAAGTATTATGTTACACACATAAAATTATAAAATGATACATTTTTAAATGACAAATTCCATACCTAAACAATTTAAAAAACTATAAAATTGTGCAAGATCATAACCTATATTTATGGTGAATATTAATGGATATGAAATATTAGTTATTTCAAATCATGAAATGATAATTATTTGTGTATATATATTTATACATACATATATATATAGATATCAGAATTATAAAACTCCTAAAACATTATGAATAACCTATTTTTCAAACAAAATAAAAGAACCTAAATTAATAATATGAAACTAGTATAATAATTTCCTCTACACAAATATATGTAACATGAGTATGAATTTAGAAAATACATTATTATTTTGAATGAAAACATTATAATAGTTTATATATATATATATATTCTTGCTAAAATTGAATATTGAGATGAATATATATATATATATATTCTCCCTCAAATAAACATATGTATAAAAATACATATATCAATAGAAGACCTGAAATAAATAATATTGGGGTTTGAACACATATTAACATATAAAATTGGATGTGAAAATAATATATATATATATAACAGTCTTAAATAAACCCCCATTGAATTAAATGTATAACCGAAGGATGATCCTCTTACATGGGGTTCCCAGATTGAGTGAAGGTAGTGGACTTCCTCCTTTCATGACTGTAATAAAACCAGTGAAAGAAGAAGTTAGAAAATGAAGTGGAGTGATTCATCTATCCAATGTGGTAATGGGATTCCTCCTTGTGTGTGTGTGTCTATATATATATATTTGGATTACACATATTTAGTTTCCAAGAGAACATGGAATTATGAAGGGATAGATTAATGAAGGAATTAAAGTGAACCTATAGTCCTGGGGGAACTGAATGGAGGATTAAAACCATTGATCAATGTACTGGTTAATTGATGAATCAAGTGGTGTTAAAAATAATTAAAATGACATCATTTTGAAATTTGAAAAAAGTATTTCAATTTTTTGCAATGTAATTATAAGGGTTTTCTTCAATACCTCAAGTAGAATAAAAAAAAGTTAATGATGAATTGTGATTATTGTGGGATGAGATCTAGTAAAATTGTTCTACGATTAAAAAAATTGTTCATTTTTGCACATTGTATATAGTCCTCAATTACTACAGTTTTCTAGCACCATGAGGATTTGAGGACAAATATGGATGTAAAGTCAGATAGTGATGGTGTGTGGATCCAAAGGCATAACTAGTGGAAGAAGTAATCGATGAACATTTGATGGATGTTTAAAAAAGTTGAATTGGGGAAGCATACGTTGTGGGGATTTGATCAGATGAACATGAAGAATTGATCCAACTACAATGTTTTAAGGGATGCATTTAAAAGGTGAAAACGCATGATATATTTGATCCCACATTGAGATGTTTCAGGGTCCTTGGAATCCATAAAACACAAAATTTTACAATTAAAGAACAAAATTAGGAACCATCTTTATACATGAGACAATATGAGAAATCAACAACCTAGACACTACTCACTCTACAGCCTAAATAAACTATGCTCACACATGGTTTTCCCAGAATATGCCTCATGTGAGGTGATCTAATCCTTTTCCACTACTTGGGATAGTCTTGGATTGAACTCTCCATGTGGTAAAACAACATGGTTCTAACATTGTTTTGAGGGGTCCTGAAATCATCTTAGAGGGATAGATAATAATTTTTGTACAAAGCGGGAACTAATTTAATAATTAAATGAGTTAAATTGAAATATAAAATTTGTTTAAAAAAATTTATCATCAACTACTACTATTATTTTTTGTAAATTTCATTTTATGTTAGACATCATAATTTAAAACTTATTATGTTTAATAATAAATTAACAAATAATTAGTGTTGAATAATTATTTACAATGAGGTAATTTGTTTTATTAGATATCATTATTCAATGAATAATATCTCAAATAAATCAAATAATGATGATATGAAAATAATATGTTACTCAAATGGAACAAAATAAATGAATTAATATTAATTATGATTTATGAATTTTATAAAAAATTCAAAAATAGTTTTTACGAACACATGATAGGCTACATATATAGACTTCATATAAATTAATATATATTCCATATGTAATATTAAAAAACTATCTTTCAAGAAAATATTTTATATCACGAATGATATACTTTAACATGTTTCATGAAAATATATTTAAAAAAAAATATATAAATTAATGTATTTTAATCAAACTATATCATTATTATTTTTATAACATCTTGGTTTCGGGTTCTTCTGAATGGTTCCCTGTACCTAGTTGGTCACATGGCCTCAAGAACATTTCCCCAAATTCCAGAGACTACTGAATATAAGCGAGGGCCTAGGTTGCGATTGTGGGGAAACAATTCCCTCATTGGCAGAGTAATGCAGCATAATAACAACAATATACAATAGTGGAAGACTAAAATTAAATAAACAACCAAGGTACATATATAAATGATGCATGTCACATATATATAGGAAAGCATTCAAACAAGTCACAATGCTAGAATATAGTACTAAACCAATTTACCAAAATAAAAATATTCCAGAAGCATTGCAAGTCGTAGCTTAGTCCTATGCTCTCCAGCTCACTTGACGTAGATGGACTCTTGTCCTTATCTATACCTGCAACTATTTAATCTGTTTGGGCCTGAAGCATGACCAAAACAGGTGTGAGACAATTCCCAGTAGGCAACCACCAAAAAACCAAGTCATAACTTTCAGTGAATATATATATCTAGAAAATATGAAAAATTATGTAATAAACAAGGAAGTAATAAAAGTAAAAAATCCAAATGTTTCAACTACATCCATTTACTTTTACCAATTATTCAAAAAATCAAACACAAGAAACCCTCTGGGAAGTTCACACAGTCCAACCCCTATGGGTCCTCTATGACAATGACTATCTGAGGAAGCACTCACCATCAATTCCTCCTACGACCTTTTAACGATAAACTATAGAATATCTAAGGAAAAACTCAACGTCCAATTCCCCATATGGTCTCTCTAAGTTGTATTGCAGACACATTGATGGAGCACTCAACATCCATCCCCTCCATGGTCTTACAACGTGATATGTAACCGACACTATGGGGAACTCCTCAATGTCCATTCCCTCTATGGTCTTACTACACCAGGTTGCCAAAACTTCATGTTATATAATTTTTCACAAATGATATCCAATAGAAAAATAAATCTCAAATATTACATAGATAAAAAAACTACTATGCATATCGCAAGCATGTTATATAATAACAAATCAATCCTAACAGCACGAGGCATGGAAAGCATAACATGTTAATAAGAATTTCTAGACCCAACTACCAATATAAAAAAACATGGGAAAACACAGCCATGGAAAGGAAATAAACCCTATTCCTAATCCAAAGCCCCTTTCTTAAGAAAAAAGAAATCATAAAAACAAACAATATGGTTATATTTACTGAAAAAGCAATACTCTAAACTCTGATATTCATAAATTTTTTACATATAATTCAAAGACATCTATGAAAAGGCACCAACCACCATCCATGACATTATACGATCAATATAGTTGAATATCAACCTTTGAATTGACCTAGAAATTCATAGATCTACAATAACATCCAAAAATGTTCAACCTTGAATTACTCACGAAGGAGGATAAATCCAGAGGAGAGGCTCTAGATGTAAGAATAACCGACCAAGGTGATTCCAACGCAATTGAGGGTGTTTGATTCAGAGGATAGACGATATGTTTGTGGCTCAGAGAAGATTTGGTAATTCTCATGGCTAATGGACGAGACATGGTAAGAAGAAGACGTTTCAGTGAATGAGATGTAACCCCAATCCATTTAATTAATAAATGAGAAAATACATGGCTTGTACTATTAATGAACATGTCATGTATTCTACTCAACTGTCCCTTGGAATAAGTGGTCTACCACATCTCCCACCATGACCATGTCTCAGGTGTTACATGCCCAAGACTCAGTCATATGCTTTAATAGGTTACACGGTCTGTACTCTGTAGTAGACGTCATGTACTCCTAAAAATAAAAAAACACCACATTTCCACAAAAGTAATAGAAACAATATTCATACTTGAGAAAAATATCTAGGTTCTTATAAACTTCTCTCATTCATGAATGTTATCCCCTAATTTCCCAAAGAAGGTGGGCAAGAAGAATCTTCAAACAGCTCTGACCACTATGATCGCACATATGTATCCCTCTCCCAAGTCTTATCTTGTACTCGTTTGTTCATCCATATCACTCGTACTAGATGGAAAAATCATCCATGAATAACCATCATGCTTCAATGTAAAATCTAGAGAGGATGCTCCTCGAACGATGCGTCCAACACTGACTCAACCTTCTAGGGTTGGAAAACATGAGACAGTCCTGAGAAGTAACTCTATAACAAAGAAACATGAAAGACATCAAACATGCCTCGATACCTCTTAAGTAACTTCAAATTATGGGAAATTAGAATAACTCTCTCCAAAACCTCAAACGGCGCAACATATATCGGTGAAGACATTCCCTGTCTCATAATCCTCTTGTGTCCCAACCTCGGTGCGACACACAAGAAAACCTTCTCTCTAACCTCAAAATCTTGAGTTCATTTCCTTCAATTATCATAGGTTTTATTCTGTGAATGTGTAGTATCCATCCTCTTCTGAATCAAGTCCACCTGCTCTATGGTCTCCTTGACAAGCCGAGGTCCCCGTATAGCTACCTCTCCTACCTCAAGCCAACATAGGGGTGATTGACACGTCCTATTGTCCAACTCTTCATAAGACACCATATAAATAGTTTCATGAAAACTATTATTGTAGGAAAACTCCACCAATGGTATGTGATTCTCCCAAGATCTTCCAAAATTAAGGACGCAGGCTCAAAGCATGTTCTCTAGCACCTAAAGTTTACCCTCAGACTGGCCATCTGTCTGGGGATGATAAGATTTACTCAAAAGTACCTTTGTACTCAAATCAATCTATAGTCCCTTCCAAACCCAAGAATTAAAATATGTGTATTTGTATGAAAAAATGGAGTGTGGGTACCCATGTAAAAATATAATCTCTCAGACGTACATCCTTCCCAGATCATTACATCGAAGGTCTCCTTGATCGACAAGATGTCTGAAAAGATAGTGATTCTGTCAATGAAAACCAAAAATGCATCATTCCCTCAGAGGAAACTCGTCAAATAGATCACAATTCCCATCAAGACATTATTCCACATCCACTTGGGAATGGGAAACTGCTGAAAAAGCCCTTCTGGTCGATGATGTTTCACCTTCACGTACTAGCAGGTGGAACACCAAATCTCAGACTGGTGACATCACTCTTTATAGATGGCCACCAATACTGATGGTGAAGATATCAATACATCTTGGTGATACTAGGATGAACTTCCCAAACAGAGGAATGAAAATCCTAAAAATTCTCCTCGCGTATGTTGGATGACACCCCTATGTTCCCATGAAAACGAAAGATTTCATCCTCTCTTACAGTACATCCAAGAATATGGACCTTTAATGAAATTATCTTCCATAGAACTAGGTCTTCAGAATCTGATATGTGGCTCATTCTCAATCACTCACGTAGAGTAGAGGTAACAACAATAGAGGAAAGAAATTCCTTCCCCTATCTATCATGAACCTCCAAATTCATCTCAGATAATAGATCCATAAGCTTCAACTCACTAATGGCCTCCTTAACTAAATGTATCTGAGTCCACCTCCTCAATGCGTCAGCCAATGCATTGGCTTTCCCAGACGTGTAGGAAATATCAATGTCCATGGATTGAAGGTACTCAACACACCATTGTTGTCTCAAATTTATATCTCACTAAGTGAAGATATAATTGAGAATTTTGTGTTTGGTGAAAACCACAAATTGTTCTCCAAATAGATAATCTCTCCAACTGCGTAAAGCAAGAAAAATTGTAGCCAATAAATATCCTGGGTATGGTAATTCCCTCATGTGGCCTCAACTGCTGAGACCCATTTACAAAGACACATTCCCCCTGCATAAGCACTACTTATAGCCCGATACCTGATGCATCACAGTAAACAGTATATCTATTTCCCAACTCTGAAAAAAATAGTATCAGTGCTGAAGTCAACCTTATATTCAACTCCAGGAAGGAATAATCACATGAATTTTTCCGCAAGTACTTCACACCATTCTCATTCAAGCCCATTAATGGTGGTGTTAATCATGAAAAGTAATGTATAAATTGTTTGTAGTAACAAACCATCCCTATAAGACTATGTACCACAAATACATTCTTTGGATTCTTCTAAGACACTACTACTATCACTATCTTTGGGCCTACTGATACTCCTTTCTTTGAGATTACATGACCCAAGAAGTGAATCTGGTCCATCAAAATGTGGCATTTTGAGATCTTATCATATAACTGATGATCTATCATTATAATCAATACATTTTCAGGATTGGTAACATAGTCGTGTTGAGTGTGACTATACACTAAGATATCATCAATAAAAACCACATTAAATGAATCCATGTATGGATGGAACACTCAGTTCAATAGTTCCATGAAAACTGAAGGCTCATTCATGAGACCGAATGAAATAACCATATACTCGTATAGAAAGTACATGCTTTGAAAGGATTTAAGACCTATCACTGATGGTCTAACTTGTAAATAATGATAACTAGATCTCAATTCCATCTTCGAAATATCCAATGATCCTCAAAGATGATCAAATCGATCATCAATCCTCATAAAGTGATATTGGTTCTTGACCATCAACTACTTCAGATTTTGGTAATCCATACAATTTATGAGGGTACCATCCACAAAGAAGTACTGGTTCAGATGAGACCCTTTTCCTGTAACTCCTCTAACTGCTTCTTGACATCATGTAACTCTGGGCTATCCATCCTATAAGGAGAAATGGACATCGGGGATACTCCAGGAACACACTCAATAGAGAAATAAACCACTTTCCCCAGAGGAAAAACTGAAAATCCCTATGGAAAGGCATCTCTAAAATGATCCACCACTAGAGGAAAGTCCATCTATGAAGTCCCCTGGTCATCTAGATAGTGACTAGAAATATGGGTTGTAACTCCTCCCAACCCATGATACTCTGGTCCAGATCTACTTTTATGGACATCTATTTAACTATAACATAGAAACGAACCACCCTCTAATGAAATGAAACTAACCCCAAGACGATAGAAATCGAAAACATCCTGGAAGGGAACCAAACAGTCAATTTCGAGAAGGACATCATAGTCCGTCATCTCTAAGATGTAAATGCATATATGAACTGACACCCACCATCCTTAAGAGGCCACTCCTTTAATTGATGAACACTAACCATTCTAGTCCCCAACAGATTTTCCATGGTCAAGATATCAGAAAAAGTAAAGATACATAGCCCATGTCTCTCCATAATATAAACAAATACGAAACTATGGAATACCCCTGTATTGAAAAGTGCAGATGCTAAAACCAAGGTAACTGGAATTTTACCTCTAACAATAGAGGGTCTCAGATCCTACTCCTAGTATGTATCCTCTATTGAAAACACTTGACTTATGTCATGGCCTTGTGAATATGTCTATGATCCCAGAGTTGATCCACCCTACTATTGTAAAAAACAATGTGTCTGCCCACTATGGCCACCACCTCCACCTCTGCCTGAATGGACCGAAGAACTCCAGTTCATATACTGATGTGAGATTGGTTTTCCTGTTCCGATATGCAGTTTCAAAAGAGAAACCCTATCACCAGCTTCTAGTGATCAAATATGATAGAAACACTAAATATGACCCATCTTACTGTAAAATTGGAACTCAACTTGGTATATTGAGAAATGGGGCATCATATTCCCCCTCTTCCTATACTGATAGCATACAACAAGGCTATCTAAAGGAGTATACAACCTACTCGGATCTCTATACATAGACTCCCTGTGGCCCTTCCGACTATCAATCAGAGGGGAACCAATTCTGGGAGCCAAGATACCCTGGCTCACAGCTCTATAATACCTCAGGTGGCGCTCTCTGATCAACAACTGGTTGACTATCAAAGTGGTGGAAATCAACCTGAAGATTTTCACCTGAGATCGGATGTCATGCCCAATACCATCCCCAATATTCATTCCCATAAGAAAATCATCATTCCATTTAATTGGCGTGAACTGCTATAGCCCTTTTATGCAAGAAGAATACTCCATGACTGAGAGAGTACCCTTCTCCAAAATCAGTAACTCTTGGGCTCGATCAGCCCTAAAATTTTCATGGTAGAATTAGTCTTAGAAGTTCTGTCAAAAATAATCCCAAGACATCACTCGCTAGCAACTCGGATTTGATATCTCATCCCACCATCTATTTGTGGAATCACAAAGCATGTATGTAGTGATTTTCACCATCCACTTTGGAGGTGTCTTGAGATGATCAACGATAGACAACATTGATACTAACCATGACTCTATAACATATGGTCCTCCATACCATGAGAATGTGGGAGACTGATACTGCTGAAAACCCCACATCTGCTCTTCCATAGATAGGGTAGGATGCGGGGCTCCATGGAAGGTCTGCATAAACCTCATGAAGCCTTCTTGGAAGTTTGCATCAACACGTGTATCCGGAATAAAGGATGGTGCGAAAACAGGACCAACATGAGGATCTGTTGGTAGTCCCTGATCTACCATATCTAGTGTTTGATCCTTTACTTGTATCTGGCCTACATCCGGAGGATGTATCAGTGGAATGACATTGCAAGGTCAAGAACACACCTCTGTTTATGATTATCAGGGACTGAAATGTAGAAGTTAATGAAATGACCAAGATAATGAAAACATTAAATATTTCTAAAACATGGATACATGATATGTATAACCACTAAACAACATGTTTCCTTAATCCATTACCTGGGATTGTACTTCTGCCAAACCTGGTAGTGTAACATCGTTACACACAACATTTTCTCCTTGAGACACAATGTGTACATGATTCCTTTCCCCCAGCCCATGTTCCTCTACCTGACAACACACATAACTCATACCTGGGTAACTATACATAGAGTGTGCACCCTAAACATGGAGTGTATCCCTTAAGTCATAACTATCTGTGTTGTTAGTCACATAGTTAGTGACACGTTCGAATTTTCACAGCATGGGTGAACAAAACACGGTGTGCACAACTAGAGTTTCATCCACTCATTTCATTGATGATACATATGGATACACGACTCTTATAAAACAGTATGTTATCCAAGTAAATGGAGTGTGTCACCAGACATTTCCCAACCCCATGTCTCTACCCACATAGCAAGTGACTTGGTTTTAGACTACACAGTGTGTACATACAGTGTAAAACATGTACTTAAGAGAAGTAGTTCCCACCCGACCAGAGGGATACATGGCATGAATTCATCAATACACACCATATAATCTGGTTTTTTGGACATTAATTCTTAGAAACTACTCAAGAACCCATAAAAGGGCCCATACTTCCCACAAATCAATGAATGGAATTATATTCATGTATATCACAAGTATAACAGTGCAATCTATCACATGATACACCAAGATCAGATCCATGAGGTCCCATAACACCTCCAGGACCAATGTTGGCATTCATTGAAATATAACCTTACACAATTAGCAATACCCTATCAAATAGAATGTATTCAATCAAGGAATTTATCACAACAACATGTATATATTGCACAGTATCTATCATAACAACATGTAATCGGTAATGCACCCTAAATAGAATGGAAAGAATTCAAGACATGTGATATCTAGCAAGTACCTATATGATGCATAATATGTCATACCCTCATATCACCGAGTTTCAATAGAAATAGAACCTCAACACCATCAATCATAATAGCACAAAACATGTGAATCACCCAACAGTGAAATAAAATCAACATTAATAATTGAAAAACCAATAAAATTGACATATTCAATAAATATTGGAATTTCCTTACACACCGGTTAGATACACCCAGTCAAATATTATTACCAATTGCATATTCATTTCTATCATTGTCTATAGGATCCAAATAGAAAGTCAATGAACAACCCTCCCCACTAATACCACGTTATAATATCCTGGTTCCAGGTGCCTCTCAAAGGTTCCCCGTACCTAGTTAGTCACATGGACTCAATAATATTTACCAAAATTCCAAAGGCTTCTGACTACATGTGAGGGTCTTAGGTGTGACAGTGGGGAAAAAATGCCCTCAATGGTAGAGTTATGCTGCCGAATGATAACAATATACAACTACAGAAGACAAAAAGTTAATAATAAATTAGAGAAAATATATAAATAATGAATGTATCATATGTCTAGGAATGCATCCAAAACAAGTAAAAATTCTGAATTACAGTACTAAGAAAACGTACATGAAAACAAATAACTCTAGTAGAATTACAAGCCTTATCTTTGTCCCATGATATCCATTTCCACAATAATGAAATACTTGAAGTTGAAGTGATCATTCCCTTATCTATACCTACAACAATATAAACTATTTTGGCCCATATGTATGACCCAAATATGTGAGAGATGAATCCCAATAGGCAACCACCAAAATAATTGTGTCTAACTGTCAGTGAATATATATAGTATAAAAATATGCAAAATAAAGTAATAAAAATGGAAGTACTCAAAGTAAACCATCCTATAGTTTTAACTACATTAATTTAAATTCACTAAATATTCTACAAATAAAAAACATATGAAACCCTCTGGGAAGTTCACATAGTGTAACCCCTCTAGTTCAGCATAGGAAAAGGCTCTTCGAGGAAGCACTTACCGTCAACTCCTCTTGTGGTCTTTTAACGGTAAACAATAGAATCTCTAAGGATACACTCAATGTCCATTTACCCTTGTGGTCTCGCAACTGTGTACTAAAGACACTCTGAAAGAGCACTCAACATCCATCTCCCCCTACAGTCTCGCAACATGAAATGAAACAGACACTCTGGGGAAGGCCTAGTGTCCATTCACCCTATGGTCTCACTACAAGAGGTTCCCACAACCATTTGTTATAAAATTGTGCACAACATATATCCATCAGCCAAAGTAAATCACAAATACTACTTATCTAAAAAACTGCAATGAATATCATAAGTATGTGTATAATAACAACTCCATCCTAACAACACTAGGCATGAAAATCAGAACAACCTAACAAGAAGTTCTAGACCCAATGACCAATATCAAACAAACAATGGAAAAAAATCTATAACAAGGAAATAAACCCTATTCATAATCAAAATCCCCTTTCTCAAGGAAAGAATGCAATGAAAGAAAACAAGAGGGTAAAATTTCCTAAACACCTAATACCCAAAACTCGAGTATTCGACACATTTTGCTAATATAATTAAATTATAACTATGGAAAGGCACAAAAAACCTACCCTGACATTGTAAGATCGATATAGTTGATTCTCAGCCTTTGAATTGACCTAAAAATTGTATATCTACAAAAAAGTCTAAAATTTTCCATGATGAATAACTCACGAAGGAGGAGAAATAAAGAGGGGAGGTACTAGAAAAGGGAATAAATCACCGAGGAAATTACCACACAATTGATGGTGTTTGATTCGGAAGACGAATAGAGGGTCGGTGGTTCGGAGAAGATTCAGTGATTCCTGTCGCTCCTAGAGGAGACGGGGAAAGAAGAAGATGTCTTAGTGAATGAGACATGACCATAGTCCGTTTAATGAAAAAAAAGGAAAAAGTACAAGACATGTACTATTAATGAACATGTTGGGTATTCACCTCAACCACCCCCTACATTAGCGGTCTACCCAATCACCCCACATAGCCATGTCACGACCGTTACATGCCCAAGACGTTGTCGTACATGGTAATAGGATACATAGAGTGTAGTACTAATTACATGGATTGTACTCCTAATATTTCCAAAACACTCCACATTCCCTATAAAACACCAGAAATAAGATCCTACCTGAAATGAAGATCCAGGTTCTTACAATTTCACAGAAATAAAACTACTATTTTATATTCCATATCAACCTAAAAATAAATATAAAACTATTATGTAACTATTTAAACATTTATATTAAATTATACATCATTTTGACTTAATTATAAAAAAATCAATAACTATTTATTCATTAAAAGAAAACTGTGATTATAATTTTTGGGGAATTATATTCTACCCCCATTTAAAATAATTTCAAACACAAAATTAGTTATCCATACATAATAAAAATTTTAAAATTCCATTTCTGAAATTATAAAACTATAACAAATACAGTTCTCTATTCTTAAAGGCCAATTATCTTAATAGGCATTATAAATTAGATTTATAACCATATAATTCATTATAATTATGAATATTTAAAAAATAGTGGCCTTACTGAAATAATATATATTGAAAAATAAAATATTTTTATCAAATATTTCATAATATAAAAATTTATCTAAATTGTTCCATTGATACCAACTATGAGGCCCCAGACTCACCCTTCTAGATCTGGTTCAAAAAATGTATTATTTTTTATAAAAAGTTACTAAAAAATATACATCCATTTATATTTGTGGTCCTTTTTCGTTCTAGGATTTAGATGAAAAGAAACATTCTTAAAAACTATCAATTTTAATAAAATAAATAAATACGTAGGGATTATGTTTTTCTCGTGATAAACCATTATTGAACATGTACTCAATTAAACCAACATGTGATCCTGAATTTTGTTTATAAAAATATATGGAAATAAACCATTCACAACAATGGGTATTAAAACATATAGTAACTAACTAATTTTGGAGGTACCTTTTGATAATACATTTTTATAATTATATTGATAGTACATAAATTTGGAAAAATATTAATAGATCTTTTTGAAATAGTTAAAATTTTGAAAATATAATTTTTAAAACAAAAAATATAATAGATTTTGGGAAAATCATTTTAAAATACTTTGAAATTACTTTTTTGAAAATTACATATAAAATAATTAAACATTTTCCAAACCATAACTATACCTTTTGAAAATTATATATTTCTTTTTTAAAATACCATCAAATTGAAAATTATTTGAAATAATCTAGTGATTTATCAACTAAATATTTTACATGGTTTGGAAAACAAATCCTTAGGCCACTTTAAATATTGATGTTTTTCTTGGCCTACCCACTATTCATAGTTATGGGTTCAATCCCCACATCCCATTCTTTTTCAAATTGTTCATGTTCTATATATTTATACAACAATTTGAGTATTCCTTTTTATATAGATATATATTGTGGAGTTTCTATATTTAAAAAATAAAAATGCATTATTACATTTCAAAACAAATATATAAATATATATTCATATGAACATTAATAGGAATTATATTAATTAATTTGGAAATACAAAATATTCTATCATTTATCATATAATTAAATTCATTCAATATTAATTAACATGATTGTATTTAAAACGTCATTTATAAAAATAAAAATACATTTTTTAAGTGAAATAAAATGTTAAACATTATCTTTTAAAATCCAGTATACAATATGAATGTTAGGTACCATTTAATTAATATAATATAGGATTATTTAATACAAAATATAATGGTTTGAAGGTATGAATCCATCTCCCATAAAATAATAGTAAATGAAAATAACTATTCTCATAAAATAATACTCTTAATGATATATATAATTATTTTTCAAAACACAACAATAATAATAAGTTAATATGCTATAGAAACGTAATTTTTAGAACAAGATTATATTAAATACCTAAACTTATAATAAGTATAATTTAAAAAAAACATTCCATCATTTAATAATTTTAGAAAATATCAATTTGAACATGATCATTACACATATTTATGGTGAATTTCCATGCATATGAAATTTTACTTATTTCAAATAAAGAATTGAAATTTAATTGTATATAGATAAATAAATATATATATATACACATTAAATGTATCACACTCTTGATATATTGAGAATAATATATTATTCCACAAAAATATAATAACACCAAATAATATTTTTCAATTAGTATATTAATTGCGTACATACAAAATATATGTAATATAAGTATTAACTTTGAAATTACATTCTTAATTAAAATGAAAACATTGTAATTGATCATATATATATATATATTAATGAAGAACATGAATTTTGAAAATAATATATGTGTGTGTGTGTGTGGGGGGGGTGTGCTCTCTTAGATAATCATGTGCTATAAAATAATTATACCATTGGAAGACATGAAATTAATTACCTTTGAGTTTGAACACATATGAACATGAAAAATCAAATTTGAGAGTAATTTATAGGCATATAGTATTTTTTAATAAAAAAGTCTCCTTAGAAGAAAAGGATGAAAAACTGTATCTCCTCCAACATGGGGTCCCCAAATAGGGTGAAGTTTGGGCCTTCTTTTGTTCATTAGGGTACTCAAACAAGTAGAATAGTAAGTGCGAAAATATAGAGGAGGGATTCTGATTTCTAAAGAGGGAATAGTGTTCTTCCATTACATATATATATATATATATATAAAGGTTTGGATCACATGTATTTAGAATATAAGAGAATCTATAATTGAGATGTGGAAATTTATTGAAGGCATTACAGTGAATAAATATTTCTAGGACATCTCAAATCAAGGTTTAATACTAGAAAACAAATGAATAGAGGGTTTTAAAAAAATAAAATAAAATAATTAAAAAATATAAAAACACTATTTCAATTTGTGTGATGATAACTATATGAGATGGATTTAATTCTCCAAGGAGAAGTATCAATCATTAATTATGAATCTGGGATCCTGTGTGTCTATATCTAGAAAATAATTTCTTGGAAACTAAAACATTAATCTTTTAGAACATTGAATAAGGGTATCTCATAATGAGGTTTTATTGCACCCGAATGAGGATGTGAGGAAAACTCATTATGTTAATGATGATAGATATGGTTCTTGGATTGACTAGAGTATCCTGTGGGAGAAGAATTCAATGAAATGTTGAGGAATGGAGGATGAAGATAACTGAGAGAATGAGATGATGTGAAGAAATGATCACACCACAATGAATAATTGGTCCAATAAATATGTTTTAAGTAAGGATTAAAAATGATGTAAGGTTCCTGATATATTTAATCCCACATTGAAACATAGAAAGTTCCTTATCTTTTATATTGGCAATGATATGACATTAAAATATAAAAAATAGGCCTTATTCATGGTCCAGTAGGTGAAATCCCCAACCTATACATGACTCGGGCAAGGACCCACATAATCTATGATCACATACGATTTTCTAGACCATGAATAATTTTATGAAACCTAATATTTTTCATTTACTCGATAGAGTCTTGGGATGAACTCTCTTGGTGGTTGACCCATTAAGGTCACACAATGTATTGAGGGGTCCCTAACTCAATGTAGATAATTGGTAAATATTTTCTGTACAAACTGAGAAACACATAAACACTTAAATGAGTTAAAAAAGAGTATAATTGTTTTTTAAACATTTTACAATCACCTTATACTATAATTATTTTTTATTTAATATTTATGTATGTCTTAATATTTTCAAATTGAATACTTACTAAAATATAATTCCAAATAATCATTGTTTAACATTATTTTACAATATGGGCACAAATAATTTTTATTAGATATCATTAATCAAAGAATAATATCCAAAATAAATAAATGATCGATGTTATTAAAATAATAAGTTACTCAAATGAAAAATAATTATGTAATTAATATTCATTATGAATTATAAATTATATTAGATGAAAAAATGAGTTTCTACAAACACATAAAAAGTTACATAAAAATAATTAATATAAAATAGTTTTTCACAATATATAATATTAAAATAGGATCTTTAAAATATGATTCTATTATGAAATGAATTTTATACCTTATCTTATTTCATGAAAATAAATTTACATAAAGAATAATTATTGAAATTAATATTTTTTTATTAAACAATACAAATATTATTTTTTGGAAATAAATTTAACATATTATATTCCATCTTATTTTTCAACAAAATTTTAAGTGATTATGGGAATAAATATATGTTTAAATTAAATTATATTTCAATTTTTTTTATTTGTAAAAAATTATATATACATTTATTAAAAGAAAAATATGCCTATAATTTATGCATCCTTACACAATAATATTTTAATTTTCTAGACTCCAAATAAAATCCCTTCTATCGCTCATATCAATCAGATCTAATTCCTCATTCATAGCCCTAATCCATGATTCATACATTTATTCTTCATCAAAAAACATTAGTTTTCCAATTGAAAGGGATTAATAATTTTTTTCACTCTTCATTCTCTTTAATGGTGTATCTACTTTTCGATCCCCAATAAAGTTGGATTGATCAAATTTGTGTATTATATTTCTCCTATGAGGTAAAAATAATGTATCCTTACCAATGGATTCCTATTATTATTATTATTATTATTATTAATCATCATCAATTTGCAAGCCCTTAATGTTTTAAAAGCATTATAATATTTTATCATTTGAATATGTCCCTTTCACCTTTATTTTTAATTTTTAATCAAATGACTATATAAATCCTTGATGTATTTATGGTTTTATCCTCAATGATATTGATATCATTTATTTACAAAATATTTCTAATATTATTACATAATCATTTATATTATTTAATTGTAATTGAGTATCGATGTAATATTCCATCATATACGGTTTCAGCATACTTTCATTGATTGTCTTATCTATATCGAATGAAACATTTACATCTATAAACACAAAAATTATTCAGTTATGGATTCCTTGCAGACCATATCTCAACTGTTGGGCTGGTATCTTCAACAAAATTAAATGTTCTATTTTGAGTGTACACTAATACATGAATAGATTGTTTATATTAATGAATAGAAACATGATTATAAGTCAAAATAGTTCAAAAAATATTTTTCACCTATGGATTTTAGCATTAAAAAACCTTATTTTATTGATATTTTCTCATTATAAACACTTAATGTTTAATCCCATGTTTTTCAAATTCAATTTAAACATACATGTTTTTTTATTTTCTTCCATTGGTTGATTGTAGAATCTTGATTGAGTGTTCATTTTCATTCTCAGCTCTTTGATGATAAATTTTCATACAACAAAGAACATTCCATTTATTCTATATGAAGATCACAAAATCCATTATACTATAATAACCATTAAAAAATAATTAACTTCATCTCTCTATATGTTCTAACCTCATTTATTGTACCACATACGTCTGTGTTGATGAGATCAAGCATATTTTATTCCATTTTAGTCTTTTTCCTATATAAACTCTTGAACATATTTCCTCACATTAATGAAGGACATTTAATTATGTAATCCAGATTCAAATTGGGAATGTTGGAAAAAATATTAATATTAGATTTCACTTCTATGCATTATTGATTAATGTGATCCAACCTATGGGGCAATAAGATGTTTCCTTCTCCAACTGTTTACCAACAAGTGTTCTATTTACTATTAACCTGGTATAAATATCAAACTATTCTATATCCTTTCAGGATATAATTACATGTGTTTACTTTGAAAGTGGACCTACAATGATTTAATGTCATTATCAGTCATGATTCCTTGTTTTTAATTTCACTGAAGATATTCTACCAAAAATCATATATATAAAGAACTTTAATTTTCCTATTTTTATCTTTTACTGGTTCTATACTTACACTACCTTGGATGTTTAATATATTTTCATATCTGAATATCAATATACTGTAAGTCCCTTTTATAACATTATTCAACAAATTTGCATTTTATTTCATTTATGAAAAATATCCACTATCAAGAATCTGTGTCATATTGTTCTTTATATCTTGGATAATTTTTTTTGCAAGTTTGGATTTCTCAATTTTTCTAATTTTCCTTCAGTGAGATACATGATTTAGTACGAGAATAATATTTCCATTAATATATATTTTGAATATTAAGGGGTTCATCATAATCATATTATTATTTTATAGAATAATGCATATTTTCATGGGTAATTCATTTTAGTCAATGAGTATTGACTTCCCCCCGATTAATGTAGTTATTATGCCCACATTTCTTCATCCAGTAATTTATAACATTATGAACATAATTTGGAAAGTGAAAAAATATACATTGAAACTATTTATTCTATACATTGAATGATATGATCTCATTATCATTTGATGAATTCCAATAGCTTCTGCACTCTAATAACTCCTTGTCTTTTTACATTAATATATGGTATGTCCAAAAGAGATATCGAATTGACACTTAATAATGAAAAACTATTATTACTTCCATTGCTACACATGTACCAGTCATTTGTAACGGTAATTGATAGGAAATCTTTTCTAGATACATGATAATATTTTATCTCTATTTTATATTTAATATGAATATTTATCTATTGGGAAATCAGTCACCTTTGTGATATGTGAAACTTTATGATTCCCTTCACTATGGATTGTGCCATTATTAGCCTTTAGTGTTTCAGTATCACAACCAATTCCACTATTTACTATGCATGTGGATATCTGATCATTCATGTCATTCTATAATTCATCATAACCATATTTATCTCTCTTAAGGATCTATACATCTACAAATTTTCCATAGTCTAATTTCTTCTTTATATCCCTTTATTTTGATTAATTTTTTTGTATCATTATTATAGTAACAAAATCCTTCTCAATTACGTCAATAGTCCCAGCCTCCTCCTATAGTATCAATGTAAGATCATTTATTACTTTATCCTACTCTTTAATCCAAACCATATTCTCTAAAAGTTATTCTAATCATTATATATTTTATAAATTATATTCTTCCCCTCATTCCAATCAATCAATTTTTTTTCTTTCATAATGACCAACATCCTATGATGACTGTTTGAGTACATCAATCGAATTTATATATTTCATTTGTAAAGACCCGGAAATTTCAAGGAAAATTTTTTCTTCATTTTCTTTGGAATTTTACAAGAATGCAGTTTCTGACGGCGCCTGAATCCAAGGCCCGGTGTGCCCGGAATCAATTTCCGAATTTTAGCTCGGGTACGTTCAGTGAACGAACGAGGGGGTTTTTCTAACTTTTGAACTGGTGCTCAGAATCAAAATCCTAGGGCACCAATGGAATCGAAGCACCGGTAAATGTTTAGGAACACCTTTTCCGGAGTTGCGTTTTCTCGGGAGGAGTTGTTAAAATTTGTGGATGTTAAAAATAAAATTGAGCTACAAATTTTATTTCCCTTTTTAGTGGTTATGACCCTTTGAGTGGAAGTTGGGGAAACCACCCAAGTGAGGTTATGAGGGAAGTGGGTCCCACACGATCCCCACCATTTCATTTCTTTAACCCCCTCTTTTAATTGGGTAATGCACCCACACCCCCCTTTAATGAACGTCAACCCTTGCGTTTATGTGGATTAATAAACGCCACATTAATTGGGCGGTTTAAACTTCTTAATAAATTCAATTTAATTGTTGATTCGTCTTTGAATTTCAAAAGCTTTGGCATGAGTAATAAAATAAGACAAACTCTTATTTTATTGGTGGTTATCTTGTTGAGAGTGGTTTGGGGGAAGAAACTTGGACTCTTGAAGTTCTTCATTCTTCGTTGAAGAACGTGAAGAACGCATCACCACCGACGAAGAACGCCGAACTCCGACGACGGACGCCGGTGAGAGACGCCTTCCTCGGAGATCAAAAAACGCTAAAGATCCTCTTCTTCAGCGACGATCAATTCTGCGACGTCCATTTCCTCGACAAACCTCGTTCGACGACAACGCTTGAGGTAGGGGATTTTGTTGTTGTTGTTCGTGATTTCTTCTATCGTTGTTCCTCGTTTCAAATTGGACCACGTGCTATCGATTAACGGGAGGGGGCCAGACCGCACAAACATGGCCGACCCTACTCCCTTAATTTTTTTGTTGACCTTGTTGTGGTTTGGAATGGGGATGGTGTGGTGCCATCGCACCGCGTGGGATCATGCGGCAAGGATGCGCAGCGCCGTCGCGCCACGCCAGAAAACCACAAAGAGACGCGGTTTGTTTTTTTTTGGCATACGGATCGACGGGCCATGGAAGAATGAGCCGCACGGGTGATTTTAAGACTTTACAGTGAAGGGCAGGTCCCAGGAGGACCGAAGGAGAAGACGGTATTGGAAACGGACCACCGGAGCAACTTTGGTGGTCCGCGGAAGGTGATGCTGGTGCGCCGCCGGCAGGAGCCGCCGTGGCTGAAGCCGCGGTGGAGGAGGGATCCCGGGGCCATGCGGGATCTGGAGGGGAGACGCGGCGGGTCGCCGCGTCACTGGAAGGGAGCGACCCCTACGCGGGGGCCGCAGCTTCATTCACGGGGGGCAACCGCACCCCCCTGTTACGCTCAGTTGGATAGCCGAGCGGCCACGCGGCCGCACCAGCGCGACAGGCCAACTGGCCGGGCCAGGCCGTGCCCACCAGGCCGGGCCGCGTCCTATTAGGCCGGACCCGGACCCGGTTCGGGTCGCCCGGTTCGGGACCCGGCCAGAACCCCCTATTTTCAGGCAGCTTCTGTTCAAACACCCATATCATGGGCCACTGACCTTCGATCGATGCACCTTCAGTTGATATGCGATTCCTGGATCAAGGCGGTCGTTTCTGTATATTACACTGAAGGTTTCTGATAACTTTTTGTACGACCGGGTTGGTTCGAACACGAAACCAACCGGGCCCTCGGAGCGGAAACACTTATAACTTGAGCTCCGGACGTCCGATTGACGTGCCGTTGACTTTTCTGGATTCCACTTGATGAGACAGAACTTTTGGCATGCTTCTCCTGAGTTTTGGATGCAGTTGGATAGTCGCCAGGTTAGATTGTACCCAAAATCCATCCGGGCCCCTGGAACGGAAAAGCTTAACTTTCAGACCGGACGTCCGTTTGACGAAACGTCAACGTCGTTGGTGATCACGTCAAGAAACGGTCCCTATGAGTATACCCTATGATAGTTCTGGGTATAGTTGAGATACGACCGGGTTGGTTCACACATGAAACCAACCGGGCCCTTGGGACGAAAAGGCTAGTAACAGAGACCGGGCGTCCGATTGACGCGACGTCTGTTGCGTTGAGACCCCTATGACGAGGCGGTCCTTTGAGATACTTCTTCATGGGAAATTGTGATTATTGGCATGTAGACCAGTAGCCCGTGGAGCGGACCCTCCCGGTGATGAGCTAGCAGAGTGCAGAGACCTAGTAGCTGGCTGAGACTTGACGACTGCTGATCTATCATCTCGGTGTGTTTTGGATAGCCCAGTGGGGAGCGCTTGGTTGTAGTGGCAGAACCATGGAGGAGGAGCGCTTGTTTTTAGCGGGAGACCCGTAGTACTCAACAGAAGGAGTACCTCTGGAGGCTATGAAGGGGAGCGCTTGGTTGTAGCGGCAGACCCACGGCGGAGAAGCGCTTGGTTGTAGCGGCAGACCCGCAGTACTCAACAGAAGGAGTACCTCTGGAGCCTATGAGGGGGAGCGCTTGGTTGTAGCAGCAGACCCATGGTGGGAAGCACTTGGTTGTTGCAGCAGTCCCATAGTACTCGACAGGTGGAGTACTACAGCAGTCCAATGTTAGTGGGGCACGCTTGGTTGTAGCGGCAGGCCCACTGTACCCAACAAAGGAGGAGTTCTCCAGCAGCCGTGGTTTCGACCTCATGATTAAATCATGGTTTGAGCTGAGTCTATGACCTTTGTGTTTACCTCATGATTGAGATGGGTCACTTGACAACTTAGGTATATGTATGGGCATATACCTGGGTAGTGGTTATTCGTTGAATTCATAATCTTTGTGTTTCCTCATGATTGAGACGGGTTACTTGATAACTTAGGTATATCAATGGGAATATACCTAAGTAGAGGTTATCTATTGAGATCTTCATTGTAGTTATCCTTGTTGGATTTAGAGAGACCTTGAGGGTCTCAGGGTCCCTACTGAGTATCGTTATACTCACCCCTGAATGAGCTATGCCCGCACCTCGTTGTGTTGGTTGCAGACGACGGGAAGTGCTGATGGAGGCCGAGTGTTTGAAGACTAGATGATACCCAAAGGTGGACCTCACGATGAGTCAGTAACAGGAGGTGGACTTCACGACGAGATGTTACTTGGAGGAGGTTGACAGTCAAGAGCGCTGTGGAGGCTATATGCACCTACCCTTCAGGTAGGATCCGTGGTGGACGATCCAGGAGCTGTGCTATTTATACCTACCCTTCAAGTAGGATCCTTGGTGGATGATCCAGGAGCTGCACTATCTGTACCTACCCTTCATGTAGGATACGAGGAGGACGACCCAAGAGCTGCTTCCATTCTTCCAGCTGTTGTCTTTTTCTGTTGTAATTTTTTCAGTTGTAGCTGTACTTTCGATTGGGTTTGTATTCTGGCCCATTTACTTTTCAGCACTTTCTTTTGTACTTAGTATATTACTTCCGCTTGTACTCTGTGGTGTTTTGTTTACTTTATAAAGGCAATTCCTTCCCAGTTATAGGGATTTACGCCTTTGGTGCTAGTCGCCAGCCCCTGGCCTATGGAAGGCGGGCTTGGTGTAGTCACGACATGGGCCCCGAGGATGGGTCATGACATCATTTATTAAATTTCAGGCTTATCAATATCACCCTCAAGTACCACTTTGAGTTAAACAACACCAATCAAATGAATATCATTATCTTTTGTTGGAATATCCTTTAAAACTATTTCCAAAATGGATTCTTTGAGTATATATTTGAACTGAAGTTCTATATCTTCTAAAACATAATTTTCAACATTTTCTCCATTTAATGAAAATACTATTTGTCTATAATTTATTATTTTCTTTGATGTATCCCTTTTGAAAGAAATATTTTTTAGTATTCTTCATGATTCATAATTTACATTTACTATCATTGAACTTCCTTGATCCCCAATGGTTCATGTGACCGACTCTACCACATTAAAACAATCAATCCTTATATTATCCCTTATCCACCATGGAATTCATTGGAAAGAAGAGAAATATTTTCATCTTCATCTTCATCATCAGCTTTACCTACTATGAAATTCTGATGTTTTTTTCATGGATTTGAATTCCATAATCTTAATAATGCATGTTATTGAATCTTTTGGTTTGAATCTAATTTCATAATGCACCATACTGTTAGAAGATTATCAAGAGAAATATTTTAAAATGATATCATTCTTCAAGAGTTGAAACTACTAGAATATAAGGAGCAATGATCCTTTAAATATTTTCTTCCCAATGTCAATATCATTAATTTATTCCCAATTTCACCAAAAGGATCCAAAAACATTATTTATATAATTAAATATGTTCTCAACATTTTCATCTGAATTCATTTTCATAATATTTAACTGATTTTCCAAGACTCTATATTTGGATAGTTTAACTTTGCTATCCCATTTATATATATTTTCCAGTTTCTCCCACACAAACTTGTCTATAATGAAACTCAGAACATTAAAATCGATTTGATAAACCTGTACTATTGTAAGAGAATTATTATCATTGGAATCTGCTACATGTATTTTCCTCCTTGTTTTAGTAATAGAATGAACATTTTTATCAGTTACTTGTATCACATGATCTATAAAAAAATAACATTCATCCTGTGGAATATCGTATTATATCGCTTAATAATATTTAAAATATAGATGTTTAATCCATAAAATAGGTGGACTCCCCCAAAATTCATTGAATTATACTTGAATACAATAGAGGTAAGATTTGAATCCAATAACCTATATTCTCTGATACCACTTGTTGGACCCCATAAAACCTTGATAGGGGAAGGATGAATTTGGGTTTCATGTTTTTCTTCCAGAGGGAATGATCTTGTTTCTATATTGGTTGAAACTTTTAAAACCACTATGATAGAATCATGTAGTTATTAAACATTCACCTATAGAGAAACCACAATAAATTTATTTTTTTCACCAAATTGATCTAGTCTAAGGAGCATACTCTATCAGTGTTTCGATTGTAATTAAATCCACAAATATTTAGTAGCTATTATGGAGTATATAAGATCAGACATAATCGCTCAATGATAAGAACACATCCTTTACAATAATCAAAGAGAAACCACACTACATCCCTCAAAACACTTATATTGACTCCCTCTAGCTCACTGGTTTGGGTTAACTATTACTCAGTTTAATGACTTGATGTGGAACTCAGCTGATTAAAAATTTATGTGTTTTTCAATGATTGTCATGAGACTCTATTTTTACAAATATCTTAATTTGATGCACATGAATTCACTATTAACAAAAACAAGATGTTCAATAGTACTATACGTGAATCTCCCCACCTTTGAAAAAACTAATTTCTATTTCAAATAAATGCCACCATTTTTTAACCCACACACCTTCATGAAGCTCACACCCATTTTAATTGTCACTACCTTCCCTGAACCATACATGTTCATTAATCTCCCTTTTCTAAAATGCATTGGTATCTATCAAGAATTAACAAATATTTTTCAAGATTCTCAAGCATTCATTGAATTCCAGATTCTCAAATATCACAACCATCATGAATTTAGTGAAATTTATCATTTTATAAAATTATATACATTTATAATGAAGTGTGTGTGGACTCCAATTTATTGACATATCCCTTCACGATGTTTGGATGATCCCGATGGAATTTTCCTGAACCACCAAAATCATATTCATGACGTTAATTTGTTTATTAACCTCTAATGATATTTTACCATTTAATTAATCATATAATAGTAAAACATATATCATCAAATGATCACACATTCTAAAAAATTATCATAGTTGAAAAAACACCATCGGTCCAAAAAATGCTTTCAATTCCACACACTATCATGAAACCAAATTCTATTATGAAGCCACATATATTCATGAAACTCCAATTTTTGTGAAAACCATGACACTGTAGTTTTTTTGAAGAGTGAGTACTATAAGACATCCATTAATTAATACTTATCCAACCTTTTCAATTTGAGCTCAAAAATAATTATAAAATTATTAGGAAATGAACCACTATCAAAATTGAATCCATCTACATCATAAAATCACAAGCCTAGAGAAATACCTAATCAAACCTATTGTGTATTAAAAAAATATTACATATCCAACAATGATAAATCTTTAGTTACAACATGATCCATGCTCGAATCATTTACATCTAGTGATTTTCGAAACATGGATACATAAAAAATAGTTCAATGGTGAACAACACTATCTCCCACTATGTAGTCAAAAACTATCCCTCATCTTAGAAATATCATACAGAATATCATTCATCCAATCAAATGGAATTGAAACATAACAATAGCTTAGCTTAGCTTCTTGCTAAGCGTAAATAAGGGATATATTAGTGATCATTAAAGAATTAGATGATCATAATGGTATGATAAAATGAGAATAAAATATAAAAACCATCATATGAATTTAATATATCATAAACATGATTCATGTTATAAATCATGGAATTTTGTATGACATGAATTATAATGAAATCAAATTACATGGGTCATTAGAGAATAAAAATACCATAATATATATATTTGTGGCATACAAATAAGCATATAAAATATTAATCCAAAGCTACCCACCAAGACTTTAATAACCTGTTAGTATTGAGATATTATCCAATGGAAATTATTAGGTCTTTGGATAACCACCCATGTACCCTCTTTGTTCAATCATTGGATAACCTCTTAGGTACCATCTTGGTTTTTTCTTTAAATAACCTATAGGGTACCCTATTTTTCAAGAGTTGGATAACCTTTGATGTAACCATTGAGTTAATAGAACATTAATATTAATCCAATTAATTAAAGGCAGATATAGGTCCCATAGAACCCATAGTCTATACATTTTATGAAACATGATCACAAAACATTAATTATTTCAAAACCTATTATAAGGAAACATGATACATAAACACTTCATCATAGTATTACCTATTAAAAATATATAAGTATCATAAACATATTTAAATCATCATCATAAACATATACCATATATAAAAAAAATATAGATTTTAACATTAGATCATATCCCCATTTAAACATAATAAACACCAATGGTGGTTGTTTTTAATTCGTATAAATTTCATAAAAATATCATTATATCATTCTTGAGAAAAAAATATTTTCCATTTTGGAATCACATCATTAAAATACATACATAAAAAATATTAATAATGACATTTTATTTTAAAAATAACATAACATATTGTTATGTAATATTCAAATATTCTAATGCTCATGATGGTGGAAAATACTATTCATGTTGTATACATGAAAACAAATATTCATTTATTATTATTAGTAAAAAGTAAATGTTTCTTATTCCAAAAATGATTAGAAGATTCATTAAATTTTTAAAAGGTTTGAAAACATGGGTAAAAATGAATTTAAAATACCTTCATAGAATAATAAAAATATTATTTAAATTATTTTTAGATGATATGTACATGAAAGAGAATGGATTTTTGACTAAATATTGAAATGAAGTCATTTTTACTTAAAATCATTGTTTTGGTCTCTATTGACTGTAAAGAGGGAAAATGAATCGAAAAAAATATTATATAGAAATTAATACATAATAATACATAATATAATATTTTTGATAGGTTTATCATAATATTTCATCGTCAGAAAGTTAATTACAAATAATCTTGATAATTAATGGGATTGTAACATAAAACCATTTACACTTCAGTAACATTTGAATCATATTCCCAATGAAAGAATAACATTAAATAAAACATTAAACATCCTGATAATAAAAATATCATGATATATAATTTGAAAGGGTCTGTATATACACCTCATAAAATAATAGATGTTCAAAACATATAATTTTTTCTAAAGAAGACAATTTCCTAAAATAATCCATTACCACACGCCTCAAGATTTTTCATACATATGATAACCTACTTTATAGTAAATGAATTTTTATTATAAATAAATAATGAAACATACTCATAAATATAAGATCATATATTATTTAATATTTACTATTCATGACTCATTTACATATAATTCTTTTTTAAAAACACATTTTGGGTAATAACTGCTTTGTTTTCCATGTAGTTTAGGATTGGTAGTTTTAGACAATTTACATTGACCATCATGAAATAATTTTAAAAATGATAAAGATTATATAAATACAATATATATTCATTATATATGTATTTCTAATAATCCATTAAATTTAAAGATAGAAATTTAATTAGATCGTCTATAGAGATAGTAAGTCGTACGTACGCATGAACGTTGTTTCAATTTTCTAGACAGATGGAATAAAAGAAATTTAATAATTAATATACCTTTATATGATCATTTTTATATTATATATATGATAAATATTTTTTACTATACGCTTATTATTATACATGTCAAAATAAAATGGTAAATTGTCACATCGCATCGTGGAGGCAGTAGTCTACAAGTACGCACGAGTGACATTGTTGTTTTTATTGGATTTGATGGTACATAGGTAGTTGTGGAAATATATTTATCAAAATATAAATATTTAGTAAATTATATATATATATATACTTTAAATCAATCAATATATTCACCCATTAGAGTTGGTGAATGATAACAAATTACATTGGTTGATGTGACGGCAGTCCTCCGTATACATGATGGATGATTTCATTTTCTATTTGATGGAAGTGGAGATTGTTTTGTGTCACTAAATTAAAATTATGATAAATAATTATATGAAAAATAATTTTTCCATTCTATAATAATTATTAATACATAAATGAATGTGGTAAGAGAATATATATAAATAAAAAATCATAGTGAAGTGAAGAAACTTCTCTTAGAAAAACCTCATTTGGATATCTTATTTAATATACTAGGGTTGGTATTTTGTAAAGAAAATTTGATCTAGAATACATAAAATAATTTTTTTCTATATATATTTTTAGTTTTTGGTTAATCCAAATGGCTTATGATGTGTGAATAAGTGAGCAGAGGAGTTTTTATTTTATAAATGAGGACTGATTTTTTTTTCATAATACCAAAAAATATACAATAATAGGATGTCACTCTCAAGAAATACACCTTTAAATTTGAAAAATAATGGATTTGAAGGGTAATATAGTCGAGAAACACCACCCTTGAAAAAATAGACAATTTTTTTAAAACATTTAATCACTTCGCAACTATATTTACTAACTTTTACCATTTTCATTTTCACAATAGTAACTAGATATTTCAATTTTCCCGGGTAATGTATCCTTTATGCATAAAAATAAATTGATCCTTAACAGAACATTTTCACCCACTTATTCAAAATATGAAATCCAATTTACTAAATAATGATATTATGTGTGTCAAAAATCAATTTTAAAATATATGTATGTAATTCACAACACCCATTTTAACCTTAACAACAATAATTGAGTTTTATCGTTTTTTTATATTACTTATAAGAAAAAATTAATTTTAACTTATTATATCAAATAAATTATTCTTTACATATATGTAGAATTGATTTTATCAAATTCAATTTAAAAAATTGCAGAATTTAATTTAAAATGAAACTCATAGACACAATGAAAAATTTATTTGAAAATGAAAATATTTTCATATGATTTAAATGTTTCTATATATAAATTGAATATAAAAATGATTATAATAACAGATATTGGATTAATAATAATATATTTGAACTATTATTACTTTTAAAACAATTTAAAATAAAAATTTAATTTTTTATATTCTCTAAATGGAAATACAATTTTTTATAAAAATCAATATTCATAAATATTAAAGAGAGAAATCATTTTTTTGGATAATAATGAATAACAAGAAATATATTAATTTCTCATTTTTTTATTTCATAAATTATTATAATTTCTTCTAATACATTATCCAAAATTAGAAAAAAAAATATATTTTTGAAATAAGTGCACAAAATGTGAGGAACCGAATTTTTAGAAAAAAATAATATTTAATTATAATAATATATTTCTTATTAACCCATGCCCTGAAATAATTATTATATAGAATATAAAACATTTTTTAACATTTATTATATAAATTTAATTAAAATATTTTTTAATAGTGAATAATTTAATTTATTATAATTAAAAAACCGTGTGTGCATAAAAGCAGTTTTCCAAAAACTGTTTATTTTCATTTAATTTTTTATATTTATTTTATACTCAATTTATAACTATTGAATTTTATTTACACAAGAATAAACCATATTATTTTTGAATTTATTTATTCTTATTCATACACTCCAATCCAAATATTTTGAAATAGCTATCTTAATAGATAATAATATCTTAATAGTATATGACGAATTATTATAACTCAATATTTGGTGTAACAAATGGTATCAAAATAAATTTATATGAAAAAAAATTTCATAAAGTACCAGGACGTTACTCTAATATTGTGTGACGGAAGGACATGCTATACAACCATCCAGTTCTATCGATGGCTACCTTGGGGGTCGACAATGATATAGGAAGGCTACTAGAGTCCCCAGATAAGATGATGCGATGTTGAAGTAGGCTAGCATGTGTGTATACTAATCGAGCTACTAGTGAAGATGCACCTTATGGAATGCAAGGAATATGGGAGGAATATCAGGACATGACATGTGAAGGTGATACATGATATGATGTGGAGAACTGGTTAGGGGTGATTGTGGAACACTAAAATAGTGTAGAAGGTGCCTCTTCTTTTGTATATATATATGTGTGTGATATAATTATATTTATATACAATGATAAATATAAAATATTTTTTAATATAAATATGTGTGTGTGTGTTACATGTGCACTAAAATATTTATATAATATGATTATTCATATATATTTGTATATATATATATATATCTTGAAATACTAATAAGAGTATTCTAATCATAATTAAATATAAGCACATGCAATGTACAAAAGATATAAATAATATAACAACATAAACCACATCACACCATAAATATTTATAAAAAACATTTTATTTAATCAATCGACACTCCAATTAATATTAAGAGAAAACAAACAATATATAAGCACACACTTAAAAAATAACCTGATCCACGAAATGTATGAAATACAATTTTACATTCATAAGTATATTATTTATTATATTTTTGAACCTATCTACCTACCATTATTTTCACAAATAAAATTATGAGTAGAGGTAACTTCCCACACAATCACCCATTTGTAACCTATATAATAACCAACATTTTTGCATATCATTTTTGTCTCATGAAAATTAAACCTTTAACATATTTATTAGAGGGATATATAACACTGAACAATCCCATAATAAAAAAATTCCACTTGAAAACAAATATCAGAACATAAAATAACCCATAGAAATGAAATTTGGATTTCTTTAAATTATCTAATTATATATTGTAAAATATATTGAAAAATAAAATCATATGATACAAAAACATATTTTTCAAAATTAAATTTATTTTAAGTGATTTTATAAGGGGAATCCTGAATCAAAACTCAAGAGGATATAAATAGTTTAGAGACTAAGAATAATTTGGAAGAAAACATTTTAAAATTTAATTCTCTAAACACTAAAAAATATTTTTAAAATAAAATTTAAATTTAATTTAAACTCATTTTCATAAATTTAAAATATATATCAGTTATATTTTTAAATAATTAATCTGGGAGAATAATTTTCCTTTCTAAAAATCATGGTTTGTAAGAAAAAATGGTTTCTTTAAATTAATATATTTTTTATATAAAAAAATATTTTTGTGAAAACAAATTTCATTTTTATTATAAATATATCCTTATAAAACAAATTAAAGATTACTATTCTTGTCCCTAAGATAAAGGAAAATATATTTCCAAATAATAAGTTAAAAAATGGTGCTAATTAAAAATATGGACATGGAAAAATAAAGGGTCAGTATAAAATAGGAAAAGTATCCTCTACACTCTCACACATTAAAAATGAATTAAACAAAATGAATTTCCAGATATAAAATAATATTAAATAGAAGATAAATAAGTATTAAAATAAAATATCATCATATGGATTATTACAACCTAATTTTAATTATAAGGTTCATTAAATGAGATTTAACTCAATGAAAGCTAATTCAGTTATCAAAACCCTTAGAGATTATATAAATTTTTATTTAAATACCCATTCTAAAAATATATTTAAATTAATCAATAAATATCATTATGTATTATAGAATCAAGATTCAAAAATATTAATCATTTTTTCATACAAAATTATGAAGAAATCTTTGTTTATAATAAGAAATATATCTTAATGGTTGATAGTTGAGAAAAGAAACATTTATGGCTTTAGTGATTTTTGAATAAAAAATAATTGTAAGAAAAAAAATTACAAGGTTATTTAAATTCCAGGAATTATTTTTTTTATTATTCTAAAATAATTTATTGGGTAGTATATACATCTTAGAAAAAAAATTTGGTGCATAACATTAAAACATTTCCCAATGAAGAGAAATTGAGATGCATAACCCTCAGTTGATTTTTTGGCAACTCATCCACTATATACCCTTTTTTATAATGAACCTAACTATCTTATGTACATAATTAGGGAAATTATTTTAATGTATTAAAATTATTAAACATTATTTATAATCCATACAAATAAATATATTAATTATTTACAGTTAGTTTATCTGATGAGAGTTAAAATGATTGTTTTTTTGTCTTCAAAAAATTTCATGGTAATGGATTAGATTATTACTAGGTGGATTAAAGGTCCTAATTCTTTTATTAATCAAGATATAATAATAATTTTTTAATTATTATACATTTTTTAATTTCATTATGTGAAATATATGAATAATGGTTGGGTAAATGGTAAACATCGTTGACTAGTATAAAAGTTCATAGAAATTGAATGGTTGTATATTAATTAAAATATTAATTATTTATAAAACCATTAAAGAATAATTATAGAATAATAAATTCATTAGTATTACATAATAATATTATATTATTTCCCACTATCATTTATGATATAAATATTATAACATCATTCATGTAGGTGATAAAACCAACCGAAATAGTAAATTTTTATAATGTTTTCACAAGTAAGGAAATATGTTTAGATAATAGTAATTAAGAATACTAATAATATTATAAATTTCAATATTATAATATATATTTTATAAATTCAATCATATAATAATCTATGATGGGAGGTAATGACAAAGGAATTACTCTTTTCATCGAGGTGGTAGTCTACACGTACACACATGAATAACAAGACCATTCCTCAAAAAATAGATATAAAAATATTATATTTTGGAAATAAAAATGTTACATAAAAATTTTTAATTCTTAAAATCCAACTTGTTATAATCCATGAGAGTCAGTGCTAAAAATGTACATCATCTCATTTTGATGATTGTAGTGTGCATGTACGTATGATCAATGTTATTTTGTTATCATAAAGGATTGAAATGATTGAATAATTATTTTAAAATTGATATAATAAAATATAAATATTACTTTCTCATTAATTTTATTATATTATTATGTTTATTTATAGATTTTAAAGGATTAAAAAATACTAATACCAAGTAATATACTTGTCTGAAGCATACATTTTCACTTGTAAAGCCTATTGAAAATAAATTCCATACAAAATAAAGGTTAAAACAAGAATATGGATGTGGGAGATGATTTTAGTAGGATAAAGGCCATAATATGTCAATAGAAAATTTTATTAATAAGTGTGTCTTTAAGTGAAGGAAGTGTTAATTTTTTATAAGTAAATATAAGGGTATTTATTGAAATACTAATATAATTTCAAAAACGTTATTACACTATTAATGGATAAATGGATAAAAAAGTAAAAAATGATTAATGGGAGTGCGTTTTGGTCCATAAATACCTCAAAAAACCAATTTAAAACATTTATTAAACATGTATTTTTATAACCTTGATAAAATACATTCTTCCATTTTTACTTTATATTGGGTTAACTAATTTTTATCCTCAGTAATTATGTTGACTAAAAAAAATAATGTTGACCTTATAAAATAATTTTAAACATATTTAATTTTTAAAAACCTTTTTAACATGTTATTTATATTTTATTAAATGTTACTTTTAAAATATAATCATGTAATCTTATAAAAATAGTTAAAAAATTATTTTTTAGATTAAATGTTACATATATAGAAAATTATTATTATTTATTTAAATGGTATTAAATAAATCATTACAGAAATTAATTTTTTGAGGATTTAGAAGTAATCCAAAATATAATTTAACTAAAAAAATATTGATTCAAATATAATACGAAAAACATTTATTTAATAAAATGATTTACTTTAGTTCAAAAAATATTGTACGTGGGTTTTACAATATAAATGATTATTTTAAAATTCATAGTGATATTATTTAAATACATAGTTTATTAATAAAAAGACTTTTAGTCTTTTAGGTAATGCTTAAAAAATGATAAAATCGCAATAATGATAATTTACTTAAAATCCAAAATTTTCAACTAAAAAACTACACTATCAGAAAAACAAATTGAATTTAATAATATATAGTTTTTAACTTACTAGAATCAAAAAAAAATATTTTATTTTAAGAAATTAAATTTATAAATTTTATTAAATTTTATTGTTAATTAAAAAATATTGTGACGTAATGATTTTATTTGAAAACTACAATTGGATTATTATCTATGATTTTTCTAAAAAATTTCTAATTAATCCTGTGTTAAAATTTTATTCAAACATTTAATATATAATTTTAAAATTCAATATGAATAAAATTTGTGCCTTGAACTAATATTTCAATTTCAAAATGATACATTTTTATCCAAAATTGGGTTGACAAAATATGAAAATAGTAAATCTATATAAATTATGATATATCTATACGTATATACTTTTTATGAACTAAAATATATTTTGTGAAGATCTGAATTATCCTTATCTTCTCCCCTATTTGGATTTTATCAAACCATAGTTCCTTGAGTTTTGATTTTGTCTTGGTCTTGGTAAACTCTAGTGAATTTAAATCCTTTCAGATCATAAGAAAACTAGCTTTATAATGGAGGATCCACATCAGTATTATATTTCTTCTAACATTATTGATTTTATAATATGGTCACAGTGATTTTTATAAGCTAATTTATCATCTATTTTTTGGCTGTCATATTTAATATTCTCTATATATCAATTGTTATTTCCTTATTTTAGTCTACTATAGTATGTGAAGCATATTATTTAGTATTTTATATATTTAGGGAGAATATAAAGTGAAATTTTGTGTCATGAAATTCCACCACTAAATAGATTACATCTTTACAATTTTGACTGTGTACATAAAAAAGAGTTAACATATTGTTACTACAACAAGACTCAATGTTTAGCATTCTAATTAAGTATTTATCACATATTTTAAATTATACGAAGTATAATATAAGTATTTCAATTATTCCTAACCATTAGAGTTAAATTACTCTAATGGTTTGGTGTTATGACCTATTTTATTTTAGAGTGTATTTATATTTCATAAATAAAGTGAAATATAATCATAAAATGGATTAAAATATAAAACATGAATATATTTTTTTATTTTTTCTACACCAAAAATACATATATTTGGTCCCTCGTGTTTCATCAACATAGTGATCTCGACAGAATGTCAAGGTCAAACAATTATGTTAGTGAAGAATGATGTTGATCATCATAATAATCATTGAGATCCACATTCAGTACCTCTTGGACCTTTTTATAGTATCCTCTTCCACTAAATTTGGAAATTACCTCTTATAAATATCCCCCAGAAATATTTATAGCTTCAATAGATAACCACCCATCTCCTCTCCTTCATTTTGTAGGATTTATTGTGTTTCCTACTACGGAAAAACCTCTCACCTAATGGCTGGTTGGAGATGGAAGATCCTCCACATTGACTCTAGTGGGATCTTTATGTTCTCAAATAATTCCTTCTATGATTGTAGTTATTTCTGATACAAATTTCAGGGTATCATGTTATCTAGATCATTGAAACTGATGCTTGAATTTTCCCCATCTCTATAGTAACTTGGTGGGCTACCTTTTTTCACATATCATTTTTCCTTATTTCACTACTGGTAGTGTTTGATTGTTTTATTCTACATTTTCCATTATCTGGGTACTTTCGTCTTCTCTATAAAAATTATCTCATATATGCAATGTTGGATCATTATTGTCTGATAATGATTATTATATTTTATTATCTTCTAATTCAGTAACAGTATGATCTCTTTTTATTTGGGGATGATTTTTTTTACTTATTTCCAGTTTTTTTCAATAGTGAGGATAGTATGGGTAATATGACAACTATTAGTGAATATAATGTTTGGTGATATTGTTTGTCCATTACATTAATTACATCAATTACTTAAAAATGTACAATAATAAAATTTATATTCACATTAAATTTAATTTCAAAATTTCAACCAGAATTCAATTGGATACTTTATTTGGAAATAAAAACATCAGGGTGATACACTTATAAAAAACATGAAAGCGTATGGTGTATTGAATAAGGACCCCATTCTCAAAATTATAATTTTGTTGATTTAGATATCAAAGTCCATCTCATCGATATTAACAATGAAATATCTACCTTGTTTTATTGGTTGTGAATTTTTTTCATTCGTTTCGTCCATATCATCCTCAAGATTATTACACTAAATAGAAAATTCCCTATATTTACACACTTTAGGAAAAGGAATATTAATGGAGATTTTATAGGCATGTTTACCACTCCAATAATGCTTAATAACTACTTAATTTTACTATGTAATTTGACACTTTATGACCACTATTACACGGGCCTCTATGTGGCGGTGTCTCCCCCCACTCCTGTGACTACTGTTTCCCCATGGTTTCTACCTGTTCCCTCCTTCGGCTGGATTTGATCATCAACACTGCTCTCAACTCTATCATGGAAGCCTAATCCTTGGCTGGATTACATCCTAGAATGGATTTCATATTGAAATTAGGTGTCTTGACATTGGATCATTGTCATATCATGCATTTTTCCAGTTCGATGGGTTCCTCTGTTCCCAAGTGTGTGCCAGATCTTCCACATATCAGTTTCCAGGCGGTGGCCCCTAGATGTGGTGGCGATTTCTTTTCATCCTTCTAGGGGCTCAATGTTGGATGTTGGTTTGGTGTCATTACGGACCAGAGTCGGTTCTGGTGTGGCTCACCTCCCTAGGTGGCGCGATGTCGGCTTCAGAGATGCTTAGAGGGGGGAGGGTCTACCTTTTTGGTTCTCGGTTTTGTTCATTGGTTCCATTTATTGCATCATATCTGGTGTCCCCCTTTAGCCTCACTTGTTCCTTATGCTTTCCACTAATCATCAGATATGGAATCTTGTAAGGGTTATTCTGCAGTATCGATTGCTCCAACTGCTAAATGGAGTGGCATTTCAGGGTTTTATTTTCTTGGATCCCCTTAATAGAGAACCTCCCTTGAGATACAGTCAGTTCTTCTAGTCCTGGGTGTGTAAGACATGGATTAATTCACCCTGGAATGTCTTCCTCTTCAGGATGATGTGGATGTGGTTGGATTTGTCTCTTTTTTGTGGTGGGATTCTTCCATCTATGAATCTGGCACCAATTATTGTTTGGATGTCAGGTTTATATTCTTTTGATGCTTTCTTGATGGTAGGTTCCTAATCTGGTATTTTGGAATCGTGGCAGTGTGGGTTGTATCTGCAAGAGAGTCAGGGTGTCTGCTTGGAACGAGGGATGTCTACCATGGGATGGCCTCATCCTGGTCATTGAGAAATAGGCTTTATGTGCAGCTATAATTGAACAAAAGGAACATCCCCAGATAGGTTTCTGAGATGCCTTGTCATCTTTGTAGGGCTTTGAAAATTTGTTTGTTTGAGTTTGAGAGGGTATGTCATCAATTGTCAGTTCAGGCATGTTCTTGGACACATGAAATCTTTCTTTTTGATCTGTAAGGACAGGGTGGAGGGATTCTTCATGATCATTGGTTGGGGTGGGGTTGCTCAGTGCTTTGGTCTGGTTTTTTATCTCTTTGACCATCAGTCATATGATGTCATATGTCTATGAAGTCCGGGTCCACCCTATTCAATTAAAAGGGGCTTATCTTTTAATTAATTAAAAAAATTTAAGGCCTTCAGACCGTTGGATATGACCCATATTCCATAGGTAAAGAATCATCCAATCACTATAATTAAATTCCATTGTTTCTTCAGTCAACATTTTTGACATATAATAAAATCAAAATTTTACCTTCGTCGTCTTCATCATCAGTCATTTATGATACTCCATCATCATCTTCTTTAGATTGTTTGAATCATGGACTATATTCACATTCTTAATCATATTACATGATAGAAGGCTTGTAATAATAACAAGGTTTCTCACTCCAAGTACTATTTTTATGGGGTTTTATTTGAGGTTTTGTCAACATTATCACATTTACCCATGGTTATTTCATGTTCCAACCATTTCTAAAACAAATAAGATTTACATGGATTTTGAATCATTAGAGATACAAGGGACATTTTATAATAATTGTATTAATTGATCTTAAAACATCATGTTATTTTACATTATTATGTTCTATTATAGATCCTTTAGTTTAACATATATTTTCTTTATTTGAAAGTAGGTTACTATACTATGGGTTATCTAAAATGTTTGAACATAACCCCTTAAAGAATCTAAGAAATCAATCAATTTTATTCTTTCAAAAAGGTTGAATGATCCACCAAATCATATCCTCGAGGAGTGTCTACCTATGATTGTAGTCTTATGACCAGTCATGATGCATCAGAGTGATGATTGTGTCATTGCTCAAAATCCTCACTACTTTTGAAATTAATGATTCAAATATCCATAGACAATAAAATTTAAACTAAAAATTGAATATAAAAAATTTAATATAATCATGATTACAAAATATTAATTGGAGTTATATATACAATTATGGAGAAGGCATGGTGTATAAAAAAAATATGTCTCAATGGGTAAAGATTAAGACAAGAAAACTATACCAATTTTATAATTTTTGAATCATTAATCATTATAAAATATAAAATCATATTTATATTCAAAAAAATTATTTAGTAATATATTATTCCAAAAATAAATTCGTTGGAAATATATACACAAAATAAATAATAAATTACCAGATAACATTAAAACATGACTCAATGTAGATAAATTGAGGTATAAAGGAATTACCCCGAGTTTATACATTCTCAAACATTCTCTAAACTCATCCATAATGAATATAACTATATTAAGTACTTAATTTAAGAAATTATTCAAATTAAATAAATTTTATAAAATTTACTTAAAATCCTTAATTTCTAATATATTTCATAGTAATAATTTTTTTCAGTAACATGAGTTTTAACATTAGTGATTTTTTTAGTTAAAATATCATGCTAAATCCATCTATTATTACTAGGGGATTCAGGTTTATAATAACATTATTATAATATATATAATAATAACTATTTTATAATTGTTCATTTTGTCTCATTTTTATTAAGTTAATGTTATGGATACATTTTTTCAAAATAGCATACTTGATAAACTAGTTATAACAAGCATAATGATTGAAAGGTGATACATTAATAAATATTAAAAATATAAGTAAAAAATTTACCTAATCATTAGAGAATATTTAATTCATTACAACCACATTATATTACCATGATATGACTTCCTATAATAATTTCTGATATACAAAATATGACATCATTCACGTAGGTTGTAAAAATAACACAAACTATATTGTTTTTTAATGTTTTCATGAGTAAGGGACATTCATTAAATAATTATCATATGAAATATTAAAATGAATATAAAAGTAAAAATTAACATATATCCACAGTAAAAACATTCTTATAAGAATCCATGATGGGTGGTACTAAAAATTATAATTCATTGTTAGTGGAATCAGTCATATGAACTTATTCGCAATATAATATTCTATTTCTAAATGAATGGATGGAACGTTAGTGTATGTAAAATTTTCATTTTGTAGGTATAAATCTGACATAAAAAATATAAAAATTCATCAATGCTTCTCACATTTCCAACTTTAACAGGTAGTAATAAAAAAGGGAAATATCACTTCATGGATGTAGAAGTCCAAAAATATGCATGATCGATGATATATTGTTTCCATATTGGATGGAACAGATTGAATAATTTTTCAACCATGATTGATTGTATTTTTTGACCTTTTGAAAATTGCTTTATAAATTCATTTTTGGATAATGGAATCAAATTTTGTTCCAATTGGTTTTCATCCTTTTTGATTTATAGAACATGAATCCTTTAAGAATTACATCTTCTAATACTATAGAGGAAGATTTCAAACAATCCCCAAAGGCTAATCATCAAAATTATTCTTATTTTGGGAAAAATAATTTCTAAATGATATAGTATATGGGAAAATTCCTCATTTCTGAAAAATATTGAGGTTGGATGATGCATAAAGAATTTACTATAACGAATCCACCAATAATTCTTGGTTACAAGGGACCCTAAGAATAAAATTAAGGGATTGAGAGGATTTGGAGGTTTTCAAACATTCAAAAAACTCTAGAATACACCATGGTTGTTTCTCTACTTATATTCATTAAGTGATGGGAAAAAAGTTTTTCAAATCACTTTTGAAAGAAAATTTTCATGAATACCTCACCTATAACACTTTTAAAATAACATTCAACAAATAGTTTTTTCTATGAAACTGTGAGTTTTGAGGAAACATTTCTTAATTTCATTGGACTTGATATATTTTTCTTTCATGGAGTATGTTAATTGATTTTTAGAGTTGGTTCACATATCTATAGATCTACTTTCCACTGAGTATACTATGGCATGGAGGTTTGATAGGAGTTTGATGTAATATATTCATTCAATGATGGATTTTATTTTCCCACACAACTTCACAAAAGTGGTAGAATATGTAGTTATGGTTGTGGTAGATATATTTGGGAAGAGAAGACTCTATGGATCATTAGTGATAATAATAGGTATCATGAGTGTTTCTTCTATCCAGAATATCATGTTGGGTAACCATTTGTAAGGTAGTGGTAATAGAGTGAGATAAGAATTTGGGAAGAGTCAGGTGGACCAATTGCTAAGTGGAAAAAATGTACACATCATATATGATTATAAGGCATCACATAGGGTATTTCATATGTGTGAAACATGTGTTCATCATATTAGTTTCTATGAGAGATAATTTCAAGGATGTAAAGTGGGATCCACATTCAGCAAGGGTTCTAAGATTTGATCTAATACAAAAAAGGGATTTGAACTCAACCTTGTTCCAAAGGTGTTTCTTAGATTGAGATGAAACATAATGATAAAGCGGTACATTTGTATATATTGGGGTGGGAACAAGAGGAGTCAGATGTAGGACCAACTACAATGGGAGGTACTACGATTATTTATTCATTAATTATTATGTCCTTATTTAATAATTGGGTAAATGATTATTTTATCTTCTCCACTAACATTGATGTGTAGATATTGTAATCATATATTACAAATTTTTTGATAAATCGTTCCACAACATTAGGAAAGAAGTCAAATAATGGTTTTAAATATCATGATTATTGGAAGGTGATCACTATCCATGAAACTATATGATACTTTTTAGTTATTTATATTTTTATCTTTTATCACATAATTTTAATTAATATGATGATTATCTATAATGCCCAGATAAATTGATATGATCATCAATTTCTGTATCATTCTTTTGATTGAGTCACACATATATTTCAAAGTGAGTGATCTCCTAAATCAGGGATAGAAGGACTTATTTCTCATATTTATGACATGAAGTCATTCTATTTTTTTATATTCTTATATATATTGTAGATTCACATCACATGATAACAATTCATAAAATATTGAGTGAGTATCTCCGTGTTTTGATAGAAGATTTATCCATGACACTAATACAATGGGAATTTAGGATTTATATTTAGATCGATATAGGTATGAGGCCTATATCATTTCCATCAAATCCTATAGAACCCACTAAACTGATATAATTAAATGTACAAGTTTTTGATTTTTTGGATAAGGGATTTATTCAACCAATAACTTCACCTGGTTTATCGCCATTACTCTTTTCAATAAGGGAATATAAGAGACACTAGCTTTTTATTGACTACTGAAAAGTCAACTAGGTGACTATTGTTTAAAAAATAACCCTTTCCATTGATTAATGATTATTTCTTGTCATTTCAATGTTTTATGGTTGTTTTCAAATATTGATCTAATATCATGGTACCTTTAGCTAAGTGTATGAGTGGAATATATTCCTATGATGTCCTTTAAGTATAGGTATGGGAATTATGATTTCCTATTCATTATGTTTTCCCTTACACACATTGATGTGGGGGTTATGGATTTGATGAATCTAATCTTCCATCATCTATTTCATTCATTCATTGTTGTCTTTTTGATGATATCTATGTCGATTCCATATTAGAATATGATCTTATTGACAACAAGAATTTCATCCCTCGAATATTGAGTCTTAACCATTTATATGGGAAGATATCGAAATAGTAGTAATTGATTGATGGGGAAATATTTATGTCCCATTTGACTTCGGAGAAAGAAATCTCACTGGAGCCTAAAAATATTTAGGCAGGGATGTCTTGGGAGAAACCAAGTAATGTATTTGAGATCCACAGTTTATTGCGAATTATTGGTAATTATATATGCTTTTTTTGGACTTATCCATGATTTCATTTACTATGATAGTGGAAACACATAAGGTTATTAAATGATTTTAGTGTGATCAATATGAGATAATTTTTTAGGACTTTAATGTGATAATAACTTCATCCCCAATATTAATACTTCCTTGTATGGTTGATGGTTATGGTTTTTACTATGAAACTCTATTATGGTTTGGGGTTGAGTTCTATTATAGGGGAGATAAGAAGTATTTTATGAATATCTTATGTTACAACATTCTAAGAATATGAATTCTACTTATGATATTGATTTGGTTCTATTGATGAACTCTATTATGTCATGTTTCAATACCTCTGTGAGGATTTGTTTATAATTTATTAAGATCATAAATGCCCAAATTTCATCTTCACCCTGATGAATATATATATTAGCCAAGTACACCAGATGTAGTTTCTTTAGACCTTTTATTTCAATACATCCTATAACCAACTAAAATGATATATGGTCATATTCACATTTATTAAGAAACTATCAGCTCATGAAGTGATGGAATCAATGGAAGGGTTGTTATTGATGGGCTTGATTAATGAGATGCAATTGGTTGAATGGAGAGATAACATATAGTTATCACTATCTTGTTCTAAGGATAAACCTATTATGGATAACCATATTCAACATAGATAGGTTGAGGAAGTGTTGTGTTATGAGTTTAACATGAATCTTTATGGCTGGAAGACATTATGGGAGTGGCCTCAGTCTCCTGATGGAGTGTTGTGCTTCCAAGGAAGGATGATAGTTCGAATATATTGGAGAAAGGATGTGATAGATGTTTGAAAAAGATCCAATTTGTTTTTGAAAATATATCTACTTTGATATTCCATAAACTGATACATCATTACTAGTGTTCTAGTGTGAGGCGATAAATTAAAGGATTTGTTTCTTGCTACATTACCTATCTTATATATAAGGTGTAAAACTAGTAAAAATGTGATTCTCTTAAACCCATTTCCATTCTAGTATGTTAATATGATTAGATAACAATATAATTATTCATTAAGATACCTTTAACAACTAGTGGTAATGATGTGATATGGGTGGTCATTTTTCCACTAACAAAATCAACACAATTATTTCAAATTATGTAGTAAAAATGATAGAGGAACATGGGTACCTATTTTTGTGGGAGATTTTCAAAATTCGATACTTCCCATAAGATATAATATTTTCTATGTAAATTATCTTAAAGTATTAGTTTTGGAGTGGAATACATGTATCTATTGGTTTTTAGTTGATGTTGAGCATTAATTAACATTTTGAAAGGGATTTCAATAAATAGTGAGTCATCTTGATGTTTAATGAAACTTTTTAACATGTTTTTTTACATTATCACATCATGTGAGAAACTTATACCCATAATGATGTTTTATATATAAAATATTTATTTGGGTTAAATCAGGATGTCTCCATTTGAGGCATTCTATGAGTGGTCTTGTAGATCACCTCTATGTTTGGAAAATGTTATAGAACAATCCATGGTTAGATCATGTATCAATAAAGAGATGATGAATATTATAAAATTGATTAGAAAAATGATAGTTATGTCTTAGAGTCATCATAAAATTTATTCCAATTAATATCATCATTAATTGGAGTTTGAGTTATGTTATTGGGTTTGTATTAAAGATTCACCATAGTTGGTACATAGTCTATTGGGGAGACATGGTATGTTAGCACCACGTTATGTCATCTTGTTTGAGATTGTAGAGCGATATGGGAAGGTGTCTTATCAATCACAATAATTTTTTTTGATATAATTCCATATTTTGTTCTATGTTTTTCAACAGAATAATTAACAGTAGGATCCTTCCATGAAATAGAGTGATAGAATGTTGAGATTAAACCCAACACCACAGTGGTTAAAAAACATCTTCAACTAATTGAATGACAGGATAAGGCGCTTCATTAGAAAAAAATCTCATTAATTCAAGTGTGAATTAAATGTTGTTGGGATATCAATGAGAGATGGGAGTGTGAGGACTTGATGATGTCATAATGTACTTATAGATTTTTTTGGTTTTTGATATTCAGTCCTTCTGTGGATAGAAATATTTTAGGGCGGGGATAATTATTTCACCCCAAAACGTGGAATCAAGTATAGAGCTACATTTGATTTTTTTAAGAAGCATAAAATTTGAATAGTTATTTAAAAAGGATTATTTTTTGGAATTTCATTTCAAAAATGAAAAGTCCCTGACCATGGGGGTGGTCATAGTTTTCCTATGTGATTCCTAACTGAAATTGTTTTGATAAAACTGTTTAGCAATTGGTGTGGGAAAAAATGAATTTAACATCTTTTTCCTTGAATATCATGGAAATTTAGACAGATCATAGGAATGATGGATGTTATGGATGTTACATAATGGCATAGGTTCTAGAGACATGGTGTAGGCATTTTTCAAGCTCCTTTTTTTGGGTGAGGCCACCACACAATGGTTAGTAGCATCAGGGTATTTTGGTGAGGGATTCAAATTTTTAGAACACCATTTTTTCACAAAATCTTATAAGGACAACTACTCCAACTATGTAATACCATAATCTGAGATTTAAATGAATCTATCAATGTTTTTTTATTATATATAATTAATTAATCACTTGTCTTTGGATCAGAATCTAGATATTTTATTTTCATAAAATGTTTTCAGCACTCTTCTTTTGTCTATAAGAAGTGTTTTGTATTTACATTATTCCATAGGATGGTCCTTGTAGAACATGGTTCATGAGGACTAGATTAATTCTTTATCCACAACTGATCTAAAAGGAAACACTATTTATATTAATCATGGGTATGGTGTCTCTATAATATTGTTCTCTTCATTATGTTGACATTTATTCTTTTAATTATAATTTTGGTTGATTTATCAATTTCATTGATTTGCATTATTTGATATTTTATGTAAAAATACCTGGTGGGTTGCATGTAAAATAGGTTTTTAAGGTTTCCTTTTGTTAAAAATAGTGTTTCTACCCCTTTGAGGTGTACATGGTGATCATTCTCAGGGTTTTTGTATTTGGACATGGTCTTCCAAGATCATAGTTTGTGTCAAGTGTAAATATATTTCCTAGGTTCAATTATTTTTTCTTTTCTTTATTTATGTTCCATGAATTGTATGGTCACTTTTTTATCTTCTATGATATGAATTTTTTGATCATTCCCCTCTATATTTTCAGTCATGGTTATACACAAATTATTTGGGATTTGAATATAAATTGTCTTAAAATAAATAAAAATGATGTCTATGAAAATATTCTTCAATTATAATGGATTTAAAAATTAGATGGATTTAAAAAAAAAGAACTAGAAGATGCATGTGTCTAGACATTGTAATGAATATTGGTGGTGTCTGACTAAACATTAGTTCTCATGACCAAAATTTTTCATTTATTCATATATAGCCACGGTTTTGTAAGATATTGGTAAAGGGAAGGGCATCATGTAGAGGATGTCTCTCTATGATCATTTTCCATTTTGGATGGTATGAAAGGTGTTTTATTTTGGTAATGTGGATATGGAAAAACCAGTTGATTCAGGTTTCACCTTTTTTATCTATCAGATTGTTCGTTTAGACCATATGATCCAATTGATTGATGTTATATTTTTCATTTGGAAGTTTTGACTTATAAAGTATATTTTTGATATTTAATATGATAATTTATTATTTAAATATTCTATTATGTTTGTTGATGGTAAAATCATTCCTAGCATTTTTTAAGATACTTGGTGCTTGTTTTCTCTATGTGGTGATCGGGAATGTGATTTGGGTCTTATGGTGAGCTAATTTGAGTGACATTATTGGTTGAACCTGATTGGTTTGTTATATATCATATTCTTTCAATGTTAATATACAATTTTATAGTACAAAATTTTATTCCCAAATACATATTTGATTACATAAAAATTTTCACTCATCAGTTTTATTCATACATAATGATCAAAAATGAAAATTATAATTTTCATAAAAAAAATATTCTTAACTAAAAATTAGAATTTTCATAAAAAGATCAAAATTTCATGCTATGTAAACTTTGGAATGTAAAATTAAAATAAATAATTTAATTTTATCAAATTCAAAATTTAAATTATTTAAATAATACTCTTAATTAAAAACATGAAACATAGTGACAAGCGTCTTTTATATGAAAATCACTTCTGTAATTTTAATATTTTTTTTCAAAAAAATATAATTTATCTAGTTTTACAATTTTATTCAATAAATAAATACATATATTCATTATTCGGTCATAAGAAACATTGTTCCTTCAAATATAATTCTAATTTATTGAATACACATTTTATTAATTATAATGTAAGTTGAGAAAAATTTTCCATTTGAAAAGTAAAAAAATATATGATATATCTATACATATAGATATTTTATTACATGTTTTAATAATCATAATTTAAATTTAAAACCCTATTATGAACTTCACATAATACATAATAATCTACGAAGTTATAGTTTTTGTTTCAGGTAGCTATTCATCTTGAATGGTTCTTGTGGTAATCTCCCCATGCATGAACTTCCCATATATACAGTCTTTATAAAATTGTAATTTCATAATTTTTCCTTGGTATTCATCAAAGAAAATTCATAATGAATCTACCTCTATTATAATTTGAGAAAAATGGGATTCATATGGAAGACTTCCACTTCCAAATTCCAATTTTTCCTACTATATTTATTTATTTTGAAATATGATCACATTAATTTATACCAGCTACATTAATAGTGATTTTTTAATGGTCATAAATAATATTCAAAATAACTGATTTTTTCTTAATTTAAATTTCTTATAGTTTGTGAAACATATTGTTTAATATTTAATTTTATTTAGAGATAAAAAATCATGAAATACCAGTTTTTCACACAAAAGTGGTTTTATCTCCTTAATAGATGATGGATTATGAAATTGATGACTTGAGTAGAAATTAGGTTTAGATTTTTATTTTTCACTGTACCTTAAACGATGTAATGAACACACTTTTATAAAATATCTTCATTAAATGAATACAGTCTCAGTATTAGCCACCATCTCCTTGAACTCAATGTTCTTTACTCACTACTGGAAATGTGACCTTTCCCAACACTTCGGTACCCCCTTTCCCAACGGTTTGGCCAAACCATTGGGAAAGCCCACCTTGTGGCCACTTTTCCCAACGGTTTTCCAAAACCGTTGGGAAAGGGTAGGCTTTCCCAACTATTTGGCCAAACCGTTGGGAAAAGTCCACTTTGTGGCCACATTTCCGAACGGTTTTGCCAAACCGTTGGGAAAGGTTAGGCTTTCCCAATGGTTTGGCCAAACCATTGGGAAAGCCTACCCTTTCCCAAAGGTTTGGAAAAACCGTTGGGAAAGGTCCCCAATATTTCAACATCCCTTCCAAGATTCCAGGGACCTATACCAACGGTTTTGACAACCGTTGGTATAGGTCCTTTGATTTTTTATCGGATCCTCTTAACCAGGACATTCTATAAATCAAAATTCAAAATAATTATGATAATACATATATATATTTATGAAATTATGTTCACAAAAGTCATGTTAGGTTAGTGGTTAGGTCGTTCAATGATAAACCAGAGGTCTTGGGATCAAATCCCAGCGAATGTTTTTTTTGGAAATACATATACCAAAGGTTTTAAGGAACCATTGGTATAGATTTTCATATTACTTATACCAACGGTTTTCCAAAAACTGTTGGTATAGAACTATCCCAATGGCTTACTTGCCTACGGTTCTCCAAACCATTGGTATAGGCTATACCAACGGTTTAGAGGCCTATACCAACAGTTCCAAACCGTTGGTATAGGTTAGTTTTCCAATAGTGACTATACAACACGACCCATTGAGGATATGAAATAAATGAACACTTAAAATTATCAAAATAATTTATATATAGCCATAATACAATCAATAATAATGATTCATAACTAAGGAACCCATTTTGGGATACATGGAAGAAGTCAAACATGTGCTATCGAATATCACATGATAATCATACATTATGATAGTGACCAATTCCCAGGTACGATACTGAAATATGAATTCCTATATCTCTATCAGTGACATAAGTATATAATAAAATATGTTATCCCATATTTTAGTATATGTCCATAAATCTCCCACCTGAATAAAAATTCTATAAGTTCATCCAGATAAATTTCATAAATCATAGTGAATCTATCCAAAATTATTTCGGTTACATTTCAACAAAATCTTTTGATTTTTAAACATAAACTTAATCAAAAACATAATTATTATGCTATGACTTAACTATGTTTTTATATAGGAATTTTTAGTGTTTAAATAAATAAAAAGTATGGAATTAATCAACTAAATTAATGATTTCCACGCAACGCAATATTAGTCATACTCAAGCTATAAAGCAATCAAATCAAATCTCGGTCAAACATAATCATTTACCTCTGTCAGCATTACCACCCCAACAAATATCATATACTTCGTGTTTTTACATATATAATCTCTTTTTCAATTACATCATGTGACCACTAGAGAAGGGAATAACTCTGCCTATTATAGGACATCTCATATATTAATGATTATCTGAAAAACATTGAGCTTGTTGATGAATACATAACATGTAATTCATATAATAGTTGAGCATATCACATCTCCCACATCAATGTTACTAGGAATGACACTTTTCCTTCAACTTGGCATGTTCATAAATTTTTTTAGTCTCATTAAATAATGTTTCTATTACTTTTCTCATCATATTAGTTGGAAAACCCATCTTGGTTGAGCTCCAATGGATGAAATGACCAGAAACATAACCCCACCCCACTTATTAGAAAACAATAGACTTTTTAATGAATGGAATGCAAGTATAAAGGCTAAAATAATATTCATCTCCCAAAACATAAGTAAAATGGATTCATAACAGTCATACACATTAATTATATTCTTTACTAAATGATACTCACTGATTTATAATTTTTAGGTTAGAACTAATAGTATGTCTCTACATAATATCTCAGGAGTCCATTACACATTCTCATGATACAATATCAACCCAATCCATATTAATCCATTACTATAATGGATTTGAAACAAATAAAATTCACAATTTTATGTTATATTATCATGAAAATATTAATTTTATATTAATTTACTCATAAAATAATTAATGAAAATAAGATATTTCCTTTATTATAAAATCATGATACATTTTATAACCGTTGCAAAAAATATCACATGTATCTTATACTAAGATATTATATATAACCATAATCATTTTCTTATGATAATGGGTTTTATGGGATATTTATCGTTATTCCATATATATTCCTATTTATATAATTATACTACCATTCTCAGTGACCTCTTTAAGGACATTGAATTTTCAAAGGATGTGTTTGGTTCTTTTGTGAGATTGACGTTCCATGTACTACAAAATGGATCCACTATTTTCATATTAATTCTTAATTTATATTTTGATGATAAGAGACAAACCAAGTTCCAGAATTAAATTCTTGATCCAAATACATTACTTCATATAATCTAATTTATAGATGTAATAAAACGTTGTTTAAGAGTATGTAAGGTTCTATTTCTTAGAACTATTATAACAGATAACTTTAGTATTCTTAAAAACACGAAACCTGATTGAGCTCTCATGTCCTAATTTTTCAATTAGAGACTTTCATTAATGTAAATGATTACACTAAGATCATTATCTACTCTAAAGACCAATATCATATCCATACTTATTCTCATGTACATAAATGTGTTCTTAATAGAAATCCAGTTATTCTAAACAAGATTGGATTGGGGTCTACCTGTAATTATAATTTCCAATAAATATTTGGATATTATTACTCAACATGAAATACAAGATAAATCTTATACTCAATGTATAATGAATTATATCCATCCTTTCATCATTTTTGAATGATTATAAATCATTATAAGATTCTTCCTTGAAATAGGGATAAATACACATGTTGTGAGTTATCCATGATAAAACTGATTTTTAATTTTTTGATATACGTGTTTTGAACCAATATGAGGAGTATTATATATGTATTTTTATATCCTTGTACCAAGTTTATATATTTCTCATCCCATTAATTTCATTGAGAATCATTTTCGTTTTTAAATCGTTATAGAGTCTAATGTTAGGATATCTTTTTGGATATATAGTATTGCATCAACATGCTATATTAAAATTTCTACCACACTCCCAGTAAACATCATATATAAACAATAACCACCCACATTTTTATAAAACGAAACTATTTGATTTCTTCATTAAACCCAATACCTCCTCTTTGTTATTTTTAATTCAATCAATAAATGTACAATTATAACTTTCAAACCTATGTAGACTAATTTGGAACATAAAAAACACAAGGATTAAACATGTACACATCTTCCACTAAATTAATTTTATAAATAGTGTTTATGAAATTCATTTGATATATATCTTTATTGTAGTGAGTTATTCTAGGAAGAAATATCTCAAAAGCATTTATCATCCCAAAAGATGAACATTTCCCTCATTTGTTTATACTGTGATTTCTTCTATAACCATTTTCAACTTCAATTTATTAATGGGTAGACAGTCAACTATATTTGTTATTGTTTTACTAAAAACCAATTTATTCCCTATCGGTCTCACCCCTTCTGGTGAATCCAACTTGTTTTAATCATTGATAGTGAATATGGAGCCAATATCAAGTTTTATATATTGTTTCCTTCTATTTTATGAATAAAACTCAATGGCCCCTCAGAAACAAACCTATAATATATAATATTGGATTCACACATTATAATTTCAGACATATCTAATAGACATGTAAAAATAAATAAAATAGCCAAATGTGAAAAAATGATGATAAAAAACCGCATGAAATATTTCAGATATAAGTGATTATTTTCATATAGGAACATATAAAATAATACGAAATCATTATGCTCCAAATATATAGTATAATAAAAAACAAATAAAAACTACAATACAAAAAACACTATGCTAAATTGAATAATAAATAAGAGTCCTAGAAAAAAACATATACAACAGAAATTACTCTATGTGACCCATGGCCATTGAACATATCCTTATCATATAAAAAAGACTCATGAAAAATAATAAAATCAAGATCGATACATAATCACATCGATCAAAAAGGGAGGTATCATACTGAAATTAATGACTCTGTATACATGGTGAGAGAGAGATAGAGGTTGTATAGGATTTCACAAGAGATTTTATCAAATTTATTTATTAAAAATAATATAATTTCAATATTGATAATATGTTTATTCTATTTCAAAATTCTTGGTTTAACAAAACATACAAGATCTCTTTCACTAAACAACTAGGTTAATGACTTGTCAAAAAATAAAATACATTCTAGCTTGAGAATCAAAATTTCAAACCAAATCAAAAAAAAAAATCTTTCGTTTAAACTTTATTTCAATAAACCCCCCTTCTTATTAATAATGGGGTGAAATACACTCTTCAAAATTGTAAAAAACAATAAATAATTTAATTTATTTGACTTCTAAATTAACAAAATTCAAAACAAAAATATTTTAAATCAAATTATTTAATAAAAAATTACATTTTAAAATATGTTTTAAAAGTAAAATATTTCATTAAATGGAATAAATATAAATATGTGGTGCCATAATATCTTTAATATTAGTAATTAAATTTCAAGAATTTATATTGTTCCCCTAAATAAATAAGGACATATGGGGATGCACATTAATTACATAGTTTAAATCCCTAATAGAATTTCATCACGAAAAAAATAAGTTTAATATGTAACTCCATAGGTCCTAATGTGACAAAATATATAAATAAACATTGTGAATAAACTACCACTATAATGATGTTTTCCAAATAATATATACCCTCAAATAACTCTCATTAGGGGAATTAGCTTAAAAATAGAATAATCTAAACTACTCAACTGGTCATATACCTTTCTAAACATGAATGGAATTCATAAAAAATATAAATTTGAATAACTATAATAGTGGGTATTCCCTTTTCCAATGATTTTACAAAACTAGGGAACTCTTCAGTGCATGATCTAAATAAGCTTTACATGAGACATATATCTCACTTATATACCATAGTTTCCCATTATATTGAAAAAGGGTTATCTAATCAATCATAAAATCAAATAACTATTATATAGATAAATAATTAAAAGGTATCACAATAAATGTTATCTCAAATAAAATTCCCTCTTAACATACAAACCCTTATTTAAATCATATAACCACTAAAAAATAATGGCCAATTCACCTCCCAGATAATGGTAAAAATTCATTAGGGGAACAAATTAAGGTATCATCAATGCAATGTGAATTTAATTTTATATGTTGATAAACTGAACATTTTATCCAATATTGAAAACCATGTTAAAAGAAATTCGTTGAATACCAAACAATAAAATGTTTTTTGACAACAAAATATTCATCCCTAAACAGTCACATAAAATTAAAAAAAACTATTCGACTAAAAAATTCAATTAAACATGGTTTTATTCATTTTAAATTAAAGTATGACTAAAACCATTTATTTTCCATGAAAGTAATTTCAAATTATCTTCATAGGTATTTTCTCATACCCTTGGTATGAATCATTTTTGTCTAATTTTTTTTACTTAAAATCAACTCATAAATACCCTATTCCATGTATAAAAAAATGAATGCATTTTGACAAACCTAATTAATGGTCTCGATGTTATATATATATATATCATGATAAGGATTTATTTTAGAAAGCACAAGAAAATCATTGTATGTTAAATTAATGATTTAAAAAGAAACACCAACCTCAATCAAACAGATACATGTCCCAAAAATTCACCTTCAATGGTGGAAGACTAGAATGGAAATTGAATAAACTAATTATTCAGAAAAAAACCAAAACCACATGGTTTGACCCATTTTTAACATGAAAATTGACCTATAGGGTAATTTGGGTTTTAAAGAGAAATGATAACCAAAGGAGAAAAATTAAAGGAGAAGGGGAAAAGAATACTGGATGGAATCACCTTAAAAACATTAGAAATTTTGTTTATGACAATATAAAATCCAACAAATATGGGTAGAGGTCCCATGTGATCATACATGGTTCATTAATATAAGAGGGAATAAAAGGAGGGACAAATCACTAACAATTGAAGTGTGTTGGATCTAGAAATTATGAAAATGATAACTTGGAACTGTCACATAAAAGTATAAACTACCACATCCCAACTCAAAATGACACATAGATAGAACCACATGATCACTTTGTGTTGTTGTGTCAATGTGAGACCCTTCCATCATGGAGTTAACTATCCTATGAACAATAACCATCATAGTGTGATTCACATTTGTGATATCTCCATAGAATATGGACCCACTACCTTGGTATAGTCTTGAATCTACCTCCTCTATCATTTTTTATCCTCAATGAAATTAAAAATCCAAAACACATGATAATTTTTCATAGTGCGCCCTACTAATGTTTCACTGAATCCATATTCGTTCTATAACTACATGTAAATGAAAATACAAAAAACACCTAAAACAAAATGTAGAACCCCGATATTTTCAAAATCACCCATATATATATAACAAAATACACCATATTGACATGAGGGTGTCAAAATTATCCACACCATATAATATTATACCCTCAAAAAGTCACTGAATAATAGAAATAAATATTGATCCAAAATTTTGACATCCTACCACCAGGGGTTCAAGTGGGAAAGAATCATGGAGAAAACAATAGGACCCTATGTATATCAAGGGAACCAATCCTCAAGAATTATCTATATATATCTAGTCATATTAAAACACAAAATTATAGTGCATAATCAATGATGGTCCAAGAGACATATAATTTGTCTCCTGAATAGTTATAATTCATTTAAAATTATATAAAAAATATAAAGCCCTTAAAATAAGTATTTCACCATTACATACATATTTCAACAAAATAAATCCACGAAAAAACTAATCTTTTTTCAAAAACCATGAACATCCCAAAGTGAAGTTCTACATTTCTCATGGGATCCACCAATAGAAATAAATAATAAAAGGGATCCCATGAATTTTTCTATCAACCCATCAATACCCCACATACCAAAATGTATTTTATATGAAAAATTATAGACAATACTCAGCATATATCATCAAAAACTATACCATTATGTCATGAAGCTAATGGAAAATATTACAGGGCCTATATCATTAAACAACCTCACACAGAGAACCTAATAGTAATCCAATTAGGGTATGGTCTCAATTTGGTTACCATCGTGAGCGTTATATGTGATAATATAACACTCGTCCCATTTTACAAGGAATGTACCATAAACTATCTATGAGAATCCCAACCAAATAAAAATCTCAATGAATGGATAAAAACATATACCAATAAAAGGATGAGTACCAAAAATGGAATAATGAGAAGAATCAAAATAAACAACACCTCTACGAAGTAACAATGGAATAAACTATCAATGTAATTATGAAAATCAATAGTATATATGAAATATCATCTGCCTCTAAACCCATTGATTATAAAACCTAAAACATAAGATCATCTGAGTCCCAACCAAATTTGTGTCCTTTTCTTAACCACATTTAATTACCATGTTTGGACCAATCAATATGTAGTATATATGAGGTAACAATGAATCCCCATTCCATTGAAATATAATTCTTAAAGACCTTGATAACTAAATTAAACATATTAAAACATATAATGTTGACATATAATGTCTTAACAATTAAATTAAACTCAAAGTTCTAGATCAACCAATGTCATTAGAGTATTTACATGGTAAAAACCTAGAAGAGATATGCCTATGAAATAGTTGAAATAGCCCTAATGAATATCCCTTAAGTTAATGTTTTTACACATTAGTAAAAAAATTATTTAAACACATTATATGCATTTTGATGCATAAAATCCAACATACCCATACCTTACATTCTGAAATCATAAATACCATTACATCTATGGGACTATACCAAAATAAAAATTTCTATGTAAGTTTAAATAAAAATATTCATTTCATCAAAATAAATAATTTTTAAATGAGTCTAAAAACACATTTTTGAAAATAAATAATCACATTCAAAAAATCTATAGCATTTTGAAAACATCCATAAAATCACTTCATATCCTAAAATTCCAACACCCCTAAAATTTGTTTTCAATAAAATTATCATGCATTTAAGGTTAATAATATTCATTAAAATAGGAAACCCAATCAAAATTTTTAAGGATACCCTTTATTTCAAAAAAATCTCCATGTTTTCCCCAATAAAACGAATACTTTTCTAGAAATTGAACTCCATTTCAAAACATTTAAATAAAAATATGTGTTTTTTTCAAAATAATTTAATAATTCCATAATTAAATCACCCACTTTTTGTAACCCTATATGGAAGATATAACCTTTTCCAAATTCTCTATAAAAATTGGTTTTAAATGATGGAATATTTATAATTCCATTTCCCACAGAAAACATAATTTTAAAAAAAATTCTACAATAACATCACTTCATAGTGACCTCCATAATCCTTCTCAAATAATTTGTATCAAATTTTGGTGAAAGTTTAAATCAAAATAGGTCTCAATAATTATTATATAGGGGATGTTTAGTTATTCATTTCTAGGATTCATCGAATTGAAAACCATTTATTGGATTAGTAGTGGCCTCAAATTAGTCTCCAGAACCATGTTCACTATCTCCACATGATTTATAGGCTTCTTGAGATAAGATTTAATATCATTATACCAAATAATTTTATAGAAAATATCTAGTAAATCCCCCATTTATCTGTTATAAATCAATTCTTGTCCAACACTTCATAAGAGCGTAAACGAAAAAATCAATGTCATTAATAAAATCAAAACTACCCATGGAAAATAAATATTTCTCAAGAATGTGGTGATTATTTAGATAATAATAACTACATCCTAAGTCCTAAATATTATATTATTCATACTACCAAACTTAAAATAAATAATCGCAATAATCCAGAACCTAGGCCTTTCAAAAACCTAGGATTTGGTACCATTTGGTAATGAACATACCAAGGGAAACCTCACATTCCCAGATTAGCCTAACACATCATCTTAATCAATATGTCGTAATGTTTGATGGGAATTAAGGATTCCCATAGGATAGAGAAAAGAACATAGGAATCATGAACATTAATTTATAAATGGTTTAACCATTACATAAAATAACTAAATAATAAAAAAAGAACAAACCCCAAAAAATATTTCATGTTGTATCCATACATTTGATATCCATTCTTATTAAGAAAATAGATATAAAAATATGAAATTGGAATAAATAAGATAAAAATATATAGAAGAAATAATTTCTATATGTGAGTATTCACATCCAATAAAATAAACAACATTAAAAAATTAGGAGGCTCATATTATGTAGGGGAATCAAAAAATAAATGAATGTCATAATATATTATACACCGGGCCAAATTGGAAAATAAATAAGTGTCCCAATGAACCATAACCACTACTCCATGATATCGATGTGTCACATTGCCGCTCAACATATTCAAAAAATATAATAATGTAATGACAACTAATAATATGACCTATATAACAACCATCTTATCAATATAAAACATTCTGGTTGTATATATGCACAGATGAGTGTCTATGGTAGTTATGATATAAATAGTCTTTGGGGTATTTTACCATAGTATCTATACAATTACATTCATTAAATGATTCATAAATTTTACACCAATAATATATAGAGATTTTTATTTTCCACATGTATGGTATAATAATATATATATAATCTATTTTCGAAAAAAATGAAAACCCTTTTTGGAAAATAAAATGCCTTATAACATGATAAAAACTATTTTAAACATATGGAAATAAATGATGAATTATTTTAAAAATATTTCGTTCAAGACTTATTTTTATTTACCAAGAGGTGGAAGTTAACACTTTAAAATGGGAATATAATTTAAAAAATTTAAGATTTTGAACATTAAAATTTAAAACCCAAGAAAAAATAATTTTCATCATTTCAAATTCATTCACCAAAAAAATACTATCAAAACATATTTCAAAATTAAAATTCATCATAATTTAAGAAAACTAAAAACTTGGTGAATCATCATATCAATAGGAAAAGACAATCTAATAACAAGAATGTACATCATGTCACTAATCTAATAATACACAAGGGGATGCACATAAAGTAAATAAATGGATCATATTGGGTGATTTTATCAATAAATGAATACATTTCGTGGGAAGTATCCTAGATTATAACATTATTTGATCAAAAAAGTTACACTGGGAATCAACAATCAAACATATGTTGTCTTGTTAACAACGTGGGCACCAGAATCTCTCTCATTGGGGGCCTTACATTAGCTTGAACATAATCTAAAATAATAAACTAATAATCGAAAAAGAAATAAACAAGTACCACATTCTTTAATAATTTAAATACCTGTAACTATCACCATGGGAAATCCAATGGACATATCTCAATATATACTATGGAACTAGTTATACACAATCAACAATATTATAGAACAAGTTAGTTCCCTCACATAGTTACCCTGAGTCCCTACGATAGACACAAAAGATCGATGATAGGAATCATGAAATCACATAACCATCATATAAATTAATATTTAAAATTAATCACAACATATATCATTTCTCCACCAACACCCTCTCAATTAAAAATCCTCATCTTCACATCATTCATGAATAGAGTAATAATAATAATAATTAATTAACATCCCATAAAATGGGAAATAATCTCTAGCGAAAAAATTAGTGTCTCATTAAAACATTATAAAACTATTTTTATAATCAATGAAATTGTTATTATCATCTATCATAGAAAAAAATTCCAGGAAACATTTTCTATATACTAATCAAGTATCAATACTTCGAAAACACGATTGGTTTACATTAGGAGTCATTGAAAATCACAAAAAGCGCTTAAGATTAAAATAAACTTATAAACATGGGATTCATATTTGGGAAATCAAATATAGATAATGTCAATAGTTTTTCATTGAAACTATTTCAAAATAACCTCAATGTGAATTACTCATACACATTACTTGAAAAAAATTAGGTCTAAAATGAGTTACTAAAAATAATTAAAATCTAATATTTTGTGTATTTGAAACCATTTAAACATTTTTATAAACCCAATGATAGACTGAAAAATAATAAATCATGAGAAAAAATTGTATTTATAATGAGAAATATTACCATAAGATGCTAAAACTAATGAATTGTATAAAAAACTACTTCATTCAAGTGGAATCAATTTGCAACACTTCCACATCAGTGACTGATGTTAGGATGAGAAATATAATGTACTTTATAAGAAATAAATAAGGAAATTCACATGATTAAATTCATCTCAAAAAAATAATTTTACCATACTATGATCTGGGATCATAGAAAAAATGAAGAAAGGGAGATTAGGAAGAGAGAAGATGAAAATTATAATTTAGGGAACCACCATCCAGAACCATTAGAAATCATAAAAGAAGGAGATTGAATCCAAGGATGAGGAAGGGAAGAACTCAATCATGCATATACATGGGGTAGTAATATGAGAGGTGAATAATGAAAGGTTAAACCACCTAAATATCTACAGTTGTTGATCTATAAAATAAAAAAATAAAACTAGGCACAAACATGTCATAGCGCGACTTATCATATCATGGAGTGACCTACCTCCAATGAAAATCATTAAGAACACTACCATAGTTGTTCTATGAATTTCATTACCTTTAATGTTTTAAATTACCTATCGAGGTGACCCTTATGTCATGAAACCAATAAAATAATATTTCTAGGAAATAAACACAGTGACGGTGTCTGGTCATGTTGTAACCCCCTCTATCACAATGAGATGTTCTCCTCACCTGAAAAACATAAACTCCCAAATTTTCATTATGTAATGTCATAATAAGATTACCATCTATAAACAAAAACTAAAAAACATTTAAAGTATCATAAACACATATATGAAAAAAAGAACCTGATAAATTCAAAATCACCCAAAAATATATAAAATATTTTACCCCATAGGTAAATTATGTGGTGAAAATTCTCCAAAACATATTTCTTTATATCCATTTAATTTCCTCAGATTAGTATAAATTAATTAAAACTCCAAATAGTCACATATAAATACAATTTTTTACATTGAGAATGAACCTCCAAACCAACAATCATACCCCTACCCACCAACCCACTGAATATCTATGTATCATGTCCTAAATAATCATCAAAACATATCTAATCCAAAATTTCAATCACAATCGTGGAGAAAAAAACATTAAGTTCATAGAGACTAGTAGCAGGCCTCCCCTCCAATAATAATTTTTCAAAAAATGTTTGATGGATAAATATAACAATCCTAAAAGAATGATTTCACAATAACAAACACATTTTCAAAAAATTACTAAATGGAAACAATAATCCACTATCATCCATAAACCCCATCGAAGAGACTAATTGAGAATATATAAATGAAATCACCGAATAAAATATACATTAAAATGGGTCTAAATAAAAGGTATAAAATCATCAAAATATCATATATAAAATAGGTAATATAAAAACTAGTGACATAACTCAATATATGACAACCTGTGTCGTTCCCCTAGGCCATGAGACCAATGGAAAATAACAGGGATCATGATCATAGAAGAACCTCTCATGGTGAGCCTTTCTGTAAAACAAATATTGCATAATCTAAAACCATTTAACATCAAGATAACCATTTATACCATTATTTCACTCATCCTAATTACCCAATCACGTGTCCAAGGCCTAAGATTAGTAACCCATCGAAATACCATAAAAAAACACATATAACATCACATGTCGTTCTCAATAAGAATAACAAAATAATGAGTCATAAGATTAATAAAAAAAATCCCTACCCCTCTAAAAAATGGGGGATGAAGCTCCCAATTTATATATTCCAGTAAGTAATATTCAATAAAATACGCACCATCCCTAAAATCAATGAGTATATATATATAAAATATGATAACTTGAGTCCTAACCACATCCTAGACATAGTCTAGACCGCTACCAAATAACATAATTGGGTAAATATTTATACAATATATAAATGGACTATATTAATGTAACTCCCCAAAATTTTAATAAACGTTATTTTATTTAATGTAATTCAATAGTTTGCGCTACACACAACACTGAGTTTGAGAACACCAAGACATACCAACTAGCCATTAAAAAAGTGGTTATTAATTATATTAACTGAATTTTTAATCTTATATACTCCATATTATTTTAGAATCCATTTTATGTGTTTTTTAGACATAATATAAGAATACATTCAATTTTTTAGATAAAAGAAGTATTTTTCATAAAATTCATTTTTACAGCCTTTTAATGGTGAAACCTTTATTAATACAGTATCTGAAACTTTTTCTTATATTCAATTTGAAAATATAAACATATTATTTAGACTTGGGACATAAAAATTTATATTGGATAAAATTTTGGTGTTTTTCTGATAACATTAATATTATGAGGAATAATGAAAAATACGAAATTTTAGTAGAAAACAACTTTTTTAATTAAATTAATTTATAGTGTTAATTTACACATTAGAATGGATTTTATGTATCATTAGATTATATTTTTTCAATTTAATCTAATTTTGGTCATTTTAAGTAATTTCACTTTGAAATTAGACACAAAACAGTGCCAATATTTGGACATTTATTATTTCTTAAAATCACGCTCTTTGTTTTGACAACGAGAAATAATTTTAAATTAATTCCTGCAACTTCATTGTTTTTTTTTGAAAATTGGATTCCAGATTTGGAATAATGAGTTTAAAATTTTATAAATAGGTATATTTTATTTTTTGACATTATGAATATTTACATCAATAAATATTTTATTTACAGTGGTTAAAGAGGAAAATATGGTAAATAAGGGTAAAAAATAATATTATAATAATATTAAATTACTCTAACATGTGCCCTATTTTTATTGGTTGACACATAGCCAACCATGGGCATCCTCGGGTTGATTTTTTGACCCCATGTAGCCACTTGAGATTGATAATGACACATTATATTAATTATTTTAAAGTAAAGATAGAAATAGCATAACCATATATCTTTTAGTAAAACAATTTTTACATGGGGTTATATAAGTTATATTTTTGAATATAAATATTAATTTGAAATATAAAATATTTCCTAAATCATTGTATTTTTTTATAATTTTTAGATATCAAATAAATAAAATTATTTATGACACAATAATGATGCAATGTTTACCTCATTAATAAATGATTTATATAAATAAGTATATAAAAATTAAAACCATATCCCAAACCTGTCAAATTCTTATTAGTTGATTTTATTTCGAACATGAGTCATTTTATGTGAAAATTCTACTTTAGGAAAAATTATTTTTTCAATTTTTGATATAGTCATAAATAACCATTTGGGTTTATATGATCCTTGAATTTGAGGCAATTACATGTTATTAAATATTGGTATGAAAATGAGAGGTATGAGACAACATTTCTGGTGAAATTATGTTATGGTTTTTGAAAAAGGACAACGCACAGACCATGTGACAACCCGTCATGTTGGAAAATGCTATAGGAATCGAACCCACAAACAAAGCATGATTGGGATTTATTGCCTACCACTGGACTACAGAAAGTCCTTGGTTAGGGTGACTAATTCTTTTTAGTTAAATGATTTTATTGATCAATAATAAGGTTTATTTGGGATCTTATGTTTTATCAAATGGATATCCTTAGTATAGGAAAACAATTTGGTGATTAAGTGATAAATGTTCTTATAGAAGACTTTCACTTTGTTGGGAACACTATATGCCTAAAAAAATAAAATACTATGGAATTTTATTTGAGGAGTAATGGTGGATTTTTATCTATGTTTTTATTGGGGATTTATAGCAATTTAGGTTATTTATAGAAATGATTATCCTATAATAGTGAATATGTGATTATGTTAATTACTTTTATGTATGTGACTTTATGAGTAGTTGATGTCATTTGGAGATAAAATTTAACATGAAAGACTATGTAATCAAATTCTTCTATGTTTTGGGTTTCAATATTAGTTTGTATTATATTGAAGTATTTTAAAGACAATGGATTATAGAATGGTATTTATTGAACATTGTGTATTGTTGGTTTAATTTTAGAAATTTAAATTTTTATTTCATTCTCTAAATGATTATCCTTTTTGGGGATCATCGGATCTTGTACAAACCATTTTGGTTTTGGTTAATCTCTAAAGACAATGTAAATATATAGTTTATGCTTTTTAGATCATGTGATTCTATATAAGTTCATTTTTGCGCTTCAGGTGTGACTAAGTCATCTTGAATAATCATCATTTGAAAAAAAGTTGAGTTAGTGGGAGAATTTTTTTAATGAATGAAACTATACTTAAAAAGTAATTATATCTCTTTATTTTATTTGTCAATCTCATAAATAAACACCAAAAATTTATGAAATAGTAATTAAAACCAAAAAATTTTGTCTGTTTAATTTTTCTACTGGGAAACTAATAACCATTTATCTCATCACATGTTTGTGTTTTTCTTATTGTTAAATTTCTCATGATCATTTTTCTATCACTCTCCGTCAGAACTTAACACTTATTTTATCTTCCATATTCATGTTTTTCTACATTGAATCCGAGTATGGGTTATCTCGGGTGACCTTTGTACTTCTCTTTCTTTATTTTGAAGTGATAGTTTTATTGACACTATTTTCGATGTGGGACTATCAATGAAGTTCCCAAGCCTAATTTTAAAAATTTAGTGGACATAATTTCTAAAAGGGGGAAGAATTTAACACCCCAAGATTTCATAGTATGTTATTTTATTTAATGTAATTAAACATATTGCGCAACATGCAACACCGAGTTTGAGTGCACCATGACATACCAAACAAGCCGTTCAAAAAGTGGTTATGAATAGTACTAACTATAATTTGAATTTTATATAATCCATATAATTTTAGTATCCATATTATGAGTTTCTAGACATAATATAAGAATAAATTCAATTTTTTAGATAAAATAAGTATTTTTCATAAAATCCAATTTTACTTCCTTTTAATAGTGAACTATTTTTAAATACGATATTGGAAACATTTTTATTTTCATTTTGACAAAATAAGCTTCTTAATTAAAATTATGAAATACAAATATAGTTTGGATAACAATTTTGGGTTTTTCTGATAACTTTTATATTTTGATGAATACTGAAAAGTGCTAAATTTTAATTGAAAACATATTTTTTTAGTTTAAATAATTTATATTGTCAAATTCTACATTTAAATGGTTTTTAAGTATATGTAGACTATATTTTTTACCATTTAATATAATTTTGTTCATTGTATGTATTTCATAATGAAATTGGACACAAACAAGTGCTAATCGTTTGATAGTTATTATTTCATAAAAACTTGCCCTTTGTATTGACAACGGTAATTAATTTTAAATTAATTTCTGCAACTTCTTTGTCTTGAATTTTGAATAATTTATTCCATATTTGGAATTAGGAGGTCCAAATTGTGTAAATTGGTAACTCTTATTTTTAGATATTATAAATATCTACTTCCGTAAATATTTTATTTACTGTGGTTACTAGGGTAAATTCAGTAAATAAGGGTAAAAAAATAATATTATAATAATATTAAATTACCCTAACATGTGTCCTATTCCAATTGGTTGATACATATCTGACCATGTGCATCATTGGGCAATTTAGGGACCCCATGGATCCACATGAGAGTGATAATGACACTTTATATTAATTATTTTTAAGTAAAGACAAAAATGACATAACCATATATCATTTTGTAAAACAATTTTTTCATAGGGTTATATATGTTATCTGTAATATCTCATTTAAATTAAGAATATGAAATTTTCATATTTATTAATATTTTTAAATTAATTATTAAATTTACATTAAGGGGGTGTTTTTTTCGATGGCGTACCCGATACACAACAACGGGTTTCTTTTAAATCTTACGTTGCACAAAACGTTGGGTCATACTGAAAAATAATAATATAATATTATTTTAAATGGTAGTTAATGACTATCCATTGTAATGGTGGGAATGAGCGGGACTAAATACAAAATTATTAAACATGTCAGTTAAATGTTTTTACATTTATCCAACAATAGTTAGAGGCTTAAAATGCAAGTGAATCTAATTTTAAGCATAATTTACTTTAAATGGTTGAATTACCTCCTTTTAATGGTGAACCCTCTTTAAATATAATTTTGAAAACTTTTATATGTTCTATTTAACAATATAAAATCATTTTTTAGAATCAGGACATCAAAATTTACTTTTGGTAAATTTTTTGAATTATTCTGATAAAATTCATTTTCGGATGAATAGTGAAATATACTGTAATTTAATTCAAATATTCCTTTTAATATAATTATTTATATAGTTATATTATAATTTTAAAATAGTTTCAATGTGTAATTAGATTATATTTTAACCACTTGATCCATTTTTGGTCAGTTTAAGCAATTTTACTTTAAAATTGGACAAAAACAACCCTCAATCTTTTGATAGTTATTATGTCTTAAAAACACTCTTTTTTGTTTTCACTACGGGAATTAATTTTTAAATAATTTCTTCCACTTATGTGTTTTGAATTTGGAAAAATCGATTTTATATTTGGAATCAGTAGATCCAAATTTTTTATGTAGGTATCTTTTATATATTGACATTATGAATATTAATTCAGTAAATATTTTATTTACCATGGTAAACGGGAAAATATTGTGAATAAGGGTAACAAATAATATTATAATAATATAAAATCACCGTAACAAGTGTCCTAATATTTTTTGTTGATACATATTCGACCATGGTAATCTTTGGGTCAATTTGGGGATCCCATGGAGCTACTTAAGACTGATAAGTACACTTTATATTAATTAATTTAAAGTAATGACAAAAATGACATAAACATATATCTTCTGGGAAAAACAATTTTACATTAGTATATATATTTTATTTTTTTGACTATAAATATTCATTGGAATGATAATACTTTTTCTAAATCATGGTAATTTTTATATTATTTTTAGACATCATATAAATAAAGTTATTTATGACACAATAATGATTCGGTGTTTACCTAATTAATTAATGACTTAAATAAATAAGATTATAAATATTAAAACAATATCCAAAACACATAAAATTATAATTGTATTATTTTATTTATAATATTAGTCATCTTATCATAAACATTAATGTGTTTTGGAACTTTTGAAACTGAAGATAATTTTATAATAAAATATGTTTTTCAAACATTCCTAAAGAGCCCCTCCTCCCCCTTATAAAAAGCCCTCACTTTTAACCAATTCCTCACACATATTATGCCTTTTGGATCATCCATAATCTTACTTATTAAGCTCTATAAATCCCTCTTCTCCTTCTATAAGACATTCATTAGGCCTAAGGCACTTCAAAAAGTCTTTTTGGTTCAAACTAATTGGAGTTACCTGAATTAAAGGCAACAATTTCTCTTAAATTATTATTTTTTATTTTAATTGTCCAACTCCTAAACTCTTTTTATTTCTTTATTTTATAACAAAAAAAGTATCCTAAATATACTATTTTTTATGATAACGATTCTAACTACATGTACACTCAACTCCATCTAATGGATAAAGAACATACTATTTCTATGAACGGCGAACTACTGCCTCATGAAACGATGATTCTTCAAATATCTCCTACTGCCTATCATGGTGGCCATTATGATGGAACTTTATTTATATATGATATATATTATGTTTATTATTACATTATTCTTATGTATTTTTCAATTATAGCTTACCTTTATGGTTTCCATAATGGGTAAATGTGATAATTTCATTTTAGAAAGTAAAGACTACCGCCCCCTCAAAGTGATATGAATCGTTAATGAATTATGTGGGAAGTATAAAGGATGGAGTTAATGATATTATATATAATATTATAATGAAATTATAATATACCTTTATATAATTATGTTTCCATTCCATTAAATATGAAATACAAATGAAATTAGAGTTCATGCGTACGTAGAGCTTACCGTCTCCATCAACGGTGCATTTCATTTCTTACCTCTAAATGTTATTTAATATTATAAATACATATATTTACTGAATATATATGATATTTATGATATCTACATCATGAATATAATTCTGGAGATAATGGATATTCGACCATATGAACAACTTGTAATTATAAGAATTTTATTTTTGACTCAAATACCAAATATCGACAAAACAACCGTTATTAACTTAAATGATTACATAATGTTTATAACATAGTAATAAGTGATATAAAAGGAATAATAAAATTGAAAAAGGTTCTGAAGAAAGTATAAATTAACATTAGTTTATTATTCAATAATAACAAGGAACAAACAAGTCAAGTCTGACACGAGGTAATGTATTTCTTATCTCACTTTTAATTCTTTGAGATTTCCAATGTTTGCCATTTATTTATTGCATGTGGTGTATTGTGTACTGAAAGTTGATATATTTTATCATTATTATATTTATATTCATGTTTTTCTAGGATTCCATTATAGTTTATTAACTTTTTGTCACACAACTCAATTGATTACAATGTGGTAAGGGGTTTTCATTTCACATTTTATTCCCAAGAGATACATGAAATATTGCCACTATTTCCTTTTGTGTGGTTTATGTATTTCCCCTTATTGCATTAATTGTGTAATATACTTAATGTTATGGGTATATACATCTTCATTGAATGATCCTTCGTTCATGTGGTGTATGTTTCGTATGTTACCAATTTAGTAAGGGAACCCTTCACCCTCCTCTTTTTAAAAGACTTATTTTTGTTATGTATTTTAATATACATCTTATTATGTTGGGATATGATTATATATATCCTTATATTAGTAAATTTTATTTCCATGTGATTAGATACAATTTTCACTCTCATCAATTAATTTTTTTAATTTTAATGTGACGTCGTTAGGTTGTCAAATTCTTGTAAGGGAACTTCTTCACCCAATTTGAATTCTTTGGGTTAAACTTCTATTTCTTGATTATTTCGTGCTATGAATATGTTTAAATAACCTATAATTGTTTCACAATAAATATCTACTTATATTTAGTTTATTTTTATTTTTCACACATTATAATGTAATTGATTTATCCTTAATCTAAGGATACAGTTTTATAAGGGATTTCATCTCAATTTACATTCCACTAAGACTTCAATGTTGTTATTCACCAATTAAATCTTATGTGGTGTATATACTATCCATTTTCCAATTATATAATGAATCCATTTAAACTCATGATATTATAAAGTTCTGATTAAATGTTATTCTTCAATTATTTGTATTCAAGCGTCTCTCTTTTTGTTAAAAATTATTTAACTGAAATATCATTTTAAATGTTTTAAATATTTATTCTTTTAAATATTTCTCACTAATTTCCATGTTTTCAAAATGGTTTTTAGGATTTATTAATATTTACATTAATGTTTTCAAATGATAATTCATTTAAAAACATCATAGTGGTTTGGAACACTTTGATTCAAAAATCTATTTATTAAATGTATAAAATGGTTTTGAAAATTATTTGATAAATAATTGTTTACATCAATATCTAGATTTGATATATTGTGATTTGAATGTGGAATTGTTATATTTCCTTTATGATTGTGTTATTTGTTAGGAATATTCTATGGTAATTGGGCATTTATTGCATATACAGGTGGTTCCGTGATAAACATAGGGTGGGTGAGCCGGAGATAGCACTCCAATGCATTGGGTAACATGGCAGAGGTAAGCGTGAATGTTTCTTCTAAGAGATTTAGGGAATATACTTTTAAGGTCATTTCAAACGTAACTCCCTATGTATCTGTGAAAGTTACAATGTATGTATTTTATGGATTCCACAAGTAAACATTATGATTTATGATTTCTGTGTGTTATTCATAAATATTATGATTTCTTATGGTATGTTATGATTGAAAAGTATTGGTTTCATTGATTTGTATTTATTGATGGGCCAATGTTTTTCTTCTTTATTTGATAACCCTTATTGAGATTATTATTGTCATCCCCAGTTTTTTAATTCTTTTCCATAGGACATAATGATTAATAGGGTCAAGGATGGGATCAAGGAAAAGTCATGTTGTTTAAAAAATTTAACTAGACATATTTCTTTATAAGTGTTTTTATTTTATAAAAAAATAGATACTGAGTAGTAGTGTCTACATTTAATTTTCAAATTGTTCTGTAATAGTTATGGCCTAGTTCTATAATACTCTAAACTAGAAAAGATCCTCAATGTGAATTATTAATTTAATTCAAGATTATTAAATGTTTTAAGGCTGGGTCCTTACAGTTGGTGTCAGAGATTGGTTTAGATAAATTTATAGGATATGGTATTATTTAAGAATAAGTGACATAAACATAATGGTTAGGATTTTGGAGAGAGCCTTAGTTTTTTTAATAAAGTGAATGAATTTGATATAACTTGAATAATTCTATATTACAATTTAGAGTCATAATATATTATATGATGATTTTACTGATATTATCACACTAACCTTTTTGGTTTTAGTAAATGGAAGGATCTAGCAGTCACCAATGTAACAGTGAATGTGAAAGAAACTGTGACAGTTTTCTGAATTATGAATTTAATGAAATGGGAGTTTCAATGAGAACTGTTATGGTTATTCTCAACCAACTATCTGGAGTCATTATATACAAACTGAACCTTGGTGATTTTTATAAGGCATCGTATATGTGAGAAAAAAATCCCCACGGAAGTTTAGGTAATAATAATAAAGGTAACTATATTCAAAAACCTATGTGTCAAGGATGTGGAAAGAAACACATTGGAAAATGTTTCAATGGGAAGGGAAGATGCTATATATGTGGAAATAAAGGTCATAAAGCAAGAACCTACCCTGAAAAAAGGAAGCATCCAGTTGACTCTAGGAAAGGGGAAGAAGTTCTTTCTAAGGGATTAATTGAATGTTTTAAATGTGGTGTGCATGGTCATTATAAAAACAGGTAACCTACGAAGAAGTTTTGGGAATGGGATCACTTGGATTAAACAATTATATATTTACCAATAACTAATTCCATTTTGATTAAGGATGAAGAAAATGAAAATGACCAATGAAAGGAATGTGTTTTTTCATAACATATATTTTGATATTATTGAATCATAGGATATGATTCATGTTTTTTTATGTAGGAAAGAAGTAATTCTGAATAAGTTGGTAAAGAATGATTAATGGATCATGATGAACATTTAATGAGTAAGATGTCAACATATAAGGGATTCAAGAGTTATGGTAGATTTTAGGATGGTGAAATACATAAATGTATGAAGGCTCTTTTGATGATGGGATTACATTTGAAGAATTTTTATAGTATGTGTAACCTTGATGTTTGATATATAAAATATTTATTCAAGGAATAATTATATTTTCTTTTGTGGGTATAGTTATAAAGAACTATTTGGGTTTATATGATCCTTGAATTTGAGGCAATTACAGGTTAACACATTTTGGGATGAAAAAGCAATGTTATTAGATAACTATTGTGGTTAAAATATGTTATGGTTATTTTTGATGAATTTATATATTTTTAGGAATGTTATAAAATTATATATTTTTTGGAAAAGGGCAACATGCAAGCCTCATGACAACCTGTCATGCCAGAGAAAGCTATGGGAATTGAACCAAAAAGCAAAGTGCAACTGGGATTTATTATATACCACTGGACTACATGAAGTCCCTAGTTAGTATGACTAATTATTTTTAACAAGATAATTTTTTGAATAAAGAATAAGTTGATTTTGGGTTATCTATGGAAATGATTTACCTATCATGGAGAATATGTGATGAGGTTAATTACAATACAATATGATTCTTTAAGATTAATTGATGTTATTTGGAGATAAATGTTAATATTTATCGTGGAAGATTATGTGATAAAATCCTTCTAAATTATGGGTTTCAATCTTAGTTTGGATTAATTTGCGGAATATTATGGACAATTTTTTATCAAATGGTTTTTTTTGAACTTTGGGAATTGTTTAACAAATTTTGAAGATTAAGAGTAGTTTTTATTTTTGTAAAGGATCATCCTTTTTGGGTATTATCTGATATAGAACAAACCATTTTGTTTTTGGTTATGTTCTAAAGACATGAGAAATATATAGTTTATCTTTTGTGGATTATTTAATTCTATCGAAGTTGATTATAGCGATTTTAATGTGAACAAGTCCACCTAAATAATCATCGTTTGGAGAAATATGAGCATGTGTTAGAAATATATTAAAGGATTAAATTGTACATGAAATGTAAGTATGTTTCTTTATGTTTTTATTTAATATCATAAAAAAATTCTTAAATGAAGAGTAACTTAAATAAAAAACATTGTTTTTCACTTTTCCTACTAGGGAATCAATGTCTGTTTAACCCATCACAAGTTTGTGATTTTCTAGTGGTTAACATTCTCCTAATCATGTTTACTATTACACTTCATGAGACATTGATGGTTTTTTTCTCTTCCATATCCATGTTTTCATGGAATCCTAGTATCAATTATCTTGGGAAACCTTTTTTACTTGTTTTCCTAAATTTTAAAGTGATAGTTTTATGGACTTTTTTTCCATTGTGGGGCTTTCAATGATGTTTCAGAGCCCAATTTTAAAACTACAAGGACGCAATTCCCAAAGGGGGGGAAGGATGTAAAATCCGAGGTAAATTTAGAATATGGAATTTTCATATTTATTTTTATTTGTTAATTATTTATTAATTTTCATTTAAGGGAATGGTATGTTCAATGGCGTACCAGATACACAACAAGGGGTTTCTTCGAAATCTTATGTTGCACACAATGTTGGGTCATACTAAAAAATAATAATATAATATTATTTTAAATGGTAGTTAACGCCTATACATTGTAATGGTGGGAATGGACAGAACTAACTACAAAAATATTATACATTTTTTTTAAATGTGTTTACATTTATCGAATAAAAGTTAGAGGCTTAAAATGTGAATGAATCTAATTTTAAACATATTTTACTTTAAAAGGTTGATTTACCACCTTTTAATGGAGAACCCTCATTAAATATAGTTCTTTTTAGTTTTATATGTTCAATTTTACAAAATAAATGTTTTTTAGAATTAGGACATCAAAATTTTCTTTGGGTAAAATTTGGGTATTTTTCTGATAAAATTCTTTTTTAGATGAATACTAAAAAATACAGTATTTTAATTCAAAAATTCCTTTTAATCAAATTTATTTATATGGATATATTATCTTTTTAAATGGTTTTAAAGTGAAACTATGTAATATTTTTACCATTTAACCAAATTTTGGTTAGAGGAAGCAATTTCACTTTGAAATTGAAAAACAAACAGTAGTAAATCTTTTGATAGTTATTATTTCTTAAAAAACACGCATTTTGTTTTGACAGTGGGAAATAATTTTAAATTAATATCGGCCACTTATTTATTTTGAATTCATAAAACTAGATTTCATATTTTGAATCCGTAGGTCTCAATTGGGTACATATGTATCTTTTATTTTTAGACATTATGAATATTTACTTCAGTAAAAATTTTATTTACCATGGTAAAATGGTAAATCTGGTAAATAAGGGTAAACAATAATATTATAATAATATAAAGTTACCCTAACATGTGTTCTAATATTATTGGTTTATAAATATCTGTTCATGGGCATATTTGGGTTGATTTTGGGACCCCATGGAGCCACTTAAGAGTGGTAATGACACTTTAAATTAATTATTTTAATGTAAAGAGACAAATGACATAAACATATATCCTTTAGTAAATAAATTTTTACATGGGGTTATATAAGTTATCTATTAGACTATAAATACTAATTATAAATATAAAAAGATTTAATAAATCATAGTAATTTTTTTATATTTTTTAGATTTCAAAAAAATAATATTATTTATGACAAAATAATGATGCAATGTTTACCTCATTAATGAATGGTTTAAATAAATAAGATTATAAATGTTAAAACAATATCCAAAACCTATCCAATTCTTATTGGATAATTTTATTTAGAATATGAGTCACCTTATCTTCTACTTTAATGTGTTTTGGACCTTTTTAAACGGACGATAAGTTTATAATAAAATATGCTTCTCAAACTTTCATAAAGAGACCCTACTCCCCTATATAAAAATCCCTCACTTAAATGAAATTCTTCACACACCTAAAGCCTTTCCGCATGTCCATCCTCAACCCAGTTAATCTCCCTACATCCGTATCCTCATCCTAGAATCCTTAGATTTTGCAGAAGGCACATCAAGAAGTCCTTTTGGTTCAAACCAAAGGGAGTTACCCGAATTAAAAGTAACAATTTCTATTAAATTATTTTATTTTATTTTACTTATTCCTTTATTATATAATCTGACAAGTATCCTCAATATACAAGTATGTATTTATGAGAATTATTCAAACTACACTTACACACACCTCCATCTAATGTATAAGGAACATACAGTTTCTGTGGATGGAGAACTACTACCTCATGAAATGATGATTGTTCAAATATATCCTACCGCCTCTCATGGTATCCATTATGATGGAAATATATTTATATATGGTATATATTATGATTAATTTTTCATTATGAATCTTTATTTTTTCATTTTTATCATACCATTATGGTTTCCATAATGGGTAAACGCGATTATTTAATATTATGAAGTGCGGACTATCGCCCACTCAAAGTGATATGACTCGTTAATGACTTATGTGGGATGCATAAAGGATGGAGTTAATGGTATTAAATTTTATATTATATTGGAATTATAATACACCTTTATATATTTATGTTTTCATTCCATTAAATATGAAATATAAATGAAATTATCGTTCATGCGTACGTACGACTTACCGTCTATATAAACGGTGCATTTCATTTCATACCTATAAATGTTTTGTAATATTATAAATACATATATATATATATATAATAGATATATATTAAATATATTGTATCTAAATCATTAATATAATTTTGAAGATAATGGATATTTGACCACATGAACTACTTGTAATTATAAGAAGTTTATTTTTTACTCAAATACCAAATATCGAAAAAACAACCATTATTAACATAAATGATTAAATAATGTTTATAACATGGAAATAAGTGATATAAAAGGAATAATAAACTTGAAAAAGGTTCTTATTAAAGTATAAATTAACTTTAGATTATTATTCAGGAAGAACAAGGAACAAACATGTCATGTCAGACACGAGGTAAGGGATTTCTAATATCCCTTTTAATTTCCTGAGATTTCCATTGTTCGCCATTAATTTATTGCATGTGGTGTATTGTGTAGTTCAATTATATATTTATATTATCATGATTCTATTTATATTCATTGTATTCTATGATTCCTTTGTTGGTTATTAACTTTTGTTCATACGACTCGATTGATTAGAATGTGGTAAGGGGTTTTCATCAAACTTTTTATTCCCATGAGATTCATGCTATATTGCCACTATTTCCTTTTTTGTGGTTTATATACTGTCCATGGTTTTTTTCATTTGGTAATATAAATAAATTTTTGGGTATTTAAATATTCATTGTATGATTTTTTTCATGGGGTGTATGTTTCCTATGTTACCAAATCGGTAAGGGAACCATTCACCCACCTCCTTTTAAAAGACATCTTTTTGTTATGTCTTTTAATTTACATCTTCTTATGTTGAGTTATTTCTTCTATATAATTATTTCTATAAATTTTATATCCATGTGATGAGATACCCTTTTCTCTCTAATCAATTCATTTTCTGAATTTTAATATGATGTCGTTAGGCTGTCAAATTTCTGTAAGTGAACTTCTTCACCCAATTTTAATTCTTTGGGATAAACATCTACTTCTTCTATATGTCATCCTATGTATATGTGTGAATAACCTATTATTGATTCACACTTAATATCCACTTATATTGTGTGTATTATTATTTTTCACACATTATTATGAAATCGTTTTATCCTTAATCTAAGGATAAAGTTTTTATAAGGGATTTCATCTCAATTTCCATTCTATTGACTCTTCATTATTGCTATGAAACAATTCACTCTTATGTGGTGTATACAATGTTCTTTGGAATATTATATCATGAATCCCTTTATTATCATGATATTATAATTATATAATTAAATGTTATTCCTCAATTATTTGTATTCAAGCATCTCTCATTTTGTTAAAAACTCTTTAACAAAATTATCGTTTTAAATGCTTAAAAGATTTATTCTTCTAAATATTTCACATTAATGTCCATGTTTTCAAAATGGTTTTAGGACTCATTTATATGGAAATTAATTCTTTAAAATTATAGTTAATTTAAAATATTCAAAGTGTTATGGGACACTTTTATTCAATAATCAATTCATTAAATGTTATAAATGGTATTGAAAATGATTTGATAAAGTGTTGTTTATTTCAATATCTTGATTTGATATATTGTTATTGGAATGTGGAATTGTTATCGTTACTTTATGATTGTGTTATGGTTTATGAATATTCTATGGTTATTGGGAATTGTTTACGTATACGTCTAGTTCTGTGATAAACTTAAGGCGGGTGAGCATGAGATAGCTCTCCAATGCATTGGGTAATGTGACAGAGGTAAACATGAATGTTTCTTCTAAGAGATTTGTGGAATGTAATATGATGGGTATTCCGAACATAACTCCCTACGTATCTATGAAAGCTACAATGTAAGTATTTTATGGATGCCATGTGTCACCTTGATGATTTATGATTTCTATGCGTTATTTTAAAATCTTATGATTTCGTAAGGTATGTTATGATTGAAATGTATTGGATTCATTGATTTGTAATTATTTTCGGGATAATGTTTTCTTTCCTTATTTCATAACCCTTCTTGAGCTTTTTATGCTCATCCCATGTTTTTGGAATGTTTTCCATAGGACTTAAAGAAGAATAGGGTCAAGGATGGAATCATGGAAAAGTAATGATGTCTAAAACATGGAAGTAGACATTTTTCATTATAACTGTTCTTATTTTATGAAAAAATGGATACTAATTAGTAGTGTCCACATATAATTTTCAAGTTGTTTTTAAATAGTTATGGCCTAAATCTCTAAAACTCTAAATTTGAAAAAATCCTCAATGTGAATTATTCATTTAATTCAAAATTTAGGTAATGTTTTAAGGCCGAGTCCTTACATTATCCTTTTGACTATAAATATTCATTTGAATGATAAAAATATTTATTACATTATGGTTATTTTTATATAATTTTCAGGCATCGTATAAATAAATTTTTTATGACACCATAATGAATGAGTGTTTACTTCATTAATAAATTATTTAAATAAATAATATTATAAAAATTTAAACAATATGCATAACCTGTCAAATTCTTCTTGGATGATTTTATTTCGTACATAAGTCATTTTATCATTATATTTAATGAGTTTTTGACCTTTGTAAACCGAAAATAGTTATATAATAAAATAAAATTTTCAATCTTTTTTAAATAGCCCCTCACCCCCCTTATAAAAATCCCTCACTTCTAACCCATCTCTCACACCTCTTAAGCCCCTTGGATCATCCAACCTCTTCCCAAATAGTATACTTACATCCCTATCTTCCTCTTGGAAGCCTTAACTTAGGCATAAGGCACTTTAAGGAAGCCTTTGGATTCAAACCAAAGGGAGTTACCCAATTTAAAGGGAACATCTCCTATTAAGTTATTTTCTTTTATTTTACTTCCACAACCCCCTAAAATATCTTTATTCGTTTCTTTTATAAGAACACTGATATCCTTAATATACCAGGATTCTATCATGTGATTTATTTTAACTATACTTACACACACCTCCATCTAATGGGTATAAAACATAATGTTTCTATAAAACGTGAACTACCACCTCACAAAATGATGATTGTTCAATCTTTTACTACCACCTCTTATGGTTACAATTATTATAGAACTATAATTATATATGGTATTTATTATATTTATTTTATCTATGAGATTTTTTAATTCTCTTTTATATCATACCCTTATTCTTTTCATGTTTTATGTATACGATAATTTCATTTGAGGAAGTATGGACTACCCCCCTCTCAAAGTGATATGACTCGTTCATACCATACATGGAACATATAAAGGATGTTGTTAATGAACTTACATAACATATATAAAATATTATATTATACTAGAATAATAAAATACATATGTATCATTTGGTTTTCATTCCTTTTAAAATAAAAAAATAGAAGTAGCGTTCGTGCATACGTACAGATTAATGTTTCCACGAACGCGATGAGATTCATTCCTCATTGTAACCGTTCAAGAATAATTTTCATTTGATTTTAAAAAATAAAATTTAGTAACATAATATCTTTCTGGGTATTAATCAAATTCATCTATCCATAACAAACATGACTTTTGTAAGAAAACATATAAATGAAAACGAATAAATTAACACCCAAAACAATGATACTACGAAAATATTATTATTAATGAAATATTAGAAGATCATATATGATATCGTATTTATGTATATATTTCTTGTATAATTTAATATCAATGATTTAACTATTATACAAGAGGTTAAATTACCCTTGATCATGTAAAAGTACAAGGTTAGGTATTTTCATCTCTTTTCTTATTTCTGTGAGATTCATGCTATATTGACACTATTTTCTTTTGTGCGGTGTATTTTCTGCTCATTATTATATTATTTGTGTAATATAATTTAATTTATGGTTATTTACATCGTCGTTGTATGATAATTCTTTCATGGGGTGTATGTTTTGTGAGATACCAAATCATTTAGGGTTATTTCCCCAATCTCATTATTATACGAGATTGTTTATGTGTAATTATTTACTGGGTCATATTTATCATCAATCCCCATATTTCAAAATAAAAAAAAATCAAAAGGAATCTTTAAAGGTTTTATGGGAGGGTATATTTTACAAGATAATCATTTTAAATGTTTGAATGATTTTTCTTTATAAATAATTATAACTAATGTCCAAGTTTTCAAAATGATTTTAAGGATTTATTTATATGGACATGCATGTTTTGAATTGATAATTCTTTTCAAAAGTTTCAATTTTTTACGGGACACATTGATTAAAATATCTCTTTTAAATTACATCTTTTATAAATGTGTGACTTCTAAATGATTTCACCTAAACATATATTTCTCTCAAAATGTTTTACTGATCATTTTCATCTATGACAACTTCCTTTACTAGATATAATTCTTGATTGTGGTTGATTTATTATAATACAATCTTCCACATTGTATTCAATGAGTTATGATATGTATTGTTATGAATGTCCTTTTTATACCATTCATGGTTTATGGATAAAGTATTGACATTTCGTATTCTAGTTTTAATATGAATGTTTATGTTATGTTTCAACCTTTTCATATGAGGAATGTATTGGACATAGTATGTGACGGGTGGAGACCACTATAGACCATCGATGCATCGGTAGGTCTCATGAGACAATTAGATGTGGAATTGGCCAAGGACTTTCCCAATTTGATATATAGTTTTGGCTGAGGTCTTAATCAATTTTAGACGTTATGGCTGAGGCATTGAAAAAATGTTTCAGAATGTCTGCCATTGTAAATTCCTTTATTATGAAAATAATATTGATGGATCTTGTGGTTATTCGACTAGTAGAATACCCATGACAATGTTTTATTTTGGAATTATTTACTTAGCTCATATTCCTGCCATAAAGTATTCATCTTTATTATTTGTAATGGAATTGTTTTCCAATAATTCACCCAGCCTAATTTTTATGTTATCTTCCATTTTATTGCTTACTCTTACTGAGCATTTGAGCTCACCCCTTTCTTATGTTTCATTTTCCCAGGAAATGAAGTAGTATTTTATGAGTGACTTGAAGGCATATCTAGAAATTTTGGATGTTACAATTGTAATAAATTAGTGTTGTAATTTTTTTCAAGTTGTAATGTTGAACTTATGTATGTATCTTTTTTTCCTGAATACTAAACCGATCGGTCTGTTGGGACTTGATTCCTTGTAAACATGCCAATTTATTAAAATAATGCACTGGCTTTGGGCTTCTGGGGTCAAGGTGTTGCATTGAATACCTATCCTAGGGAATGAGATTTTTATTCATGAAAACTAATGTGATCCTAGATTTCAATAGAAACTATACAATTTAGGGATTATTAAGAATAAATCACTCAATGATATGGACATACAACTATATTGAATGTCTAGGTATGTTTGAAATTGAGAAGAGTTATGCCTAGGCGATGCGTGGAATCACCCATAGGATCATCTCTCAAAATTAAATTTCAATATTTTTGTGATAAATTTCATGGTGTAAAATTTTAGTTATTGTAATTCAATGATTAAATTAGTTCATGCCTTAAATTATAAAATAAAAATTACCATTATTTCCAAGTAATTAAAATGAAAACATTTATTTACCAAAGAAGATTACACAAAATAATTCATTTCTTTAAAACAACCACTTTTTAACAGTATTTAAATATTCATTTTAGAGAATAAATGAATGATAATGAGATGATATTTTACCCTTTAAAAACTACCATAAGCCTACTCCATGACAAAAAATACGTAATTCATTACAAATTTATTATTAAAAATTTGTAATATAATTTAAAACCTCCAAATTATTTAAAATAATAACCCCAAATTAAATATAAAAGGTTCTCCATTATTTAAAAAAATCATTTCATGAAATTTAATTCCATTTCAAAAAAAGTTCTTATAAAAATACATTATCCATTGAAATTTTATTTTGAATTAATTAATAAAATCAAGCACCTTATTTTATAGAATATGGATGAAAATTAATTTAATGTATAACATAAAAATTATCTTTTCAAAACTGGTGAGTTTATGAAAATACATTTCATACCAAAAAACATCCATTTTAAACCCAAAGTAATACAATATCAGCATTCAATAAATCTCTATTTATCCCATATCCAAGAATTAGAGACAAAATTATGTCCTATTGGAAATAAATTGAGGCATCAATAACAATTACAAAAGGTATGTTGGGATATTCATGAATTGGGACCACAGTTTGGCTGACCAAGTTCTGATCATGTTGTGTAAAATAAAATGACTCTGGAACCGTGTGCATGATCTCACCGAATTTTATAGACTACATGAGATTAATTTTAAATACATGATCCTTCATTTTTTTTATCCAAAATCACAAGGAAACCCCAAAGTATTTAATTTAACTCAATGGGGTTCAAAAATATCAAAATAATATAAAATAAAAATCGCGATAAAAAAACATGTCCTTACAACCCATGGTAACACATGTCTCAACATGAAAGGTGGTGATTGGTCATTTACTCATGGACAACCTCTTATGCCATGAATATTCTATTCTATATTTTATCAGACTCCTCAAATTAAAATATATCTTATAAAAAACTATATAAATCAAAAATATATGCTTTAGTTCAATTTCATAATGAAGTGGCTAGGGTCAGCCTAAAACATCACCTTAAGCGACCCACCACTAATCCTGAATGGTGTTCTTGATCCCCACTGGCTAGAAACTAGTGTCTATATATCCATAAAAAACACAAGGTAAATTTTATCCCTAATTTAATATACTAAATATAATTAATCTTATATATATATATATATATATCAAATAAACAGATACAAATAAATAAAAAAATGATAAACATGGAAGAAAAAATATGAAAATACATGAGATATAATCAATAAAAATTATTATTATCATCCAAAATCATACATAATATTAAAAAATAAGCATTAAAATAATATTTAGTGGAAGATAAAAAAACAAAATTAAAAAAAACATGGATAAATTATAAGACAAATTAGCTTAAAAAAATTGATATCCAACACTAAATGATGTCCATGTGAACCATGGTTACTAACCATGTCCATGGTTCCCAATAATCAAATTATGGAAAAAATCTAAATCGATATCACAACCCAAAAACATATATAAGACATGAAGGATTCATGCTGGCATGCACAAGTGTCTATATAGGGTGTTAGATAAATTTTATCATGGGATGTCACTAGATATTCAACGTATTTCATTTTATTAAAGAATTCAAAAATTATAGTTTGAACATATAGAGATATTTTGGTTTTTTACCTGTAATGTGTGAAAGAAGTATAATAAATAATTCCTTTAAAGAAAAATATTTAAATGATATTAAAATTTTACCACATGTCTTGAGAACAATTATTTCAATCCTAAGAAAATAAAAAAAAATCCATTTATCACTTTTTAATTTAAACACCAACATTTTCAAACCAAGGGGTCGAATCAACAGTTAAAAATGGGAAAAAAATTTAAACATATAATATTGTGGAACTATAAGTTTACAGAAAAAATGTAACACCCCGAGATTTTATAAAAAATATTCTTTTAATTTCATTAATGTCTTGTGTTGTACGCTACACCAAAAGGAGCTTGCACAACACGCATCCCTGACTTGCCTTGCATTAAACGCAATCGTGACCTTCCTCGATAGCGTGTGTAGTACGCAATACCGAGTTTCACTAAACGATATATTATTATAATATTATTATGAACTAGCTGTTATGAATAGTCATACTCACTTTTTGAAATTTTATCTTTCAAAGTGGACATCATTTTTGGATTCGGAATATCTAAATTATCTTAGGGTGAAATTTTGGTACTTTTCGGATAACTTTCATTTTCTGATGAATAGTGAAAATTACTAAATTTTAATTAAAAAGAACCTTTTTAATCCAAATAATAAAAGTGATAAATTATTATTTTGAGTGGTTTTAAAGTATATTTAGAATATATTTTTACAATTTAATACAATTTTTTTCATTGGATGTAATTTCACATTTAAACCAGACATAAACAAGTCTCAATCTTTTCATAGTTATTATCTCTTAAGAACACGTTATTTGTTTTGACGACGGGAATTAATTTTTAAATTAATGAATGAAACTGATATGTTTTGAATTTGGTAAAATAGACATCATTTTTGAGTTCATAATATCAAATATAGCTTTGGCCTAATTTTTGGTATTTTTCTGGATACTTTCATTTTTTGATGAATAGTGAAACCACTAAGTGGTAGTTAAAAAAACTGAATTTTTCATAAAACATAATTTTACCACTTCTGTGAGTAGAATTTCGAAACTCTGAGACACACGGTTAATATCAAGGACTAAAATGTGGTTCAATGAGATGAAATTATTTTTTTGGTGAATAGTAACTTTTTACTTTTTTTTACCACGGTTAAAAGTAAATATGGTAGTTAAGGGTAAACATGATATTATTATTACCCTAACACATGTCCTAATTCTATTGGATAAGTTTAATTCGACTAAAAACAACCTTAGGAATAAAATATGACCATTTAGGCCCACTTGGATTAGATTAGGACATTTATTATCAATTTATTTAAAGAAGGGTTAAAAAGGTTAAAATCAAAGTTTAATAAATGAAGAATTTTTAATATAGGGTTATACATAAGATAAATTCGACTATAAATATTAATTAGAAAGATAAAACTATTTCCTACATAATGATAGTTTATTTGTAATTTTTATACTTTAAATAAGTTAATTTATTTATGACTCAAAGATGATGTCGTAATTATCTTATTAATGAAATATTGACATAATTGATGTTATAAATAACCAAATAAATGTAATTTGAGACTTTTTATGAATTCCACTAATTTTCTAGGTTAATATGACATGTTATTAGTTAGTTCATTAACTTTTTTAGAATTAATCATTCTGTTATGATTTTCACAAAAATCAATTTCTAAATAGTGTCAAAATAGTCATAAAATAGTTTTTAAAACAAATATTATATTATTAATTGTTATTTTATTCCTAAAAATCTAAGGTTAGACCAAATTACTTAGATAAGGTTATATATATTAATAATAAACAACTTGGGGGTTCGTTTGTCTTGTTATAGAAAGTTTATTAACCTTATAGTGTAAGAACACAAAAAGACGTGGTAAAAGTAAAATTATCTAACTTAATGTTAAATCTAAATGATAAGGTAAAAATAGGAACCTAAACTTGTCTAAATTATATTGGATGAGATTATTTCGACCCACCCCTACCTTAGCTTCGAAATAAATCAATTTGGAGCTATTTAAAACCGAATTTGTCTTTCTAATAAAATAATTTGTTTAGTTATTTCAAAGGTGCCCCTCTCCTCCCTTATAAAAGGGCACCTCCTCCCTCTCTTCCTCACACAATTTTGAGTCTCCAAGCTCGGCCAAACCCTGCCAAATTCTCTTCTCAACTTCCCTAGAAACATCCTAGAGGTCCTGGTCTTCTTCAAAGACCAATTTTAGTTCCCTAAGAGGAGGACTCAAAGAGGCGCTTCAAAGAAGAGGTAATGTCCGTTACCGATTCTTTCAACTTTATTTTTTCTTCCACTTATTCTTCTTAGGTTGTTTCATTATTAAGTAATAACAAAAGTATCACTAATATAATGATATGTTATTATAAGTATGAAACAACCCTATTTCACCATCTATCCATCCTAGAGAAAATGAAATCACCGCGCGTGCGTACGTACGGAATACCGTCTCCATGTCGTGGTGTAATCTATTTTCCACCACCACCATACTTGGATGGGTATAATGGTGTACATAATAAATATATATGATTATTTTAAATTGATATTTATTCTGAAAATAGTATACATACACTCCAATAAAATTCCATGATCATGAGAACGATATCATCGCTCGTGCGTACGTACGGACTACCCTCTCCACGACGCGATGAGATTAATTCTCCACGTTAACCATTCATGAATGATTATAAAGTATATATAATAAGTAATCATGAAATATATGACATAATAATGATACAGGATTTATGTGTATATATATGTATTTCATCTACTTAATTCCTTTCAACTCAATAAAGAAACGAAAACAGCGTTCATGCGTACGTACGGCCTACCATCTCCATGAACGGTGTATTTATTTCCATTTACTAATCTATTATATATATTTATATTCTGAATATATCATGTATATAAATTAGTTTTTATATTCTGGAATTAAGTAATCATGATCTATGTAATCATATGAATAATTACAAGTCAAAACACGGACGACAAATGAAACGATTTTACCCAAAACACTCTTTAACAAGGAATTTACAAAATAATGGGTAATATAAAGTCATAAGTGAACCATATATGATATAATAACAATGAGTATGATTCTGGAATAAGTCAATGAAATTATTTAAATCATTATACAGGAGGTTTGGACACTTACGAAGCAAATCGGACCTAAGGTAAGGGAAATATCACAATCTCATTTTTATCCGAGATTGTTTATACTTTGGTATTTACTGGGGTGTATTTTATCAACCACAGCCATGTTTCCTCAATATGTAATATTGTTTCCATCCACCTAAATTTTTTTAAATCCAATTTTACCCTTTGGTGAGTTTTTAGTAAAAGATATGAAAGGAATCTTTAGTCGTTTTTCGTACGAGGTACTTTTTGACTTTTCTGAAAAAAGTACGAGAAAAATGTTTTTTTAACTTATACGGCTTGAATGGATTTTTCAAAAATTATTTCCAAAAATCTTCCTTTGTAAGTTTTCAAGTTTATTTTTAATAAAATTCTTTTAGTTTAAAATTTTATGATATGTTAATAAAGGAAAATGTTTTTGAAGTAGAAAGGATATTTTCCTCAAGAATGGAGTAGAAGTGTTTTATCAAAATTATTTTCCATCTAAGATAATATAGGGTTCTGTTTCTATCCCTATTATTACATTAATTTGATTATGTTGTGATGGAATTATTTTTATGAATTCCTTTATCTTATATGAAATTTTTTATGATGTCTTGTTGTTTAAGAATCCCATTTTTATTACATGGGTTATGCAATGATGTATGATTTATGATTTTGTGGCACACATATGAATGGTATCATTATGAGATGGGTTGGACCTGTATCTCCCTCCGATTCATTGGGTAAAGATTTTATATCTCATGAGATAGACATGGTTGGAACGGTAGGTTAAACCGGTTTAGTGAAATAGGGCTGAAACGAGGAATGAACTCGGTTCAGAAATGGACTTTGTCCACTAAGATAGTCTTGGCAATGAGTCTTGACTAATAAGAAATGATTATCTATGATAATGTTTGTATTAAACAAAGTTTCATGTTTTATGTTATGATTTTTGGGATTACATTTCACTTCTATGATTTATCCCATGTTATGATATTATGATCTCTTTTGCAGGTTAAGATTTCCAAAATGTAATGTTCTTATTAATATGATGTGATTGATATTTATTTTGTTTACCCTTACTGAGAATTTGAGCTCACCATTTTATGTCTTCTTTTCCCAAGGATATAAAGAAATGTTTTAGGTTAAAAAAAAGATCTTTATGGGAGATGTTGAAGACCTTTCACCATGATTAGAAGATTATATTCCGAGTTTCGAAAGACACTAAAATATTACGGTCCTTGTGTGTGTGTTTTTGTTATTTACTAAGTATTCCTCAAAAATAATGTAATGTCCATGTATGTTAATATTTGGGTCTCTACAGTTAGTATCAGAGGAAAGGTTTAGTCAACCTTTGGAAACTAGGATGCAAGAACTTTAGTGAGATCCCTAGAGATATTTCTAAGGTATGTCTAGGGATGTCCCTAAGGTTAAGTTTAAGTATAGGTTATAGTACTAGAATTACGGTAATCCAAGATGTCAGATATTGAAGGTACTCCCCCATTATTATATTGTTTTCCCTAGCATGATTTTTGCCTCTCACACTATGCTTTTTGGGTTTTAGAAAATGGCTGGAAACAAGATGATTTATGATAATGGAGGATATGATGGACAATGGAATGATATTCTTCATGAGCAACCAAATGAAATGGGATTTGGAAGTCCAAACATCATTATTATGCCGAATCAGCAATCTCATAATATTATCAATAAACTCAAATTTGGTAAGTTTCTTGACTCGGAAAATAAGAGAAAGATGGAGTTTCATGATGATCATAGAGGAAAGAAAGTTCAATTTCCCTTATGTAATTCATGTGGGAAGAGGCATCAAGGAGAATGTTTCAAAGGAACTGGAAGATGCTTTGGGTGTGGAAAATAAGGACACAAAGCCAGTAAGTGCAAAGGAAAAGGTTCAGTTAACACCAGGGATGAGGATAATGGTATTGCTACGACATCAACAATGGTTACATGTTTTAAATGTGGAATGTACCGGCATTATGCATACCAATGCCCTAAGGTAATGTCTCATGAAGAGAATCAGTATGGTCATATGGGTAGTATTTATGTTGATGATGATGAAGAGACTACAAATGATATGTGAGTTGAAATAATTGTTGAAGCTCGATCAATGGTTTAAGAAGGTAGTGGAATGATTACATGTTTATCAAGTGTAATGTTGTATAAGTAATCTCATGGTACTATGGAATAAAGAGACATCTAAGGATTGTTACATTTTTGTATTTCCTTAAGTTTTGAAAGTGTATGATGAATGGTACTAGTAACCATGAAAGGTTATTCAAATATTTTTGGAAAGCAGATGATATGCGCATAATGAAGGGATAAGGAGAAAATTAAATGTTTGATAGTATTCTTGAGCTCATGACTGATATAAGGAAATAGTTATATCATGGTTTGAGTATATAGAATTTTGGGGTTTTGGTATGTGGAAAGAGTTAACTTTTGACAGCACTCGTGTTTTCACTAAGGTTCAATGGGTACTCATTTTTTCAAGAGAATACATGATTAAGGCCTTCGAACGTTAGGAATGTGACCAACAAGAAATATCTTATGATATATGGGGATCAACGATGGTATTAACATGCTTGTTATATGAAATATCTGGTAATTCTATTCACTATAATATGACAATGGACTGCAATATTATGGATAAGCCTAAAGATTAGAATGGAATATGTTGGACATAAGTTCGTATTGTTTAAAGATAAAACCTTTTTCTATATTATTGATGGGATGTTATAGTAATGTAGTTTTAGAAAAAGGACAACGTACAGGATGGGTGACAACCCATCGTGTCAGACAAGGCTGTGGGAATCGAACCCACAACCGAAGTGTGACTGGACTTTATCGCCTACCACTCGCCTACAAGAAGTATCTGTTTAGTAGAAACTAGTTTTATTATATTAAGCCATATGATATATGAATTTTAAGTCCATTTTAGGAACCATATATGATTAATCTCACTATAGATGGACTAATGTATTTTTTGATAACTTTTCTAACCTTTTGTTTGAGACTGATGGAATGACCCATCATTCTATCACATGATCTTCTAACACATCACGAATGAAAAATTCAACATCATTTCTTTAAGAGATGAAGTGGAAATTGTCCAAAGAACGACCAACGGTGAGACTATACCAAAATCACGAAAGTATTTCTTCTAATTCCAATTTCATCAACTTTAGGGAAATGATCTTGAAAACCAAAAATGTTGTCCTAGTGCTCTTATATCTGATGAATTAGATGGTACCTTAGATCGTCACAAATTTATGGCTTGGTGATTGCTGGCTTTTCCATATCCATGTTCTCTACCACTCTCCATCAGAACATGATGGTTAGATTTCACTTCCAAATCCATATTTTTACCTATATGGAAACCCATTGATTAGTTTATTTGGGTAAACATTACGTTTCATACTTTTTTTTAATGATTGGTTTTGGTATTCCTTTTTACGATGTGGGTTTCTATTAAAGAAACTATCGAGTAGTAATCCATTTATAACCCCGACGAATTTCGAGGGTGAAAGTCATTTTAAGGGGGGTAGAATGTAACACCCCGAGATTTTATGAAAAAAATTCTTTTAATTTCATTAATTTCTTATGATGTACGCTACACCATATGGATCTTGAACAACACGCATCCCTGACTTGCCTTGCATTACACTCAATCACGACCTTCCTCGATAGCGTGTGTAGTACGCAATACCGAGTTTCACTAAACGAGATATTATTATAATATTATTATGAACTAGCCGTTATGAATAGTAATAATCACTTTTTGAAATTTCATCTTTCAAAATGGACTTCATTTTTGGATTCGGAATACCAAAATTAGCTTAGGGTGAAATTTTGGTACTTTTCGGATAACTTTCATTTTCTGATGAATAGTGAAAATTACTAAATTTTAATTATAAACAACCTTTTTAATCGAAATAATTAATAGTGATAAATTATTAATTTTAGTGGTTTTAAATTATATTTAGAATATGTTTTTACAATTTAATACAATGTTTGTCATTGGATGTAATTTCACATTTAAACCAGACATAAACAAGTGTCAATCTTTTGATAGTTATTATCTCTTAAGAACACAGTATTTGTTTTGACGACGGGAATTAATTTTTAAATTAATTAATGCAACTGATATATTTTGAATTAGGTAAAATAGACATCATTTTTGAGTTCATAATATCAAATATATCTTAGGCCTAAGTTTTGGTATTTTTCTGGAAACTTTTATTTTTTGATAAATAGTGAAACCACTAAGTGGTAGTTAAAAAAACTGAATTTTTCATAAAACATAATTTTACGACTTCTGTGAGTAGAATTTCGAAAATCCGAGAGACACGGTTAATATCAAGTACTAAAATGTGGTTCAATGAGATGAAAATATTTTTTGGTGAATAGTAACTTTTTACTTTTTTTTACCACGGTTAAAAGTAAATATGGTAGTTAAGGGTACAAATGATACTATTATTACCCTAACACATGTCCTAATTCTATTGGATAAGTGTAATTCGACCAAAAACAACCTTAGGAATAAAATAGGACCATTTAGGCCAACTTGGAATAGATTAGGTCATTTATTATCAATTTATTTAAAGAAGGGTTAAAAAGGTTAAAATCAATGTTCAATAACTAAAGCATTTTTAATATAGGGTTATACATAAGATAAATTCTACTATAAATCTTCATTAGAAAGCTAAAACGATTTCCTACATAATTATATTTTATTTTTAATTTTAGACTTTAAATAAGTTAATTTATTTATGACACAAAGACGATGCAGTAATTATCTTATTAATGAAATATTGACATAATTGATGTTGAAAATACCCAAATAAATGTAATTTGAGACTTTTTATGAATTCCACTAATTTTATAGGTTAATATGACATGTTAGTATTGATTTAATTTACTTTTTTAGAATTAATCATTATGTTATGATTTTTACAAAAATCAATTACTAAATAGTGTCAAAATTGACTTAAAATAGTTTTTAAAACAAATATTTTATTATTAATTGTTATTTTATTCCTAAAAATATAAGGTTCGGCCAAATTACTTAAATAATGTTATATATATTAATAATAAACAACTTTGGGGTTCTTTTGGCTTGTTATAGTAAGTTTATTAACCTTATAGTGTAAGAACACAAAAAGACACGGTAAAAGTAAAATTATCTAACTTAATGTTAAATCTAAATGATAAGGTTAAAATAGGAACCTAAACTTGTCTAAATTATATTGGATGAGAGGATTTCGACCCAGACCCACCTTAGCTTCGAAATAAATAAATTTGTATCTATTTAAAACCGAATTTGGATTTATAATAAAATAATATTTTTAGTTATTCCAAAGGTGCCCCTCTCCTCCCTTATAAAAGGGAACCTCCTCCCTCTCTTCCTCACACAATTTTGAGCCTTCAAGCTCGGCCAACCCCTCACAAATTCTCTTCTACACTTCCCTAGAAATATCCTAGAGGTCCTGGTCTTCTTCAAAGACCAGTTTTAGTTCCCTAAGAGGAGGACTCAAAGAGGCGCTTCAAAGAAGAGGTAATGTCAATTACCGATTCTTTCAACTTTATTTCTTCTTCCACTTGTTCTTATTAGGTTGTTTCATTATGAAGTAATAAAATCAGTATCACTCATAAAATGATATGTTATTATAAGTATGAAACAACCCTATTTCACCATCTATCCATCCTACGGAAAATGAAATCACCGCGCGTGCGTACGTACGGAATACCGTCACCACGCCGTGGTGTAATCTATTTTCCACCACCTCCTTACTTGGATGGGTATAATGGTGTCCATAATAACTATATATGATTATTGTAAAGTGTTATTTATTCTGAAATAGTATACATACCCTCTAGTAAAATTCCACGATCACGAGAATGATATCATCGCTCATGCGTATGTACGGACTACCGTCTCCACGACGCGATGAGATTCATTCTCCACGTTAACCATTCATGAATGATTATAAAGTATATATAATAAGTAATCATGAAATATATGACATAATAATGATACTGGATTTATGTGTATATATATTTATGTCATATACTTAATTCCTTTCAACTCAATAAGGAAACGAAAACAGCGTTCATGCGTACGTACGGCCTACCGTCTCCATGAATGGTGTATTTCTTTCCATTTACTGATCTATTATATATATTTATATTCTGAATATATATTGTATATAAATCATGTTTTAAATTATGTAATTAAGTAATCATGATCTATGTAATCATATGAATAATTACAAGTCAGAACACGGACGACAAATGAAACGATTTTACCCAAAACGCTCTTTAACATGGAATTTACAAAAGAACAGGTAATATAAAGTCATAAGTGAACCATATATGATATCATAACAATGAGTATGATTCGGGAATAAGTCAATGACGTTATTTAAATCATTACACAGGTGGTTTGGACACTTACGAAGCAAATCGGACCTAAGGTAAGGGAAATATCACAATCTCATTTTTATCCGAGATTGTTTATACATTGGTATTTACTGGGGTGTATTTTATCATCCACATCCATGTTTCCTCAATATTTAATATTGTTTCCATCCACCTACAATTTTTTAAATCCAATTTTACCCTTCAGTGAGTTTTTAATAAAAGATATGAAAAGAATATTTTGTCGTTTTTCATACGAGGTACTTTTTGACTTTTCCGACAAAAGTACGAGAAAAATGATTTTTTAACTTATACGGCATGAATGGATTTTTAAAACATTATTTCCAAAAAGCTTCCTTTACAAGTGTTCAAGTTTATTTTTAATCTAATTCTTTTATTATAAAATTGTATGACATGTTAAGAAAGGAAAATGTTTTTGAAGTAGAAAGGATATTTTCCTCAAGAATGGAGTTCAAGTGTTTTATCAAAATTATTTTCCATCTAAGATAATATAGGGTTCTGTTTCTATCCCTATTATTACATTTATTTGATTATGTTGTGATGGAATTATTTTTATGACTTCCTTTATCTTATATGAATTTTTTATGATGTCTTGTTGTTTAAAAATCCCATTTTTATTACATGGGTTATGCAATGATGTATGATTTATGATTTGGTGGCACACAAATGAATGATATCATTATAAGATGGGTGGGACCTATATCTCCCTCCAATGCATTGGGTAAAGATTTTATATCTCATGAGATATACATGGATGGAATGGCAGGTTAAACTGGTTCAGTGAAACCGGACTGAAACAAGGAATGAAATCGGTTCAGAAATGGACCTTTTCCACTAAGGTAGTCTTGGAAATGAGTCTTAACTAATAAGAAATGATTATCTATGAATATGTGTGTATGACACAAAGTTTCATGTTTTAAGTTATAATTATTAGGATTACATTTCACTGCTATGATTTATCCCATGATATGATATTATGATCTCTTTTGCAGGTTAAGATTTCCAAAATGTTATGTTCTTATGAATATGTTGTGATTGATATTTCTTTTGTCTACCCTTATTGAGCATTTGAGATCACCCTTTTTTTTCTTTTCCCTAGGATATAAAGAAAGGTTTTAGGTTAAAAAAATAAGATCTTTATGGGAGATTTTGAAGATCTTTCACCATGATTAGAAGATTATATTCCGAGTTTTCAAAGTCACTAAACTATTACGGTCCTTTTGTGTGTGTTTTTGTTATGTACTAAGTATTCCGCAAAAGTAATGTAATGTCCATATACGTTATGCTTCGGGTCTCTACAGTTGGTATCAGAGGAAAGGTTTAGTCAACCTTTGGAAACTAGGATGTAAGAACTTTAGTGAGATCCCTAGAGATATTTTTAAGGTATGTCTAGGGATGTCCCTAAGTTTATGTATAAGTATAGGTCATAGTACTAGAATTACGGTAACCCAAGATGTTAGATATTGAAGGTAATCCCCTTTATTATATTGTTTTCCCTAGCATGATTTTTTCCTCTCACACTATTCTTTTTGGGTTTTTGAAAATGACTGGAAACTAGATGATTCACGATAATGGAGGATATGATGGACAATGGAATGATATTCTTCATGAGAAACCAAATGAAATGGGATTTTGAAGTCCAAACATCATTATTATGCCAAATCAGCAATCTCATAATATGATCAATAAACTCAAATTTGGTAAGTTTCCTGACTCGGCTAATAAGAGAAAGATGGAGTTTCATGATGATCATAGAGGAATGAAAGTTCAATTTCCCCTATGTAATTCATGTGGGAAGAAGCATCAAGGAGAATGTTTCAAAGGAACTAGAAGATGCTTTGGGTGTGGAAAATAAGGACACAAATCTAGTAAGTGAAAAGGAAAAGGTTCAGTTAACACCAGGGATGAGGATAATGGTATTGCTACGACATCTGCAATGGTTAAATGTTTTAAATGTGGAATGTACGGGGATTATGAAAACCAATGACTTAAGGGAAAGTCTCATGAAGAGAATCAGTATGGTCGTATGGGTAGTATTTATGTTGATGATGATGAAGAGACTACAAATGATATGTGAGTTGAAATAATTGTTGAAGCACGATCAATGGTTTAAGAAGGTAGTGTAATGATTACATGTTTATCAAGTGTAATGTTGTATAAGTAATCTCATGGTATTATGGAATAAAGAGACATATAAGGATTGTTACATTTTTGTCTTTCCTTAAGTTTTGAAAGTGTATGATGAATGGTACCAGTAACCATGAATGGTTATTCATATATTTATGGAAATTATATGATATGCGCATAATGAAGGGATAAGGAGAAAATTAAATGTTTGATAGTATTCATTAGCTCATTACTGATATAAGTAAATAGTTATATCATGGCTTGAGTATATAGAATTTTGGGGTTTTGTTATGTGGAAGGAGTTAACTTTTGACAACACTCATGTTTTCACTAAGGGTCAATGGGTATTCATTTTTTTCAAGAGAATACATGATTAAGGCCATCGAACTTTTGGAATGTGACCAACAAGAAATATCTTATGATATATGGGGATCAACGATGGTATTAACATGCTTGTTATATGATATCTCTGGTAATTGTTTTCACTATAATATGAAAATGGACTACAATATTATGGATAAGCCTAAAGATTGGAATGGAATATGTTGGACATAAGTTATTATTGTTTAAGGATAGAACCTTTTTTGATATTATTTATGGGATGTTATAGTAATGTAGTTTTAGAAAAACGACAACCTACAGGATGGGCGATAGCCCATCGCGTCGGACAAGGCTCTGGGAATCGAACCCACAACCGAAGTGCGACTGGCCTTTATCATCTACCACTAGTCTACAGGAAGTCTCTGTTTAGTATAAACTAGTTTTATTATATTAAGCCATATGATATATGAAGTTTATGTCCATTTTAGGAACCATATATGATTAATCTCACTATAGATGGACTAATGTATTTTTTGATAACTTTTCTAACCTTTTGTTTGAGACAGATGGAATGAACCATCATTCTATCACATGATCTGCTAACACATCACGAATGAAAAATTCAACTTCATTTCTTTAAGATATGAAGTGGAAATTGTCCAAAGAACGACCAACGGTGAGACTATACCAAAATCACGAAAGTATTTCTTCTAATTCCAATTTCATCAAATTTAGGGTAATGATCTTGAAAACCAAAAATGTTATCCTAGTGCTCTTATATCTGATGAATCAGATGTTACCTTAGATCATCACAAATTTATGGCTTTGTGATTACTGGATTTTCCATATCCATGTTCTCTACCACTCTCCATCAGAACATGATGGTTAGATTTCTCTTCCATATCCATATTTTCACCTATGTTGAAACCCAATGATTAGTTTGTTAGGGTAAAAGTTACATTTCATACTTTTGTTTTTAAAGATTGGTTTTGGTATTCCTTTTTACGATGTGGGTTTCTATTAAAGAAACTTTCGAGTAGTAAACCATTTATAACCCCGACGAATTTCGAGGGCGAAATTCATTTTAAGGGGGGTAGAATGTAACAACCTGAGATTTTATAAAAAATATTCTTTTAATTTCATTAATTTCTTGTGTTGTATGATACACCAAAAGTATCTTGCAAAACACGCATCCCTGACTTTCCTTGCATTACAAACACTCGCGACCTTCCTCGATAGCATGTGTAGTATGCAATACCGAGTTTCACTAAACGAGATATTATTATAATATTATTATGAACTAGCCATTATGAATAGTAATACTCAATTTTTGAAATTTTATCATTCAAAATAGACTGCATTTTTGGATTCGGAATATCGAAATTAGCAAATGGTGAAATTTCGGTACTTTTCAGATAACTTTAATTTTCTAATGAATAGTGAAAATTACTAAATTTTAATTAAAAACAACCTTTTTAATTGAAATAATTAATAGTGATAAATTATTAATTTGAGTGGTTTTAAAAGTATATTTAGAATATATTTTTACAATTTAATACAATGTTGGTCATTGGATGTAAATTCACATTTAAACCAGACATAAACAAGTGTCAATCTTTTGATAGGTATTATCTCTTAAGAACACGCTATTTGTTTTGACGATGGGAATTAATTTTTAAATTAATTAATGCAACTAATATATTTTGAATTTGGTAAAATAGACATCATTTGTGAGTTCATAATATCTAATATATCTGAGGCATAATTTTTGGTATTTTTCTGGAAACTTTTATTTTTTGATGAATAGTGAAACCACTAAGTGGTAGTTAAAAAAACTAAATATTTCATAAAACATAATTTTACCGCTTCTATGAGTAGAATTTCGAAAATCTGAGACACACGATTAATATCAAGGACTAAAATGTGGTTCAATGAGATGAATTTATTTTGGTGAATAGTAACTTTTTACTTTTTTTTACCACGGTTAAAAGTAAATATGGTAGTTAAAGGAAAAAATGATATTATTATTACCCTAACACATGTCCTAATTCTATTGGATAAGTGTAATTAGACCAAAAACAATCTTAGGAATAAAATATGACCATTTAGGCCCACTTGGATTAGATTAGGACATTTTTTATCAATTTTTTTAAAGAAGGGTTAAAAAGGTTAAAATCAAAGTTTAGTAACTAAAGAATTTTTAATATAGGGTTATACATAAGATAAATTCGACTATAAATATTCATTAGAAATCTAAAAAGATTTCCTACATAATGATAATTTATTTGTAATTTTTAGACTTTAAATAAGTTAATTTATTTATGACACAAATATAATGCAGTAATTATCTTATTAATGAAATATTGACATAATTGATGTTATTAATACCCAAATAAATGTAATTTGAGACATTGTATGAATTACACTAATTTTATAGGTTAATATGACATTTTAGTATTGATTTCGTTAACGTTTTTTGAATTAATCATTATGTTATGATTTTCAGAAAAATAAATTACTAAATAGTGTCAAAATTGACATAAAATAGTTTTTAAAACAAATATTATATTATTATTTGTTATTTTATTACTAAAAAACTAAGGTTCGGCCACATTACTTATATAAGGTTATATATATTAATAATAAACAACTTGGGGGATCGTTTGCCTTGTTATAGGTAGTTTATTAACCTTATAGTGTAAGAACACAAAAAGACATGGTAAAAGTAAAATTATCTAACTTATTGTTAAATCTAAATGATAAGGTTAAAATAGGAACCTAAACTTGTCTAAATTCTATTGGATGAGAGGATTTCGACCCATCCCTACCTTATCTTCTAAATAAATCAATTTGGAGCTATTTAAAACCGAATTTGGCTTTATAATAAAATAATATTTTTAGTTATTCCAAAGGTGCCCCTCTCCTCCCTTATAAAAGGGCACCTCCTCCCTCTCTTCCTCACACAATTTTGAGCCTTCAAGCTCGGCCAAACCCTTCCAAATTCTCTTCTAAACTTCCCTAGAAATATCCTAGAGGTCATGGTCTTCTTAAAAGACCAATTTTAGTTCCCTAAGAGGAGGACTCAAAGAGGCGCTTCAAAGAAGAGGTAATGTCCGTTACCGATTCTTTCAACTTTATTTCTTCTTCCACTTCTTCTTCTTAGGTTGTTTCATTATGAAGTAATAACATCAGTATCACTCATATACTGATATGTTATTATTATTATGAAACAACCCTATTTCACCATCTATCCATCCTATGGAAAATAAAATCACCGCGCGTGCGTACGTACGGAATACTGTCTCCACACCGTGGTGTAATCTATTTTCCACCACCAAGTTACGTGGATGGGTATAATGGTGTACATAATAACTATATATGATTATTGTAAAGTGATATTGATTCTGAAATAGTATAAATACACTCTAATAAAATTCCACAATCATGAGAACAATATCATCACTTGTGCGTACGTACGGACTACCGTCTACACGACGCGATGAGATTCATTCTCCAGGTTAACCATTCATGAATTATTATAAAGTATATATAATAAGTAATCATGAAATATATGACATAATAATGATACTGGATTTATGTGTGTGTATATATGTATTTCATCTACTTAATTCCTTTCAACTCAATAAGGAAACGAAAACAGCGTTCATGCGTACATACGACCTACCGTCTCCATGAACGGTGTATTTCTTTCCATTTACTGATCTATTATATATATTTATATTCTGAATATATCTTGTTTATAAATCATGTTTTATATTATGGAATTAAGTAATCATGATCTATGTAATCATATGAATAATTACAAGTCAAAACATGGACGACAAATAAAACGATTTTACCCAAAACGCTCTTTAACATGGAATTTACAAAAGAACGGGTAATATAAAGTCATAAGTGAACCATATATGATATCATAACAAAGAGTATGATTCCGGAATAAGTCAATGAAATTATTTAAATCATTATACAGGAGGTTCGGACACTTACGAATCAAATCGGACCTAAGGTAAAGGAAATATCACAATCTCATTTTTATGTGAGATTGTTTATACTTTGGTATTTACTGGGGTGTATTTTAACATCCACATCCATGTTTCCTCAATATTTAATATTGTTTCAATCCACCTACAATTGTTTAAATCCAATTTTACCCTTCGGTGAGTTTTTAGTAAAGATATGAAAGGAATCCTTTGTCATTTTTCGTACGAGGTACTTTTTGACTTTTCCGACAAAAGTACGAGAAAAATGTTTTTTTAACTTATACGGCATGAATGGATTTTTAAAACATTATTTCCAAAAAGATACCTTTACCAGTTTTCGAGTTTATTTTTAATCAACTTCTTTTAGTTTAAAATTGTATGACATGTTAATAAAGGAAAATGTTTTTGAAGTAGAAAGGATATTTTCCTCAAGAATGGAGTTCAAGTGTTTTTTCAAAATTATTTTCCATCTAAGATAATATAGGGTTCTATTTCTAGCCCTATTATTACATTGATATGATTATGTTGTGATGGAATTATTTTTATGAATTCCTTTATCTTATATGAATTTTTTTATGATGTCTTGTTGTTTAAGAATCCCATTTTTATTACATGGGTTATGCAATGATGTATGATTTATGATTTTGTGGCACACATATGAATGGTATCATTATGAGATGGGTGGGACCTATATCTCCCTCCAATGCATTGGGTAAAGATTTTATATATCATGAGATAGACATGGCTGGAACGGCAGGTTAAACCGGTTCAGTGATACTGGACTGAAACGAGGAATGAACTCGGTTCAGAAATGGACTTTGTCCACTAAGATAGTCTTGGCAATGAGTCATGACTAATAAGAAATGATTATCTATTATTATGTGTGTATGGCACAATGTTTCATGTTTTATGTTATGATTATTGGGATTACATTTCACTACTATGATTTATCCCATGTTATGATATTATGATCTATTTTGCAGGTTAAGATTTCCAAAATGTTATGTTCTTATGAATATGATGTGATTGATATTTCTTTTGTTTACCATTACTGAGCATTTGAGCTCACCCTTTTATGTTTTCTTTTCCCCACGATATAAAGAAAGGTTTTAGGATAGAAAAAGAAGATCTTTATGGGAGATGTTGAAGATCTTTCACCACGATTAGAAGATTATATTCCAAGCTTCCAAAGACACTAAACTATTACGGTCCTTGTGTGTGTGTTTTTGTTATGTACTAAGTATTCCGAAAAAGTAATGTAATTTCCATGTACGTTAAGCTTAGGGTCTCTATAATAAAAACAAACCATTTTTATTCATTCAAAATTTTACATCAAAAAATACTTTAAAAAGCATTATTGAAAAGAAAATTACCTCATAATGTAAGAATACAGATAAATAGTGAGCATCATCCAATCAAAAGGAATAGTGAATGTAAAAATAAGAATTTATATGGTTCCACTAATCCTGAAAAACAAGATATGAACATAACAGACTTAGTGGGAATAACCTAGTTAATTTTATCCACAAATGATATGTTTTATGTGTAACTCCCTAGGTCTTAATGTAGGTTGATCTAAAAATACACACTGTGTAATCCACCGACCAATATCACATGAACGAAACATTAGTGGGGATCATATCTTAAACTAAACAGTGCCACTCCATAATCATTAGGCTAATGAAAAGAAAAATGACCAAATATTTCCTTTGGGTGAACATGACCTAAAAATAGAGACCAAGTGTTATGATAGAACCGTCAGAAAATTCAACATGAACTGTCCCCTTAAAAAACATCACAATGCATATGAACAATAGAATAGAGATAAAAAATTTCCCCCATGGACCCGAATAGAAATAATTAAATAGTTTATATGATATTATAAAAAAAATTGTGAAATATAAGTACATAACTAATGAAAATAAACATTATATAAGTAAATGGCACAATATTAGGTAAAGATGGCAAACAAAAATACAATATAAACAAAAATAGAATTTAGAAACAAATAACATAAACCATCCCAATGAATCATTGATATCTAAATTTTTTTGACCTGAACCATTTCCCCATTTACAAGTGATACCTATACCACGAGAGAAAAAATGACGGTCTACCCACATTCTTCAAAACCCATATCTTGCACATGGTTATAGGGTATCTCTATTGACCTAATATGAATGATAAATGAATAAATAATATAGTGTGATAAGTTGATAAATTGGATGTTCATGTAATACATATAAAGTGTTCAATTAATACATGCGAGACACACACACATGATAATATAACACGTAATTCACATACTATGAAATATGTCGGGTTGTTTTGGGCTAAATAGAATAATTTTACACCTGAATAATCCTATTTTGGATCTATGATAATATGATGAAATAACATTATCTCTAAAAATATTTAACCCTTACCAAATATGAATGGTATATTATATTAAAGTCACACGATCATCCCTTGATCATGGGAGATGTCGCATTGTAAGTTCCCTTTTCAATCCACCTTGAATAAGGGCACACTAAATAGGTCCAATACATCCTATTATATGAAATAGTGAACTTCATAGTACACTATACACACCCTTCATAGATTTTCGTACTAAAAAAAGGTTCCCAACCACTACCATAAAGTGTAGGGTAGGGGAATTGAAATGTACTCAAGCTAACCCCCTCATCATGTATTGTCTCAATGAAAAGATCTCAACCACTACCAGTCGGTGCATGGATGGGTTCACTATATTATATTAAACCCAATCCCCTTGGGAAAAGGATCATTATAATCCCATTTCCCCAAAATTATTCTTTATATTCATCCTAACATCTAATCTCACCATCCCCCATAAAAAAACATGCACACACAAAAGAAACAACAACGGGGGAACACACCCCATCAAAAATATAATCATTAAGGAAGTATTCACATTGGTATTTTAGCCAAAAATCTCTTCATCCATCTATATCCATAGGATAAAATCCTCAATATATATATATATATCAAACAAACCTAACATTTTTAGACTCTCATAATTATAATATCAACCATAAAATAATCTTCTAGGGTCCCTCATACCTATCTATACCCTTTATGTTTCCATGAATATATATCATAAACTATACGATACTTTGACACCAAAAATATATATATGACCACCCAACACACATAACATTAATCGTCATATAGAAACAACTCACCGGGAGATAAAAAACCATATTTACATAAAATCCACAATGATTTAGAAAATTGGGCATCAACCACATGATGTAAAATTTAATAAAACACCAAGATCTTCCAACGATACATTTTAAAACCTATAAAAATAGAATTTAAAAATCATTTAGAATGTTAGAATGTGATTTCATACAATTCTAGGACCTTGGATAAAACCCAATTAAAACATTCATTAGAAAAACCCACTTATATATTGAAGTATAATTTAAAAACACATCTATACATTCACCTATTATCCATTAACATTTAATTAAATATACCAACATATAAAATGAAACCTAATTCCCAATAAAATATAACATTCAACCAAATGAAAATAACAATAAGGGCCACTAAAATAAATTTTACTATGGAACAACTCTCAAACTTTTTAGAAACCTATGTCGTCTATGTTGACTTTTAAGATGATGTGTTCCCATTCGGATATATTGATGTGGCCACTCAATTCATGAGTCATGTCAACCCTACTATTAAAAATTCCAAAAAAATGAATACAAAAAAACATGAGACTAAAAAGTTTCAAGGCCACCTACCTCCGAAAATGATCCTTATGTTCATTCTAATCTCATACTACCCAATTCTATGTCCATGAAAACATATATGGTCAATAAAAACCATCAAATTAATAAAAAAACATTTAAAACTAAAATCATAAATTTTAATAATAAATTCCTGACTCTCCAAAAAACAACATGAAATATAATCAACAAGTCAAAGGGTGCATTCCACTTCTGAAACACTACTGTACCAAAGGCACACGACCGACAAAAATGAAATTCTTAAATAAACTATAAATTAAATAATAAATCTCAAAACCCCATAATTAAATATAAATGGAAATTTAACACACGTAAATGATCAATAGGGGATGGAGTACATCCTCTTGACACCTCCTCTATGAGCTACATGAGAATTACTAATCAAGAAATTTTATTTTCCATGTTTTGATGAAATCGTCACTCTAAAACCCAAACAAGGTAGGCCAAAAATCAAATGAATGATAGGGAATAAATAATGAGACAAGGAATGTTATATAAACATGAATATATGTGATGAAATCCTACAAAATGATAATGAAAAAAGGGGATACCGGGGGAGATAACATATATTTAATGAATATTTCCCAATATTTCTCAATGACCAGAATGTGATAAAGCCTAGGTGGTTCCAAAATTGTACACCATACCAATAAATTTAAAATATACCATTAAAAAATACTATAATTAGTCGTGGCCTACACAAGGGATTCACATTGTGGTACACCATAATCTTGGTAGATCATACTATATACTCTATGGGTTTTGGTTGAACCACCATTGTTAGAGAGTCCACCTATCAAACAAGAAAATTTATGATGTAACCCTAATTGGCCATGACTTGACTTCCCATTAGTAGAGGGTCATATCAATTTTCCAAAAACCTCATGGAATGGTCAACCTAGGTTATTCCTTGAACAATGGTACACTATACTTTGTTTACACCCAAACACGAGAACTCGATATGGGAACTCATCCACTAAACCACCTCTCCTGAAACATCCAATGAAATATTTAATGCACAGTTAAAACCCTAGGCCCTTCATTAAAATGAAAACATTAAGACATAACCTATTTTTAACAACCTGTAATGAATTGAGTTGTTAAAAACTCCCCACCATATTACATATCATCCTATAGAGTTAGCTGTTATTATTCAACTATAAATATTTTCACACCTCAATAATGAATTTGTAATCAACTTGTATAATATCATCAAAAAAAACTCATGCACTTATACTATGAAACTCTAATACCAACATGTATTATCCACCAAAATATGATCTCTCCACTCCAAAAGTGTCCTACATATCAACTAATGTGTATTTCTCCATACAGATTATCATTTCACTGTGATCCATCCATAAATTTTCCCAGTGTAGTTTCTACATCATCAAATATTTTTATGAAACAAACACACAATTTTCACCTATATTTGATAATCTAAAACCTCTTAGATGCACCAACTATCAAACTATATCTTTTGTCAGTCATGATAAAAAAACGCTCAACGGAACCATAGAATCACTGAAATACCTAAAAAAATGTATTAAACCACCACTAAATGTAATTCCATGGTTATATCCTCAAAAATCCAAAATCATCTTCATAATCTACCAATTTGTATGGATTCATTCTGGAAGAACTCACCTGTATACTCCACTACATCCACAACCTTGAACAACATGAGGTTGATAAAATCATGATGGATTTGATACATCTCATCATATATTTATCATTATTATCTCTTCATTGAACCAAAAAACATGATCTATACTACTCACATCTCATCCACCACCCAACCAAATGACTGGATATGTACTCCCCACTAATACCTAAGCACAAACCTACAACACATATTACTAAATATTAATATTCTTATCAATCATTGCAATTATCTTTAGGACACTAATTTTTTAATCAATAATTAATCATATGTCGTATAGTTCTCACCACTATATGAATCCACCGTAAATGTAAAATTATAGCTAGTGGAGTTAATTTCCATATTAATCACTTACATAAAACATCTCCCAAGTTTTCCTAATGAAGAAATCACTAAACTTACATTCAGATACTCAATCCTAAAACCAACTGTCCATTTTCGGATACGTAAATAAATGAATATTGTGAAATAACCACAACATAACAATTGAATGAAAAATCGATATAATTGGGTCATACCAAGAATATAAATGAAATTAAAACATGTTCAACACAACCATCATTTTTTTCTAATCATTATGGAATACTCAGACCACACCTACCAATCTCACTTGGAAGATTCAATGATAGAAACTTTAAATATTGGACACCAACAAAATTCAAGAATCAGTGTATCTATATATAGTAATTCTAAAATACAAGAAAATTCGTTTCAATGGGTATATGTTTCTTATTTAAAAAGTGCATTAAAAATTTTTATTGAAACAAAAACAAACATGTGGTCTAAAAATAAATATTAATCCAATCAATTTACACCAAAACCTATATCTCATAATCCTTGGAATTGTTTGATACTTTCCTGAAAACCGATTCCATTTTCAAAACCTTTTTGAAATAAAATATCGAAAACCCTATTTCCATAGTTTTTCTAAAAACCTGAGACCCTATTTATTTCAAAATCAGTTTCCCAATGAGATATTTTAGAGAAATGAACCTACAGAACCATTTTACAAACACCTTATCCCACTGGATATTTTTTCATTTAAATAACGAGTTTTTTCTATTAAAAAGTATTCTATTATAAAACCAAACTTCCCCAAAACAATTTCCCTATTGAATATAAATAATAATAATCACCATTAAACCAAATATCTTCTCAATTCCATATTATTATAATCAACCCTTATTAAATAATTATCGAAATATTGATTATATTATAACATTTATCAATTAACATGTCAAACAACACTTCCTAAAATAATGTGAATAATGTACTAGGAATTTTACTGTCATGATACATGAACAGATAACTATATCCTTATTAATACCTACCAGTCATCTTGAATATCTCTATTAGATATTGGAATGTTGGGTCGAATCCAATATCTCACTCATCATGGAGTTCCAAAGTACAAAACTAGACATTGTCATTAAGTTAGGTTTAAACTGATGTTATGATTATAAACCATTTTATTAATCTAAATCTTAAGTATAAAAAAGATATATCCACTATTAAAAACAATTACTCGACATATATTACACTCTTAAACCATTTGTAATTATCTGACCCAGATCGCCTGAATGACACCCAAGTGACGGTCATCACATGATATCATGCACACATCTACATACACCATAGGTTTTTCAAAAGAGGTGAGGGACATAAATAATCATGATGATACTATTACCTCTTAATATTATCCCATGGGTTGTGATCAAACCTATAAAAAAATTATCATTCCATATCTATAAAATATACACCACAAAACCTATAGAATAATAAACACAGAGACAAGAATTTCTCTGTAGTGTTGAATAGAATGAAACATATTACTATAAGATACAACATATCAGAACATAGGAAAAATAATTGATAAAAAAATAAAAAAAGAATCATATAAGTAAACAACACATTGAAATTACACAGGTTGAATAAAAACTGAAAATTAACAACAACCTCTATCCCAATGCACATAAGCCAACTTGTTGAATGATCATCATCCCTTGACATGTAGACTTATTCCATATTTACATATCTAAGTGATACCTATAACCATATTGAATTCAATAAGATATTTCCATATACATTGAAACACATGTCATGTATATGTGTATGGGTGAATCCAATGACCTGGTTGGAATCCCTAAGGACTTAACAATATTGACTTCTATTATGATAAATTATATATGTTTGAAATATATTTAAGGTTTATAATTCATGATAATGTAACACAATAATGTAATAACATAACACCCAAACCACATTCAATGATATATTCTAGGTCAACATGTACTAACTAGCCCACCATAATACATAACTATACAAACTTTTACTATTTATAAAGTGTGCCACCTCAAGCGATAAATATTTCCACTTACCTAAAGATGTAGGGTAAGTCCCAAATAAGGTACCTTGTTCATCCTCTAATAATGTTATATGTTGTGTGGAAGGTAACATAGTTTATTTCACTTAAGTAATTACACATTGAATAAATCCAAATCCAGTCCTTCATAGGGTAAATCTCACTAAATAGTTCCCAAGGAACTCCCTATAGAGATATCTGAATAAAAAATTACCCAACCACTACTTTATGATGTGGGGTAGGTTGAGTTGAAAATTAATTAGTACAAATCACTCATTATGAAATGATGAACTGAAATAAATTTTCCCATTTCCTTCTATTTCATTGTAGGGTTCACTATAAAGAGACAAATCCAATCCCCTCTATAAAGGTTTCACTATAAGACTCAAATCCAAATATTATTAATAATGGTTTCCCATGTTTCTTGTGTAATAAAATAAATTACACCAAAATAACAAAAACATAACAATAAATAACCAAGGCACACTACCCATAGCACAACTCATCTCCAGGTCCCCATTATCTCAAACAAATTCCATATATATCTCATTATTCATCTTTAACATATCGATAAACACCTAAGACCCACTTGTTCACAATTTACTAAAATTCCATGAATGATATAATTATCGTATCTCTAATAAGGGGATATATAAATGTAACATGAAATCTATTTCCAGGCCCATATATGAATATGTTTTTTATTAATATTATTTTTGATGAGTTTTCCAATGTCTTTAAACCTTGGTGGTTGGGATTTCATCATTGATGTCTATTTGTTTGAAAAAAATGCAGGTTCTGGTTGTGGAGAAAAAAGAGAAAACCGAAGAGGATCCATGAGGATATCCTTTTTTAGGGCAATGAATTAATATCTGAGTATGTATGCTTGTTTTAATTAATGGAGTTAAGGTACAAATGGGTCAAGTGTTACCATGGATTTTTGGTAAGTTGATAATACTTAAGGGGGTTCATATTTTTATAATGAAATGGGATGATAACTATTTTCAGACCAATTAAACTCCATGTATATTTAATACATACCCTGTATCTTTTTAATACACATTTGGTGAGTTGTTAGAGGCTGTGAACTAATTCAAGGCATGAAAAGAATACACATTGTGCAATTACTTTTCACATCATTTAATATTTAATCATAATAAATAATAACCTGTGGTGATTTTATTTTTTTTCATTTCCTTCTAAATAGAAATACATGACATGTATCTACATTATATGATGTGTAATGACATTAAATAAATTCTAATTTCCAAAGTAGTTCTTCAAAATGGTGTCGCACAATGAATATTTCCATTAACCAACAAGTGAAACTCTCTTAACGTGAAATTTTTCAATCTTATAGGCATTATTAGAGTGCCTCTCTGAATTCTACCCAACTTGATCATGTATTTAATAACTATTACATTGTTTTGGTTAGGTATTCCCTTATATTTCACCATTATGAGACCATTATAGTGTAATCTCTTGAATTAATGTGTTAATGGTTTTGATCATGGTTGGTTTTGATCTAAGATCCATCTTTTGATGTCCCACACCTTCTTGCTCTTGATTTTTTTGGAATCATTTTTTCTTGTATGTTAAACATAGGGTGTCTCAAAAACTAAACCCTATTTTTTGATAATTATCAATTGTCAAAAATATTTAAATTTAACTAAAATATGATGAACATGAATTAAATAAATGATAAATTAGATTATTCCCTAGAGTTTGATTGGATCTAATTTCATTTTGGCATCATCTATGGCTACTATTTGGGTGAGCGAATCCTTGCTTATAAATGAATTGATTTATAATTTCTAATATATTTATAATTATATGGATTATTGTTGAATTCTTGATATTGTTTCACCTTGAATTGGATTGTTTATTGAGATAATGAGCATTTTATTGGTTATGACCAATTGATAAATGAATTAAGAAATTGAAGGATAAATAGTCAGTTTCATAATTAACCATTAATCCCTTATGATGTGATATTTTTATATCCTTGTTGAAATTCCATGTTTTGTGATTTATTTTATGACATTTTTATATACTATGATTATCCTTGATTGTATGTTAAAATGATGATATATTAGGCTCGACACAGATTGTTTGTTGAAATCCTAATATTCTGGGATCAGTACAAATTTTATACAGAAATGCTGATATACTAGGCTTGGACCTAATGGGTGATTAAATTAAAATATAACTAGCCAGGACCTAATTTATTTTTGAAATTATTATATAGCGGCTTTCACCTAGGTTTTTATTAATTTATATACCTTGGTTATAATGTTATGGTTGGCATGGTCATTAGACATGATCAGAGACATTTTGACTTGGAAAAAAGGAATGTTATGTGATACCATCATTATATTTTCACATGGTTATAGTTTTAATGATCACAAGACATTCCTACATACATTCCATAACATCACCGAAGTAGGTTGAGGTGGAATTAATTTAATTAATTAATTAATTAATACACATGTTTAGTGAATTATTTCATACAATCATTATCATAGTGGTCATGTTTAGTCAAACTGGCTTCAACATACTCTATTTTATTGACACTGTATTAGGGAACCCATTCGGTACCCATCTAGATTATATAGATGTAGTTTTGGACAACAAAAATGTACCTTGTTGTTGATTTTTTTTAAATGGGAAAGAGTTTGGAGGTATGTCTGACATGGGGTTTGGGACTGGGGACTTTGGATGAAATATTTTACTCTTCTAGTCCATTATTTTTATTTCATCTATTATTTTTTTCACTCTATCATTTCATTAAATTATTTTTCTATTATTTATTAGATTACTCAGTTGGATCTGTTATTGGTTTTCTGTTTTCATCGTATTTTTTCAATTATTTCAACACACTGATATTTATTTAATATTTTTGAATGATTCCAATCCATTATAACTCTATGAATATGTTTATTGTATCCAAAATATACTTATTAAACACCATTTTTAATTCTATAGCCTCTGGAGGGTGGGGAGGCACAAATGAGTTTTCATAACCAACATGTTTTATCCACATGGGAGAGTGTCAGATCGGGGGACATTAGAAATATCTATTAGAGAACACAAGGTTTCATTTTTGTTTCATAACTATTTTGGAAAGGTTGAAATGGGAAATAATATTTTTCAGGGTATGGTAATGATTTGGTTCATGGGATGTAGCTAACCAATGTATAAGAGAAAATATGTGTTCTATGGAATGGATTGTATTTTTTATATTTATTGATAAAATTTATTTTAATTCACCTTAGTTAAATCAAATGTGTTGTGGTGTTATAATAATATGATATTATTATTTTTAGATTATACTTTTCATATTGTGTAGGAATATATGTGAACACAAGAATCCATAAAGGAACCTCTAAACATGTATTACCATCAATAGTTCCAAATAAATGCATATTTATTTCTTGTGTTATATACATTCCTGTAAAACTATGATATCACAAACATGTTATATCTGTTAAATTAAATGAATTAAATAATTTTTTATTTAATGATAAAAAACATGTAATCCATTTTTATAGAAACCAAGAGTTTTTTTCACTATTTTTTCACTTATTGAGGTGTATTTTGTTGAATGAATGTTTTCTAAGGTGTGTGTTAGTCTTCTAGAGAAAATCCATCCCCACCATATTTGAGTAGATAGTTAGGAGAGTGGAAATCAGAATTCTCATAAAATAGTTGAACCAGTGCTTACTATAGTTCTTGAGGATTATATGGATGTTCATCTTTATGATAGATTCATAAGGGTCAGGTGATCTATGGAATGAGAGAATATTTACATCATTCCATCGATGTCTCATATGATGAGATACTTCCAGCTATAGAATCATCCTATGATCCGAAGTGAAGGAGTGACCTTAGAATTAGAGATATGGATGGAGTCATTCCATATAATCTAAAATCATCTTGATACATCTGTTTATAGGAGGGGGAATCTTTACATATATATTCTTCATAGACAATCCAATAATTTTAGATACATTTTTGAGTAGGAATTCTAAAAAGAGGATTTACCATGTATGTAATTCTAGATGGATTTTCTGAGACATTTCTTTGACGAGTCATTGAGGAATGATATGTCTCATGAGTTTGTTCACTTGAAATAGGTGGGCTTGTTTGCAAAATACTACATTGATCTCTTGACCACAAAATAGTTCATTTCACCATATTTGAAAACAAATGAGATCTACGTGGTCAGTTTTTTTGGATGGTATATTCTATGAGATCATGTTGGTAGAGAACATTTATGTTAAAATATTTTGATAGATGTGATAAATCTAGAAATAATTATAGAAGGGAATATGAGAGTGGCCTCAATCAGTGTCTATTATCTCTCCATAGTGGAAACTATTAACTCTTCTTCCAGTGTAAATATGCATCGTTAATATATTTTTTATAATGGAAACAATGGTCAGAGCCATCGGGGTAGTAGGAAACCATATCAAGATCATGTTCCGTTAAATCGTGGTATGATAGGTCACCAGAGGCCTCAGTTTCTGTACCCATAATAGGATTGTTGTTATTAAAATATATTGGTGCATCAATATAGGGTTTTTATGGGAATTCCATACTATATTAATGGTAGTGAAATAGGATAGCATCCTATATATAGGAAGGACTTTGTTATTACACAATTGGTAGTTTTCTAAACATCCACAGGATGCTTGGGCTAATACATGGGATGTGGTTACCCCATGCAGGAACAGAAGTACCATGAAGAGGGTTTATCTATTAGGGGTCAGGCAAGAACCCTTGGAAAATGGGCTTCTTAGGTTCAGGTTAAGTACATTTCTTCAACTAACATTGAAGTGGGATTTTATACCATCATTGGTACAGTTTTCATATCTTCTACCCATTATTTTTTATATAGGATCATTACATGCCTTTTTATCATCTATTTTTGTAAATTTTCTATGAATATATTTGATGTAATTGGATGTTTTTTTGATAGTTAGACCACTTTTGGAAGTTAGGTCAGATAATATCACACATTTAAAGGCGTGTTTTCTAGAAATTGATTGTTAGAATTTATTTTTGGACACATTCATCTAAGAAACTATAGGTTTTGATTTTATTTTTGGGATAAATGGTCACTTATATACCAAGATCATATCGACTGTTACCACAGGAGAGTTCCATTTTCATCTCTAGAGGGAGGTAGCTATTTTCATAATTTTGAGTGGGATAATCTAGGTATTCATGCATGACCAATTCGATTCATATTTTATTATCTCGCTACTCGGAAATATAGTCTGGATCTTGATAATGGTGGAAATCATTAAGATTCATTTACTCCTTTGGATGAACATTTTTTTGTCTTCTTTCTTGATTAGTTCAATGGCTTCCCACATGAGCAAGAAATAGAGTTTATGAATGAGTTGGTAGTAGGAGCAGATCTAGTTTCAATCCCACATTATAGAATTGTATCAGAAGTGATTTGGGAATTGAAATTTTTGTAAGAAGATCTATACGCTAATTGTTTAATAATTCCCAGTACATATCCTTAGGGTACTCAAATTCTCTCCTCTAGTAAGGATGATGGGACTTTGCACTTTAGTGAGAATTGTCTTATATTGAAATAAATGGAGAATAAGAAAAACTATCATATTCTATGCATTGATGATTTTTTTGTTCCATTAATAGGTGATAAGATCTTCTATAATATATATATTAAATACGGATACCATCAGTTGAGGGGGATACCATTTTACATCATAAAAATTTAGGAGTTGCTATTTCTTCTATGAGTTCATTGCGATGTCGTTTGGTTTGACCAATAAACTAGTGGTATTCATGGACTTAAAGAATAAAATATTGGAATTTTTTATAGAATAGTTTGTGTTGTTTTTTTGATGACATATTAGTATAATCCCATTCAATATACTATCAAGTCTAACATTTTATCATCATCCTATGTACATTAAAGAGTAAATGATTTTGTCCAAGCTAACCCAATTTAGTTTTCCAATTAATAATGTAAACTTATTAGGCTATTTCATCTCATTGGAAGGATTATCAATAGACCAATAGAATGTTTTAGCTGTGGCATCAAGGGATCATAAGATAAATTTCATTAAAATTTATAGCTTTCTGGGTTAGCAGGTTATTATCCTGAATTTATCCAGGACATAGCTTATTTGGAATCATCGATGTCAAGGATGAACAAGAATTGGGAGATGTTTGTTTGGAATGATTCTTTGAAGCGATATATTCAAGATCTATGTGGAAGGATAACTGTAGAACATATCCTCACATTATCTATTTTTGTTAAATAGTATAAAATTTATTTTGATGCATTCATTGTTGTACTTAGTTTAGTCCTTATGCACAAGGATCGATTATTTACTTATTGATCTAGGAAGTTGAGGACTCATTAGAGGAATTTAAATGCTCATGAAGTGGAGTTAGTGGAAGTGGTACATGACCTAAAATGTTAGAGGTATAATCTAATGGCTGAGAGGTTTGTGGAACACATGAACCATTAGAGTCTCAGGTAAACATTTATCAACATGAAATAAACATTCACAAGAAACAGTTGACCTGGTATTTTCAGTCTTTCAACATTGAGTTGTATTATACACTGGTAATAGGAAGGAATTTAACCAATTAATTGAGCTGGAATACAAATATATAAAAGGTAAAAGAGTCCTATATTGGGTTGAGGTTAATGGAACTATTTTTAGACATAAATTTAGATGTTTAGTAGTGCTGAATATGAGTATCTTGAATATCAACATTTTTTATAGCCATGCATTTAGACTCAATCAATATAGGGAAGTTTTCTAGTCTGAAGGGATTAGTTCTAAGAGATAAAGTATATGGTTTGGAGACTCCAACAAGATTGTCCATTTTGTTTGGAAATTCACTACTCTTATTTGGATAAATATAGGTTCTTACAGGCTTATACGATGCGATGATGGGTGAGTTTCATGCTTCTAGATGGGAATTACATCAGATTTTGTAAATGTTGTATTGTGATATCTATATAGCATACAAGTGGCTGGGAATGAAGATGAATTTGGAAGTATTTTTGGTAATATATTTCATTTTATTATATATTAATGATGGGAATCAAATATTAGATGGTATTTTTCATCCATTTCCTGTTCTGGAGTGAAAATGGGGTGAATTCAAAATGGATATTCTGACTGGATTGCCCAAGAAAACTTGTAATAATGATGTTTTATTTTTGATTTTGGATCAACTGAAAATGTTATCCCATTTTTTAAATATCAGGGAGACCTTCATAGTTGATAATATGTACTGTCATTACATGCACAAGGTAGTTCAGAGGGACTGTATTATGAGGTGCATCTTCTCAGACAGAGATCCTCATTTCAAATCATGGTTCTATCTGTGTCTATAGAAGGAATTAATATCAAATTATTTATTGATAATGACCTAATATACTCATAATGACTATCAATGTGAGTGTATTATTTATGTTTTGGAGGATATGTCTTGAGAATTTGTTCTGGATTATGGAGGTTCATGGTTGCATCATTTGGAAGTCATGGAGTTTTCATATAATAATATACTATAAGTCTCTATCCTGATAGAACATTTAATGTCATTTTATGGAAGGTTTTTATGCACCCCTATTATTTGGATGGAGGTATCTATGTTTTCTCTTGTTTATCATAGTCTCGTTCGGGAGACGTCTAATCTGGTTTAGTTGGGGAGACAATGGTTGTTCATCTCATAGTACTGGATTGAAATCTTAAGTTTACGATCAGAGGTGACATCTAGAGTTCATGTTTGGTCATTGTGTTTTCCTTCAAGAGTATCCTCGATTGTGGAACACCCTAAAATAAAAACATGATATCTAGAAACTTGTTTTTCTAGCCCATATGAGATAGGTCATTGGGTTGGTCCAATGGGATATTGTTTATCCATGCCACAATGCTATTTTTAATTGAAAAATGTGGTCCATATATTAGAATATATGAGATATCAGTCACACCCTTCTCATTTGATAAATATAGAAGATGTTGATATTATTTTTGATTCATCCTTTGTGGATCATCCAATACAGATTGTGGACCATAGTGAGAAGTATATCCAAGGTAAGTAGATTCATTTGGTTCGAGTGAAATGAAAAACTATGTGAGATCCTTAAGTGACCCATAAAACGGAGTCTGATATGCAAGAATGGTGGATAGAATTGTTCATCGAGAACCAAAATTAATTCTTAGAGCATCTCAAGGATGAGAAGTTATATGTTGTAAAGGATTTATGATCACATCCTTTTACTAGCACGTGTCTCACTATCTTTTTCATTAATGTTATTTTTTTAATTTTTTCCCACATTTATAATCAATAGTGGTTGTGTTTATTTCATGGATGTTTGTTTTCTTGAATAGACATATAAATAGGTTGTGAGGAATGTTGATAAAACAAGAGGGAATCCACCCCAAGAGACTTTGTGGGGGAAAATGACCTAATGTATGTGGATGTATTTTATTTGGATTAATGGAGTCCATATATGAATGGGTCATGGTTTACTAGGATTTCATGCTATATCAAGAATCCCTACTGGGGGATTCAGTTTTTATAAGGAAAATGTGTAGAATAATATCTGAAGAGCAATTACAAACTGTGTAAATTTTATATAGAACATTCAATTCTCTACAAACACAACCCATGAGTGGTTACTGCCTGTTAAATGATTCATGAAAATAGGAGAATTCATCTTGTGAAATTATATTACACGTTGTTTAATATGCAACCAGAATAAATAAGAATCCGAGGTGACTAGTTTTTTGAAATATCAATCTTAAAATAAAAAAATGACTTCTAACAATAATAACCATTTTATATTTTTTAAATATAGGTTTTAAAACATGTCATTTGATTGATTTCTATATTATACTCACATGATGATATCTCACCTAGACATAAGGAAATATTCCCAGAGTGTTTAGGGCTCCATGATTAACTATAGATGTCCCGATGAAACATTTGATCCCCAGTAAGTGGATTTCGTTCAAATATTCATCCTCTTTGGTTGTTCTATGATTGTTGCAGTGTAATCTCATGAACATGTGAATTATTGTGTTTTTAATCAGTTTTGATCTAGGATTCATCTTGTGATCATGTACACTGTAACGACCCAAAGTTTCATTAATGGAAATCCCTTTTGATCTAGATAAATGTCTCTTTATGTTTATATAAAATGTCAACTTCCAAGGTTTTATGTTAAGAATTTCGACCGTTGCTAATATAGCCGTTGAACAGTGATCACATGATTAGTATAAATATAGGACTTTAACAAATCCATGTTACTCAGACAAAGGATGCGATGGCCTCATCCAGTAGAATTTCCCCATACGAAGCCCATTTGTCAGAGCTCGGAAAAGAGGTGGCGTCTTTGGGCATCGCTCTGGAGCAAACCCAAGCTGAGCTTCATCATGTCAAGCTTGAACGTGACCGTCTACAGGATATGTGGAAGTTGATTGAAATTACCACTCGAGCAATGTTATCCGAGCAACCCCAAGAGCCTGTCACCATTGCACACCTTACCCTTAGGTATTATGCGGCTGTTTTAAGGGGTTATGTAACAAATAAGAAGTACTATTTTCATGTACATTATTTTTTTGTATAATACTGAATGTAATTTCTAGTCATTTTTGATAAATTGTAAATAGTTTTTAAAGTACAAATGGTGTTTTTAGTTATTATTTAATTAAGAAATCTATTTTATTAAATTAAGGGATTTTTGAATTAAATAATATTTAAATAAAATAATAATATTATTATTAAATTAATTTTTATTAAATATAAATGATCTTATAATTTTATGAATGCAATTAAAATTTCTATTAAGGTTAGAAAGCTATTTCTATCAAAACCCATGAATTTTCGATAAATGTCGGTTTTTATTTCAAAAGTGAAAATTATCATATTTAGAAAATTATTTAGATAAAATAAATGTTATTTCTGGAATCCGGACGTTGAAATTATCCAACGGTGAATTTTTCATATCTTTCAAATACAGTCAAATTTTTGGGTAAAAATTAAATACCGTTTAAATATAAAATGTGTTTTATGACATCATAATGAACCAATAGTGATGTAATAAAATAATATAATATTTATGTTCGGCCAATATATGTTTTAACATTAAAATAATGTGATTTTTAATTTTTTTTACTTACTTTTAAAAACATTAATGGACCTCTCAAAACTTATTCAACACCTTTCCTTTTTAAATTAATTTCCATGGGAGTGTGACTCACCTCCACAAAATAAACCCTAATATTTTAAGAATTTCGGACTTTGGCCTTATAAAATATTGTCTTCCTCTTCCCTTTTCCAAAAACCATGGGCAAAAACCATGGGTTGGTTTGTGGTTTGGATTAATTTAATGTAAGAGGACCCAAACCTAAATAATAATGAATTCCCTCAACTTTCCTATATAAACCCACCCTAGCTCCCACTTCCTCCACACTCAAAGCCCTTGGAGTTCATACATACTCTGCCCTACTCTCTCTAGAATCCTCACAAGGTTCCCCAAGCTCCCAAGAATCCTCTCACAAGCCTCTCTCCAGCCTTTGAAAGCACACTTCCAAATAAGGGTTTTTCTTCCTTTCTCAATTTTGTCCAATTTTCTTTAAGTTGTTTTTACGTTTTAATTTCAATTATGAATGTTGGGGTGTGGTTTTGAACCTCCCTCATACATTCCTCTTTATTTTTTAATGATGGGAGACCCCTTTCTCTCTCATTAAATTCCTCCCATGTACACCCGTTACTATGCTAAAATTCCAAAAGGAACTTCTCTCTCCTCTTTTACATTCAAGCAATACTTTTGTATCTTGAATCTAAATTCTATTACAATTTTTGGGACATGAATATATATGACCTCTTTACTGTCCATTAAATGTAAATATGATGAGTAACCCCTTTCACTCTCATCAACCATCTTTATGAATTCTTATGTCATGTCGTTACGCTGCCGAAATCACACCAATTTTCTAAGCCAATGCCATTGTGTAGTGAATACCATGCCCATTTATCCATCAAGGGTATTAAACTTTATGCACATTTAATTGTTGATTATAAAGTTTCATGTATGAATTCCATATTCCTTCATCGTGGAATAAATGATTTTGTTTTATGAATCCATGTTTTATGATCCATGTGGCACACTTATGCATGAAATGAAATGTTTAAGAAGGGTACGCCCTTATAGCGCTCCAATGCATTGGGTAAAGTATAATATCATGATATGTCATGTGCAATGAGTTTTGACTCATGCTAATTCAAATTCAACTATAGTTTACTCGTGCTTCATGTGCAATGAGGATTTACTCATGCTCTATGTGCAATGAGCCTTGGATCATGCTAATTCCATGTTAAGTGTTGTTGCCACATTTCCATGTTATGATTATCCTGATTTATCATGCCTTTATGTTCATGTTTCTTATATGCTCTATTTATATGCCTATTGTCTAACATGTATTGTAATCCTCATGTTATTCCATGTGTACTCCCTTACTGGGCTTTATAGCTCACCCTTTTCTTATGCATGACCTCAGGTTATCCCATGCAATGCTATGTACGAGGGAATGTAGTGGTCATGTAAAGGATGTTTTCAATAAAGATGTTGTATTTCATGTTTCAAGTTTTTATGTAATGATCCAAATCCCCAAATACACTAAACCTTTCGATCTTCTTTGATGTATCAAGTGATGTTTTATTTAATAAATCATGTTTATGTTTGTAATAAAAGCAGGGTTGTCATAGTTGGTATTAGAGGATAGGTTTAGTTATTTTTGGGATTAGGAAACCCTAGTAAAGCCTTATATACAAGACTAAGTATTATGAAAAAATCCCTATGTTTTGGTAAGTACTGAGTAAGTGGTTTATCAAACAAATACATCCATGTCTGGATACGAGCAGGTAGAGGAGGCTCTGGCACAGATGTATCATAGGTTTAAAACCTGAAAACACCGGTTTGTGCTAGACTCGAATGAGAACTAGTGCACGACAACGTGCCTTTCTGCACTCTTGGTTTCCGACACTCTCATGGGATATGTTTTGTTAAATTCAAAAGCTTAGTATGAACCCTTATTAAGGGAATTAAAAAAATGCCCCTATGAATATATGTTAGAAAGTAGATCATGAGAAGCCTAGATTGATGCCTATAGAATCATGAGTATGGAAATAAAAGTTTATTTATAAGTCATCAACTTTTGTCTTTGGATTACCCTTTATGTGTTACCCCTAACTTTCCTTTTATTCCAGCCAATGGCTGGTAATAGGAGGATTCGGGCTAATAACCGTTGTGATGATCAGTGTGATGACTGTACTAATGAGATGCCCAATCCAATGGGACCGGGAATCGTGAACTTTGTCACGCTTCTCTCTCAGCTAACTCAAGTTTTGAATAGAAAAATGGGTCAAGAAGAATGTCCAAACCCCCCAAAGAAGGAACAAGTCACTATAGAGAGCTTCATGAGGCAAAGGCCTCCTAATTTTAGTGGATCATCCGATCCCACGATCGCTAAACAATGGATCAAATCCATTGAAAAGATCTTCCCCATCCTTCAATGTTCTGAACAAGATAAGGTTCTCCTGGAAGCTTATCGTATGGAGGGTGAAGCTGATAATTGGTGGACACTGATCAATAATACGAAGCCTGAGGAGGAGATCGAGGCATTGGAATAGAAGGATTTCCAGAATATTTTTTTCGATAAATATTTTCCGCGCACCCTCCGACTTAAGATGGAAAGGGACTTCCTTTACTTGAAGAAAAAAGATGAAGAATATGTTGGAGCATATGAGGAAAACTTCACAAGGCTTGCACAATACGCTTCCAGCTTTGTCATTACCCCCGAATGCATGGTTGACCGCTTCTTTGGTGGGCTGAAGCCTAGCTTGTGGAAAGCATTATCAATCTGTGACTTCGACATCTATGAGGAAATTGTCCGATGTGCCCTCAAGGTCGAAATGGAGATTTGGGAATCATAGGGGTATCATGGGGACAGGAAGCGTAAGGTGGACTTAAATGCTGGTGGTCCGATGGATAAATCCAACGGTGCTAAGAAGATCCAGCACCCCACTTTCCAAAAGTACGGAAAGAAGAACCCTAGAAATATCCTTTAAGGGGACGAGAAAATGCTTCAGGTGTGGAAGAGATGGGCACCTAGCTGTTAACTGTCGGCAAGAAAGACCCGCGGTTGCGACAGAGGAGAGGAATGCTCCGTTCGAACCTCAACACGTTGTTAAATGCAACAAATGCAAAGAACTGAGTCATTTTTCAAATCAGTGCCCTAATCCAAAGGTTTTCGGAGACAACCAACAACCTCCAAGGCAGCAAGGAAGAGCTTTTTCCATCACTTCTGCCGAAGTGAACCCCAACAATGAAGTGGTGACAAGTATGCTAGTTATTCATTCAAGAATAGAGAATTTACTTTTTGATTCAGGTTCTACGCATTCTTTTATATATTGAAAGTTTAGTAGAGAAATCCCAGCACCACCACAAATCATGGATGTAATGATGTCGGTGAGTACGGAAAATGGGGAAATCATTGCATCCCATGAATATAAGTCCTCCCCTGTTATAATCTGTGGCTTTAATTTCTTGGAGAACCTTGTCATACTCCCTCTAGTGGAATTTGATGCTATTATTGGCATGGATTGGCTTTCCTAATGTAGAGCCAACATAAATTATCGGGAGAGGAAAATCACACTCCATATAGAGAATCGACCCCCGATTCATTACAAGTGTAAGGAGGAAGATTAATCTCCTTTAGCTCTATCATATCAAGTATGGTTATTGCTTCCCTATGAGCAGGCGTATCTGGCTCAGATGATTGAGTCCAAGTAAGAAACAATCCTTGACGAAATTCCTATTGTGAGGGAATTCGCTGAAGTGTTTCCCGAAGAACTGCCTGGTCTTACTCTTAGAAGAGATGTTGAGTATTCAATTGAACTTATACCCGAGGCATTAAAAATATACAAGACTCCATATTGAATGGTTGTTGTTGAGCTTGAAGAGATGAAGAAACAACTACAGGAGAATCTGGATAAAGGGTTTATACGCCCAAGTGCTTCACCATGGGGTGCACCAGTCCTCTTCATCATGAAGAAGGATGGGTCAATGCGTCTTTCCATCGATTATCGTGAACTTAACAAAATCACGATAAAGAACAAGTATCCTCTCCCAAGAATCAATGACTTGTTTGATCAGCTGTGTGGATCACAATACTTCTCCAAGGTGGATTTACAGTTGGGATATTATCAAGTAAGGGTGAAGAAGTAAGATGTCCCCAAGACTGCTTTTCGCACAAGATATGGGCACTATGAATTCATAGTAATGAATTTCGGACTCACCAATGCTCCAACAATATTCATGGACTTGATGAATAGAGTCTTTAGAGATTAACTTGACATATTTTTTGTAGTCTTTATAGATGATATTCTAATATACTCCAAATCCCAGGAGGATCATGAGGAGAATTTAAAAACTGTATTAGAGACTTTGCGCAAGGAGAAGCTCTATGAAAAGTATAGAAAGTGTGAGTTCTGGTTTAAAGAGGTCTCATTCATGGGCCATATCATCACAATCAATGGGATATATGTGGACCCCTCCAAAATAGATGCAATTGAGGGTTGGCTGAGGCCAACATCGGTAACAGATATCCGTAGCTTCTTGGGGTTAGCTGGATATTATCGATGATTTGTGAGAAATTTCTCATGATTTTCCAACCATCTTACAAAAATAACTCTAAAGGGAGTACAATTTTCTTGGAGTGATGAATGCGAAGAAAGATTCAAGGAGTTGAAAAGGAGGCTTATCACTGCGCCAGTGCTAACTTTACCCACAAGTGGGGAACTTTTTGTTGTTTTCAGTGATGCTTCAAAGAAGGGCTTAGGTTGTGTGCTGATGCAGAAAGATAAAGTAATATCCTATGCCTCATGGAATTTGAAAATCCATGAGTGAAACTATCCAACGCATGATCTGGAGTTAGCGGCAGTGATCTTTTCCTTGAAAATTTGGCGGCATTATCTCTATGGGGAGAAATGCAAGATATATACTGACCACAAGAGTCTTAAATATATATTCACACAGAAGGAGCTTAATATGCTCCAGAGAGTATGGATAAATCTCATCAAGGATTATGACTCTTCAATACATTACCACCTTGGGAAAGAGAACAAGGTGGCAGATGCCCTATGTATAAAGGACCCGATGATTCTATCAATGATAAGAATTGAGAAGGATCCAATCTTCTTAGACTTGATGAAGAAGGACGTGGGAATCATAAAGAAGGGAACATCATCAGTCCTTTCAAAAATGATTGCCCAACCATCTCTTTTGGAAAGGTTAAAGGATGATCAAAAGGATGATGTGGGAATTCAAGAAAAAGTGGAAGCTATCAAAAAGGGGAAATCCTCGGAGTTTAATGTTAATGAAGAAGGAATTGTGCGGTTTGGGAAAAGACTATGTGTTCCATCATGTCCGGAGCTGAAGAAGGAACTTTTGGATGACGCACATAGTTCAAATTTCTCTATTCACCTAGGGAGCACAAATATGTATCGAGATCTCTGAGAAAACTATTGGTGGGATAATATGAAGAAGGAGATGACTGAATGTACATCAAAGTGCATGGTGTGTCAGCAAGTGAAGGTAGAGAGGCAGATGTCTAAGGGGATGATTCAACCATTGCCCATACCAGAATGGAAATGGGAGAACATCACCATGGAATTTGTCACCGGACTTCCAAGGACATCCAAAGGCAATAATGCAATCTGGGATGTTGTGGATCGTCTTACAAAGACTGCACACTTCATTGCTATTCGAGAGGATTTCTCATTGGATCAACTGGCACAGATATATATCAGGGAAGTGGTAAGGTTTCATGGTGTACCACTATCTATTGTGTCTGACCGAGATCCACGATTCACCTCTACGTTTTAGAAGAGTCTTCAACATGCTCTGAATACTGAACTGAACTTCATTACGGCCTATCATCCTTAAACTGATGGCCAATCCGAGCGAACTATCCAAACACTTGAGGATATGTTGAGAGCATGCTCAATGGACTTTAAAGGAGGATGGGATGAACATCTTCCTCTGGTTGAGTTCTCTTATAATAACAGTTTCCACTCGAGCATCCAAATGGCACCATATGATGCCCTATATGGGAAAATGTACAGAACACCGACATGTTGGGATGAGGTCGGTGAACGTAAGCTGCTTGGACCAGAAATGGTCGAGGAAATGGTGGAGAAGGTAAAAACCATTCAACAACATATCAAGGCAGCTCAGAGTCGACAGAAGAGTTATGTAGATAATCGTCGACGAGACCTTGGGTTTAAAGTTGGAGACTTGGTGTTTCTACACATATCTTTGTGGAAGAAGGTCATGAGGATTGGAAGGAAAGTGAAGTTAAGTTCAAGGTACATCGACCCCTTCAAGATTATTGATCATGTCGGGGCTGTGGCCTATCGACTAGCACTTCCACCTGCCATGGAAAAAGTACATGATGTCATTCATGTATCCCTCTTAATGAAGTACATACCAGACCCTTCCCATGTACTCTCTTCTAAGGTGGTACAATTGGAAGATGATCTTTCTTATAAGGAGAAACCAGTGAAGATATTTGATCATAGAGAAAAAGTTATACAAAATAAGACAATGCCCCTCGTCAAGGTGTTGTGGAGAAACCACAAGTTTTAAGAAGAGATTTGGGAATCGGAGGAAATGATGAAGCTGAGTTAACCACATATATTATAGTGTGGGAAAAGAAAAATTTCGAGGGCAAAATTTCTTAAGGGGGGAATATTGTAACGACCCAAAGATTCATTAATGGAAATACCTATTGATCTAATTAAATGTCTCTTTATGTTTATATAAAATGTCAACTTCCTTGGTTTTATGTTAATAGTTTTTACCATTTCTAATATAGTCGTTTAACAGTGATCACATGATTAGTATTAATATATGACTTTAACAAATCCACGTTACCCAGACAAAGGAAGTGATGGCCTCATCTAGTAGAATTGCCCCATACGAAGACCATTTGTCGGTGCTCAGAAAATTGGTGGCGTCTTTGGGCTTCTCTCTGGACCAAGCCCAAGCTGAGCTTCATCATTTCAAGATCTAACGTGACCATCTACAGGAAAAGTGGAAATTGATTGAAATTACCACTCGAGCGATGTTATCCGAGCCACCCCAAGAGTCTATCACCATCGCACACCTTAACCATAGGTCTTATGTGGCTGTTTTAAGGGGTTATGTAACAAATAGGTAGTACTATTTTCATGTACATTATTTTTTTATATAATTATGAATATAATTTCTAGTCATTTTTGATAAATTGTAAACAGTTTTTAAAGTACAAATGGTGTTTTTAGTTATTATTTAATTAAGAAATCTATTTTATTAAATTAAGGGATTTTTGAATTAAATAATATTTTAATAAAATATTAATAATATTATTAAATTAATTTTTATTAAATATAAATGATCTTATAATTTTATGAATGCAATTAAAATTTTTATTAAGGTTTGAAAGCCATTTCTGTCAAAACACTTGAATTTTTGATAAATGTCGGTTTTTATTTTAAAACTGAAAATTAACATATTTATAAAATTATTTGGATAAAATAAATGTTATTTCTGGAATCAGGATGTCAAAATTATCCAACGGTGAATTTTTCCTAATTTTCTGAGACAGTCAAATTTTTGGGTAAAAATTAAATACCATTTAAATATATAATGTGTTTTATGACATCATAATGACCCAATAGTGATGTAATAAAATACTATAATCTTTATGTTCGGCCAATATATGTTTTAACATTAAAATAATTTAATTTTGGGTTTGTTTTACTTACTTTTCAAAACATTAATGGACCCCTCAAGACTTATTCAACACCTTGCCTTTTTAAATTAATTTCCATGGGAGTGTGACTCACCTCCACATAAGAAACCCTAATATTTTTAGAATTTAGGAATTTGGACTTATAAAATATTTTCTTCTTCTTCCCTTTTCCAAAAACCATGGGCAAAAACCATGGGATGGTCTGTGGTTTGGATAAATTTAATGTAAGGGGACCCAAACCTAAATAATAAATAATTCTCTCACCTTTCCTATATAAACCCACCCAAGCTCCCGCTTCCTCCTCACTCAAAGCCACTAGAGTTCAACCAAACTCTAACATACTCTCTCTATAATCCTCCCAATGTTCCCCAAGCTTCCAAGGATCTTCTCACAAGCCTCTCTCTATCCTTTGTAAGTACACTTCCAAGTAAGGGTTTTTCTTCCTTTCTCAATTTTGTCCAATATTCTTTAAGTTGTTTTTCCCATTTAATTTCAATTCTGAATGTTGGGGTATGGTTTCTCAAATCCATAATACTTCCCTATTTATTTTTGAATGATGGGAGACCCCTTACTCTCTCATTAAATGCCTCCCATGTACATCTGTTACTATGCCGAAATTCCGAAAGGAACTTCTCTCTCCTCTTTTACATTCAAGAAATACTTTTTTATAATGAATCTAAATTACATTAAAATTGTTTAGAAATGTATATATATGACCTATTTACATTCCATTACATGTAGATATGATGAGGAACCCATTTAACTCTCATCAAACATTTTTATGAATTCTTATGTCACGTCGTTACGCTGCCGAAATCACACCGATTTTCAAAGTCAATTCCATTGTGTAGTGAATACCATGCCCATTTAATCATCAATGGTATTCACCTTTATGCACATTTACTTATTTATCATAATGTTTCATGTATGAATTCAATATTCCTTCATCGTGGAATAAATGATTATTTTTTATGAATCCATGTTTTATGATCCATGTAGCACACTTATGCATGAAATTAAATGTTTAAGAAGGGTGAGCCCTTATAGCGCTCCAATGCATTGGGAAAAGTATAGTATCATGCTTTTTCATGTGCAATGAGTGTTGAATCATGCTAATTCAAGTGAAATGAGGGTTTAATTGTGCTTCATGTGCAATGATGATTTACTTTTAAAGGCCTGTAAATTTCAAGGAAATTTTTTTCTTAATTTTCTTTGGAATTTTACAAGAGCGCAGTTTCTGACGGCACCTGATTCTGAGGCCCGGTGTGCCCAGAATCATGATCCGAAGTTTGGCTCGGGTACATTCAGTGAACGAACGAGTGGGTTTTTTAACTTTTGAAATGGTGCTCGGAATCAAATTCTGAGGGCACCAGTGGAATCGTAGTGCCGGTATTTGCTTAGAAACGCCTCTTCTGGAGTTGCGTTTTCTCTGGTGTGGTTTTTAATTTTTGGGCATTAAGTTAAGAAATAAAATAATGTGGTACCACAAACTTTATTTTATTTCACTTAAAGCTTCTTAAAGCCACTTAAAGCTTCTTATGCTGAGTTAAAGCAGATAGGGTGTAATTCAAAATATCCTACCCTCTTGGTAGGATATTTGTGAGGTGGGGCCTACACGAGCCCCATCGTTTCTTTTCCCCTAAGTAACGCACTTGCAACCCCCCTCTTAAATGAAAGTCAACTGGGGCTTTTCCTTAAACTCTTAAAGGCTCCTATTAATTGGGCGGTTTATTCGTTGAAATTAATTCTATTAATTAATGGGTCATTACTTAGTTTGTTTTACAATGTGTTGGCATGTTAATAAAATAAGAACAATGCTTGTCTTATTGAATATTACTCGTTGAGAGGATTTAGAGAGGACTCCAAGGCTTGAGATCTTCATCCTCCTTCGCGAAGAATGTGAAGAACGCAACGAACGATGTCACCCTCGGAGATCGACGACGCGACGCCGTGTTCCGTGATGCCGACGATTCTCCCTTCGCGATGCTTCTTCCACGATGATCCATCCCCGCGACAATCTTCGATCAGCATCTTGTGGTAGGGGATTGCGGTCCTTTTATTTCTTTTTGGATTATAACATCAACATGGATTTAATTGTTATAGTTAAATCTGTATGTCCTTGATACTCAGAGTTCGTCGACGCGATGCCGTATACCGCGATGACGCGACGCCCTTCCGTGACGTGACGATCATCTTCTACCACGACGGTCAATTCCGCGAAGAACTCGTCCGACGATGACGACGAGGTAGGGGTTGTTTCGAAAATGATTTCTTTTACCTATGCTTGTTTCCTTCAAGGAAAGATTTTTATTAGAGGACTTGGTTTATCAATTGCTGGGATTCATGGTCTTGTTTCAAACCACTAACACGGTGGGTGCGGACCAACGAAAAAGTCCGAACCCACCGCCCTTTTATTCTTGGTGTGCGGAACGGCGGACAACGACAAAACGGGCCGAAGAGACGATTTGTTGATTCCACAGTGAAGGACGGGACCCGGGATCAGCTACGGCGCAGACGAAAATGAAATCGGACCACTGGAGCTACTCTAGTGGCCCGCAGAGTCCACCGGCGGTGCGGGTCGCCGGCGCGGCTGAAGCCGTGGCGGCGGCAGCCGATAGACCCGCGACCGCACGAGTCCGGGGAAACACGGGACGTGCATCTTCCACGTCCGCTGACCAAGCGCAGCCCCACGCGGGGCCGCGACATCACTTCATGAGGGGCCAGCTGGCCCCCGCGGCTTCCTTTGCTCGGCCGCTCGGCCGAGCCGAGCAGAGCCGAACCGACCCTCCGACCGTGTCACGCCCAGGCCGGGCCGGCCAGCGCCCAACCGGGTCGGACCCGGAACTGGGTAGGGTCATCCCGGTTCGGGCCGACCCGGGGGGGTTTGGGCCGGGTCGGTCCGGGCCCAGACCCCCCGTTTCCAGACTTTTTCGGTCTTTTGCTCATAACTTGAGCTACGAGCCTCCGAACGACGTGCCGTCAGCGGAGATGTGATCCTTGGATCGAGACAGTCATTTCAGTATATCACACTCAAGGTTCCAGAATACTTTGGGTTCGACCAGGTTGGTTCGCACACGAAACTAACCAGGCCCTAGGAACGGAAACGCTCATATCTTGAGCTTCGGACGTCCGATTGACGTGTCGTCGGCTTTTTTGAATTCCTCTAAGTGAGAAGGATCTGTTGGCTTACTCCGCCCGAGGTTTGGATATAGGTGGAGTATGGTCGGGTTGGTTTTTCCTTAAAAACCAACCGGGCTCCTGGAACGAAAAAGCCAATAACTCTTAGACCGGGCGTCCGATTGACGCGCCGTCTGCGACGTTGAGTTCCTATAGACGATACGGAACATTTGGATACATCAAATCTGGACTATGTGTCAGTTGATGTATCAACCTCTCGGCTCATGGAGCGAACCCTCCCGAATGAGCTTGCTGTGTGCAGGAACCCTAGAGCCTGTTGCGGCTGCTACTGTGACGACGACGACTGTGCAGAGATCCTCAGTGGATTCGACGGCGATGACTACATCACTCAACGATCCTTTGTGGGTCAGTGCTACCGATCCTGTGTGGGTCCAATCCTATGTGGATCAACGCTCAGTGGTCCTGTGTGGGCCAGCGCCTACAGATCTTGTGTGGGTCCAATCCTGTGTGGGTCTTTACGGGGGTTAGTTACCTATCGATCCTTTGTGGGTCATTGCGGGGGTTAGTACCTATCGATCCTTTGTGGGTCCGACGACTTAGATGGATCAGTGATCATCTCTATCGTCATTTGAAGAAGTATACCTGTGTGAGATGAAACCCTGTTTTTCTTTCGTTTGCGGATTGTGTTGGGATATCCTGTGTGGATTTACGTTTTGCATTCCTTTGTGGATTGTGTTGTGCTATCGTGTGTGGATTTAAATTTTTCTTTCCTTTGTGGATTGTGTTGTGCTATCCTGTGTGGATTTAAATTTTGCTTTCCTTTGTGGATTGTGTCGTGCTATCCTGTGTGGATTTACGTTTTTCTTTCATGTGTGGACTGGGTTGTACTAGGGCTCGGATATTGGAGCCGAACGAGAATTGATGACTTAGGTATATGTATGGGCATATACCTAAGCCATGCCGGATGTTACTTCGTGATTGTATCTATCCTTTGTGGATTCTAGGAGACCTTTGGGGGTCTTGGGGTCCCTAATGAGTAGCTTATACTCACCCCTGCATGGGCTATGCCCGCACTACGTTATGTTGGTTGCAGACGACGGACAACGCTGATCGTGGTGGAGGCTTGGAGAGCTGGACGATACCTGGAGGTGGACCACTGGGTGGGACATACTCGGAGCGGTCGGCTGGACCCGAGGAGTGGTGGAGGCTATGTGTACCTACCATTCAGGTGGAACTTCCAGTGGACGGCTCGACGTTGTGGCTTTACTTTTCAGTTGTTGTTTTCCCTTTCGAGTTGTACTTTTCTTTCAGTTTGGGTTTGTATTCTGGCCCACTTGCTTTCCGCACATACTGTTGTACCAGTTTTTACTTAGTGTTTATGTAAAGACCCGTAAAATTCAAGGAAATTTTTTTCTTAATTTTCTTTGGGATTTTACAAGAATGCAGTTTCTGACGGCACATGATTCCGAGGCCCGGTGTGCCCGGAATTTCTATCCAAAGTTTAGATCGGGTACGTTCAGTGAACGAATGAGCGGGAATTTCTAACTTTTGAACCGGTTCTCGGAATCGAATTCCGAGGGCACCGATAGAACCTTAGCACCAATAATTTCTTAGGAACACCTATTTTGGGGTTGCGTTTTCACGAGAGAAGATGATAAAAATTGTGGAAGTTTAATTTATATTTTAACTACAATTTTTATTTTCTTTAAGTGGTTAAGGCTTTGGGTGGAAGTTGGGTAACTACCCAACTTCCCAAGGGAGGTTATGAGGGTGGTGGGGCCCACACGAACCCCAACCCTTCATATTCTTCAACCCCCTCAACTCACCTTTTAATTTTGATAACTTAAGTATTAATAACTTATGTTATTAATGGTGTGAGTTTAATGTGTGTGTAGGTTTGAATTTCAAACTCATGTCTAGTTAATAAATTAAGTGAGGGCTTAATTTATTTTGTGGTTAGTTTCTTGTGGTGGAGTCTTGGGGAGGAAAAGGCTAAGGATTGAGGAACTTCTTCATCTTCGACGAAGAATGCGAAGAACACATCGGACTCCGTCGAAGAACACCGAGTACTTGGAGACCGACTACGCGACGCCGTAGACCGCGACGGTTCTTCTATGACGTCTTCTTCCGCGATGACTCCTTCCACGACGTCCTATTTCGAGACGAATCCTCGTTCGATGAACCTCCGTTCAAGCTACGCTCGAGGTAGGGGTTTCATTATTTTATTTTGTTCGTGAATATTACTTTGACATTCTTCGTGTAATATGACCAAATGCTATCGATTAACGAGAGGGGGGCCGGACCGCACAAACACGGCCGACACACCTCCTTTATCCTTATTGGTTCTATTGTGGATTGGAATGGAATGGCATGGTGACGACGCACCACGCAGAATCATGCGGTAAAGAATGCGCGGTGCCGCCGCGCCGTGCCGTGAAAACGAACAAGGACGTGACACCATCATGCCGCATCAGAGAGAACCAAAGACACTGTGGCCGGAGCGGGGCCACAGCGGAGGGGTGCAGCACCGTTGCGCCGCGCCAGACGAACCAAGCTGCGGCCGGTTCCAGGCCACGGCGGAGCAAGGTTAACGGTGTCCGGTTCCGGGCCGCCGGTGTCGGAGCAGGGAGGGGACCGGCGGACGCCGGTCCCGTGGTGTCAGAAACCGGCCGGCCGGGGTGGGCGGGCCAGACATGAGGGAAGCTGGGGGTTCAAACCCCCGGCTGGCGAAGCTAGAGGCCCCCATTAAGGGGGTCCACGTTTCCAAATCACGGGGGGCAGCCCCCCCCCCCCCCCGCAAAAGCCGAACGGCTCGGCCGTTCGGCCGAGCCAGCTGGCGCCGCACACCAGGTCGCCATGCCGGGCCGGGCCACGCCCCGCCGGGCCGACCCAGGGGGTCTCGGTCCGGGTCGGTCCGGGCCCGAAACCCCCATTTTCGGAACCTTTTTTTTCTTTTTCCCATATCTCGAGCTACGGACCTCCGATCGACACGCCGTTAGTGGTGATGTGATCCTTGGATCGAGACGGTCGTTTCGGTATATCGCGCTCAAGGTTTAAAAAAACGTTGGGTTCGGCCGGGTTGGTTCGTACACGAAACCAATCGGGCCCTCAGAGCGGAAATGCTCATATCTTAAGCTCCGGACGTCCGATTGACGTGCCGTCGACGTTGTTGGATTCCTCTTAGTGAGAAGGATATTTTGGATTACTCCGCCCACAGTTTGGATGCAGGTGGAGTACGGTTGGGATGGTTTTTCCTTAAAAACCAACCGGGGCCCTGGGACGAAAAAGCCAATAACTCTCAGACCGGGCGTCTGATTGACGCGCCGTCTGCGATGTTGAGTTCATGTTGACGATACGGAACTTTTGGATACATCAAATCTGGACTATGTGTCAGTTGATGTATCAGCCTCTTGGCTCGTGGAGCGGACCCTCCCGAACAAGCTTGCTGTGTGCGGGAACCATAGAGCTGGCTGTGTTTGCGAGTGTGACGACGACGACGACGAATGTACAGAGATCCTCAGTAGATTCAATGGCGACGACTACAGCACTTAGCGATCCTACATGGATTAGTGCTACCGATCCTGTGTCGGTCTGATCCTGTGTGGGTTAGCGCTCAGCGGTTCTGTGTGAGCCAGCGCCTACATATCCTGTGTGGGTCTTTGCGGGGGTTAGTTACCTATCGATCCTGTGTGGGTCAGATCCTTTGTGGGTCACTGCAGGGGTTAGTACCTATCGATCCTTTGTGGGTCCGACGACTTAGATGAATCAGTGGCAATATCTGATCATCTCTATCGTCATACGAAGAAGTATACCTGTGTGAGCTGAATCCTATTTGCTTTCCTTTGTGGATTGTGTTGTGCTATCCTGTGTGAATTTAAGTTTTACTTTCCTGTGTGGACTAGGTTGTACTTGAGCTTGGATGTTGGAGCCGAATGAGAATTGATGACTTAGGTATATGTATGAGCATATACCTAAGCAGTGTCAGATGTTACTTTGTGATTGTATCTTTCCTTTGTGGATTATCCTTTGTGGATTCTGGGAGACCTTCGGGTGGTCTCATGGTCCATACTGAGTAGCTTATACTCACCCCTGCACGGGCTATTCCCGCACTACGTTGTGTTGGTTACAGATGACGGACAATGCTGATCATGGTTGAGGCTTGCAGAGCAGGACGGTACTGGAGGAGGACCACTGGCAGGACGTACTCGGAGTGGACGGTTGGACCCGAGGAGTTGTGGAGGCTATCCACACCCACCGTTCAGGTGGGAGTCCAGTGGAAGGATCGAGGCTGCGGCTTTACTTTTCAGTTGTTGTTTTCCCTTTCGAGTTGTACTTTACTTTCAATTTGGGTTTGTATTCTGGCCCATTACTTTTCCGCACTTACTGTTGTACTCAGTTTTTACGTAGTGTTTACTTCTACTTCTTGCTTCCTTTTTGGTGTTTGCTTACTTTACAAAGCCAATGCCTTCCCTTTTTACCGGGATTTACGCCTTGGTGCTAGTCGCCAGCCCCTGGTTTATGGAAGGCGAGCTTGGGGTAGTCACGGCACGAGCCCCGAGGACGGGTCGTGACAAATTGGTATCAGAGGAGTTCGGTTCTACTGCAGAACTTGGGACTTTGATCTTTTTCTATGTGAAGCAATAGTGTTAAGTGTATTGGGTGTGGTTATTAGTCCAGGGATTCCAGTGTTGGTGCGACGACCGACGTATCCGTACACCAGGACCCTGATTTCTGATTTCCGACTTAATGCACGGAAACATTGATTGCATGTGTGTTTCAAGTTTTCTATGTGATTACTCTATGTCAGCTCACCAGGTATACTGTTTGACCGTAGCGCACCTATTTCTTTTCATGATGGCCCCACAATGGCATCCAGCTAGGGTTCCGAGAGTTGAGCGTGACGACAGCCCACCGAGCAATGAGGCCTCGGTGCATGGCCCTTTAACAACAGAGGCACCGGCGGTACCTCTACCCACCATGCTACCGATGCTTCCAGCCCCAGCCGCTGACGATGCACGTCGCCTTAGTGCACTGCACGAGTTCCAGCTCCAGTGAACGCCCAGGTTCAACAGGGAGACGGACCCCCAGGCAGCCGAGGACTAGCTGGAGGCAGTTGTACGAGTTTTCTGGTTAGTGAGGACACCAGCAATCCTCATGGTGATCCTCGCAGCAAGCCTACTGCACGCGGCAGCAGGCAAATGGTGGCGCTTGATGCTCCAGGTGCATGATGAGGCATCTCTCCTCTGGATGGACATTGAAAGCCTCTTCCGCTCGGAGTTTTTCCCAGCCACCCTCCGTGCGGTACGCATCCAGGAGCTTCTACAGCTGCGGCAGGGAAGCTTGACGGTCGCCCAGTACTCGGCGAGATTTACCGATCTCTCGCGCTACTCGACAGACATGGTACGAGACCCATTCTTCCAGGCCCAGACCTTTGAGTAGGGATTGAGACATTATATCAGGGCATCACTGATCTCCCTTAGTATTTCTACTCAGGAAGGAGTACTGGAGCAAGCCCTTGTGATCGAGAGCTTTCTTGCTGATCCTTCTACAGTAGAGAGACATACCGCGAGGTGGTATATAGCAGAGTCATCTGCAGCAGGCAGTCGACGGATGACTCATGGGTCCAGGCAGACCAGACCCTTAGGAAGATGACCTCAGGACACTGGCTCAGCAGTGTGGGGCACACAGTGGGGAGCAAGTCTTTCGAGAGGCAGGCAGTGATACTCATGCGGCGGGCAGGGCCACATGGCTCGTGACTTCCCGACCTGTCGTTCCGAGGAGCAGTAGACGGTTGAGGGACCACCCAGGAAGAGGCAGAGGGTCGACCGTGGCGGTCCGCAGGGAGCAGGCGGATGAGGCAGAGAAGCTGGTCGAGCTGCAGGTGGTGGGTGACGCTTTGAGGCTCTACCACCACCACCACCAGGAGGTCCACCCCGACCACAAGGAGCTGGCAGACAGAGACAGGCACAGCTCCAGACAGTAGAGGCCTACGACCACGGCGCGCCCGAGATGATTAGAGGTACTATATGTGTCTATTCCACCCTTGTTGTAGTACTTATAGACACAGGATCGAGTCGTTCTTTCATAGCCGCTGCCCTTGTTCGGAGCTTGGAGATTCCGACAGAGCCGTTGGCTCGATCCTTATGGCTAGAGACTCCTACGGGAGCAGACTCGACGATTACGCACTGGTGCCAGCAGTGTGAGCTTACTCTAGGAGGCGATAGATTCGGCTGGGATCTTCTTGTAGCGGCGTCGAGGCCTTATGACGTCATCTTGGGCATGGATTGGTTATCTACAGTCCAGGCACAGATTGACTGTATTAGGTGCAAGGTGCGATGTGTACGCACCAACGGGAGAAGGTTCACCTTCACCGGCGAGAAGGGAGCCTTTGCAGCACAGGATGGACTCTCGCAGAGTAGAGGACAACCCATCACTCATCAGTTGGCTAGCCCCGTCCTAGGATCAGTTGATGTGTAGAGTCCTAGTTTTCCTGCAGTGGTGGATCAGTACGCGGACGTCTTTCTCGATGACGTTCCAGGGCTACCTCCTCGCAGAGAGGTAGACTTTTATAGTGACATGTACCCTAGGTTAGCCCCGATATCGACTCCAGCATATCGGATGGCCCCCGCTGAGCTTCAAGAGCTATGGGTACATTTGGAGGACTTGCAGGGCAAGGGGTTCATCCGACCCAGTGTTTCACCCTAGGCTTCCCCAATTTTGTTCGCCAAGAAGGCGGACGAGAGCTTGAGACTTTGTGTCAACTATCGTCGCCTGAACCAGGAGATAGTGAGGATCAGGTATCCGCTACCGAGGATTAATGACCTCTTTGATCATCTCAAGGGAGCACAGTGGTTCTCAAAGATAGACCTCAGGTCAAGCTATCATCAGCTCAGAGTTCGGGACGAGGACGTGAAGGAGACGGCCTTCAGGTGTCGGTATGGCCACTATGAGTTCTTGGTTATGCCATTCGGCGTAAGAAACGCTCCAGCAGTGTTCATGGCCCTCATGAACAAGATCTTTCAGCCATACCTCGATCAATTTGTCGTGGTCTTCATTGACGACATTTTGATTTACTCGACCACTGAGGAGGAGTACGCCTACCACTTGCGGATTGTACTAGACACACTCCGAGAGCATAAAATTTATGGAAAACTCTCGATGTGTCAGTTCTGGATACGTGAGGTCCACTTCTTGGGACACCTCATCCATGAGGAGGGAGTTTCGGTGGATCCTGAGAAGATCGAGACAGTGCTAGCTTGGGAGCCACCCAAGAGTGTGAGGGAGGTGCGGAGTTTCATGGGACTAGCTGGATACTACCGAAGATTTGTGCCAGACTTCTCCAGAGTTGCGGAACAACTCTCAGCTTTGACAATGAAGGGAAAACCCTTTGTGTGGTCAGACAGATGTCAGCAGAGCTTCCAGGAGCTGAGACAGAGATTGACCATTGCACCTATCTTGAGGTTTCCTGAGGAGGGAGTAGGGTATGTAGTCTACTGCGATGCATCAAGGACCAGACTCGGATGTGTCCTGATGTAGGAGCAGGCCGTGATCACCTATGGATCACATCAGTTGAGGCCGCATGATCAGAACTACACTACCCATGACCTGGAGTTAGCAGTAGTGGTCTTCACTCTGAAGACATGGCGACACTACCTGATGGTCGAATGATTTATAGCCTTTTCTAACCATCAGAATCTCAGATAAATCTTCTCTCAGACGGACCTGAATCTGAGACAGCAGCGATGGCTCGAGTTCCTCCTGGACAATGACTATGATATAGTCTATACTCCTGGGAAGGGGAACGTGGTAGCTGATGCTCTCAACAGGAGGACAGACATTCAGCTACTTGAGGAGGTGACAGAGCAGCTAGCCGCTTTGCAAATATCCTTCGTGGATAGAGATGGGGCATCTTTCCTTTAGTCTCTCACAGTCACTCCTCCACTACTGCAGCGGGTCAGAGAGGCACAACGTGGGGACCCTGACTATGAGACGCGGCGTGCACAGATATCCTCAGGACAGGCACCTGATGGTTTCTCTTTTGGAGCAGAGCACGATATCCTTTTCAGAGGACGTACCATGGTACCAGTTTCTTTACGGGAGGGGGTGCTGAGAGAGTTTCACACTTCTCCTTTGGTGGTACATCCTGGAGTGGCGAAGATGTACCAGGATCTCAGATGACAGCACTGGGGGATGGGCATGATGAAGGTTGTGGTAGAGTTCGTTTCTCGATGCCTCACCTGCCAACAGGTGAAGGCGGAGCACCAGGTACCAGCAGGCTTGGTACAACCCTTGGAGGTCCTGTAGTGGAAGTTGGACGTGATATCTATGGACTTCGTCACTGGACTTCGACGCACTTCCAGAGGCCACGACTCCATTTGGGTGATTGTCGACCGACTCACCATGTCGGCTCACTTCTTACCCATCAGAGAGCAGGGCTCAGTGGAGAGCTTGGGACGACTCTACGTTCAGGAGATTGTGTGGCTTCATGGTGTGCCATCATCTATCGTCTCCGATCGAGATGCTCTCTTTACTTCCAGGCTTTGGAAGGGGTTGAAGGAGGCATTCGGGACACATCTACGTCTGAGCACAACCTTTCACCCTCAGAAAGATGGTCAGACGGAGAGGACCATTCAGACTCTCGAGGACATGCTCTGCGCATGTGTCCTCAACTTTGGTCGCAGCTGGGAGGACCACCTACCATTGGTGGAGTTCGCGTAAAACAACAGCTGCCACTCCACCATCTGGATGGCACCTTACGAGTTGTTGTACGACTGACCTTGCAGATCTCCTTTGTGCTGGATAGACCCTGGGGAGTCAGCACTTGTGGGACCAGAGATGGTCCAGGCCACGACAGAAAAGGTCCATATCATCCAGGAGCGGATGAGGACAGCTCAGAGCCGGCAGAAGTCATATGATGACAGGAGGCGGAGGCCACTAGAGTTCGAGGAGGGCGACCACGTCTTCTTGCATGTCTCACCTTGACATGGATTATGGAGATTTGGCTGGGGAAGCAAGTTGTCTCCATGCTTCATCGGGCCATTCCAGGTCCTCAGCAGGATTGGCAAGGTGGCTTATCGGCTGGCTCTACCACCAGAGTTGCACCAAGTGGACGACGTCTTCCACGTATCTCATCTGAGGAGATACGTGCACGACCCGACGCATATCATTGACCATGGGGAGCTAGACGTTAATGATGGGGCGACTTTTACGGAGGTCCCAGTGGAGATCGAGGATTGACAGGAGCGGGTCCTGCGTGGATGGTCGATTACTCTAGTGCGCATCAGATGGCAGCATGGGAATCTCCAGGAGAGCACTTGGGAGTGGGAGGCCCAGATGCGTGCTCAGTACCCAAATTTGTTTCCCTAGTTTATGATGTAACTTTAAGGGGACGTAAAGCCCTGAAGTGGGAGTAATGTAAAGTCCCGTAAAATTCAAGTAAATTTTTTTCTTAATTTTCTTTGGGATTTGACAAGAACGCAGTTTCTGACGGCACATGATTCCGAGGCCCGGTGTGCCAGGAATTTCTATCCGAAGTTTAGATCGGGTACGTTCAGTGAACGAACGAGCGAGAATTTATAAATGTTGAACCGGTGCTCGGAATCGAATTCTGAGGGCACTAATAGAACCTTAGCGTCATTAATTGATTAGGAACACCTATTTCGGGGTTTCATTTTCACGATAGAAGATGATAAAAATTGTATAAGTTTAATTTATATTTTAACTACATTTTTTATTTTCTTTAAGTGGTTAAGGCTTTGGGTGGAAGTTGGGTAACTACCTAACTTCCCATGGGAGGTTATGAGGGTGTTGGGGCCCACATGAACCCCAACCCTTCATATTCTTCAACCCCCTCAACTCACCTTTTAATCATGATAACTTAAGTATTAATAACTTATGAAACTAATGGTGTGAGTTTAATGTGTGTGTAGGTTTGAATTTCAAACTCATGTCTAGTTAATAAATTAAGTGAGGGAATTATTTATTTTGGGGTTAGTTTCTTGTGGTGGAGTCTTGGGGAGGAAAAGGCTGAGGATTGAGGAACTTCATTATCTTCGACGAAGAACGTGAAGAACACATCGGACTCTATCGAAGAACACCGAGTCCTCGGAGACCGACTATCCGACGCCGTAGACAGCAACAGTTCTTCCACGACGTCTTATTCCGTGACATCTCCTTCCATGACGTCTTTTTCAACGACGAATCATCGTTCGATGAACCTCCGTTCAAGCTACGCTCGAGGTAGGGGTTTGTTTATTTTATTTTTTTCGTGAATATTACTTTGACGTTATTCGTGTAATATGACCAAATTCTATCGATTAGCGAGAGGGGGGCCGGACCGCACAAACACGGCCGACCCACCTCTTTTATCCTTGTTGGTTCTATTGTGGATTGGAACGAAATGGCGTGGTGACGACGCACCACGCGGAATCGTGCGGCAAAGAATGCACGATGCCATCGCGTCGTTCCGTGAAATCGAACAAGGACGCGACGCCATCGTGCCGCGTCGGAGAGAACCGAAGACACCGCGGCCAGAGCGGGGCCGCATCGGAGGGGTGCAGCACAGTTGTGCCACGCCAGACGAACCAAGCTGCGGCCGGTTCCGGGCTGCGGCGGAGCAGGGTGACCGGTGGCCGGTTCCGGGCCACCGGTGTCGGAGCAGGGTGGGGACCGGGGGACGCCGGTCCTGTGGTGGCAGAAACCGGCCGGCCGGACATGAGGGAAGTCGGGGGTTCAAAACCCCGGGTGGCCAAGCTAGAGGCCCCCATTAAGGGGGGCCACGGTTCCAAATCACGAGGGGCACCACCCCCCCCCCCCCCCGCAAAACCCGAACAGCTCGGCCGTTCGGCCGATCCAGCTGCCGCCGTGCGCCAGCGCGCCGGGTCGCCGCGTCGGGCCGGGCCGCGCCCAGCCGGGCCGACCCGGTTCGGGCCGACCCAGGGGGTCTCGGGCCGGGTCGGTCCGGGCCCGAAACCCCCATTTTCGGAACCTTTTTGGTTTTTTCCCATATCTCGAGCTACGGACCTCTGATCGATGCGCCATTAGCGGCGATGCGATCCTTGGATTGAGACGGTCGTTTCGGTATATCGCGCTCAAGGTTTCGGAAAACTTTGGGTTCAGTCGGGTTGGTTCGTACACGAAACCAACCGGGCCCTCGGAGCAGAAATGATCATATCTTAAGCTCCGGACGTCTGATTGACGTGCCGTCGACTTTGTTGGATTCCTATTAGTGATACAGATCTTTTGGCTTACTCCGCCTGAGGTTTGGACGCAGGTGGAGTACGGTCGGGTTGTTTTTGCCTTAAAAACCAACTGGGGCCCTGGGACGAAAAAGCCAATAACTCTCAGACCGGGCGTCCGATTGACGTGCCGTCTGCGACGTTGAGTTCCTGTTGACGATACGAAACTTTTGGATACATCAAATCTGGACTATGTGTCAGTTGATGTATCAGCCTCTTTGCTCGTGGAGCGGACCCTCCCGAACGAGCTTGATGTGTGCGAGAACCCTAGAGCTGGCTGCATTTGCGACTGTGATGACGACGACGACTGTACAGAGATCCTCAGTGGATTCAACGGCGACGACTACAGAACTCAGCGATCCTACATGGATCAGTGCTACCGATCCTGTGTGGGTCCAATCCTGTGTGGGTTAGCGCTCAGCGGTTCTATGTGAGCCAGCGCCAACAGATCATGTGTGGGTCTGATCCTGTGTGGGTCATTGCGGGGGTTAGTTACCTATCAATCCTGTGTGGGTTAGATCCTTTGTGGGTCATTTCGGGGGTTAGTACCTATCGATCCTTTGTGGGTCCGACGAATTAGATGAATCAGTGGCAATATCTGATCATCTCTATCGTCATACGAAGAAGTATACCTATGTGAGCTGAATCCTGTTTTCTTTCCTTTGTGAATTGTGTTGTGCTATCCTGTGTGGATTTAAGTTTTGCTTTCTTGTGTGGACTGGGTTGTACTTGAGCTCGGATGTTGGAGACAAACGAGAATTGATGACTTAGGTATATGTATGGCATATACCTAAGCAGTGTCAGATGTTACTTTGTGATTGTATCTTTCCTTTGTGGATTATCCTTTGTGGATTCTGGGAGACCTTCGGGGGTCTCGGGGTCCCTACTGAGTAGCCTATACTCACCCTGCACGGGATATGCCCGCACTACGTTGTGTTGGTTGCAGACGACGGACAACGCTGATCGTGGTTGAGGCTTACGGAGCAGGACGGTACTGGAGGAGGAGCACTGGCAGAACGTACTCGGAGTTGACGGTTGGACCTAAGGAGTTTTGGAGGCTATCTACACTCACCCTTCAGGTGGGAGTCCAGTGGACGGATCGAAGCTGCGGCTTTACTTTTCAGTTGCTATTTTCCATTTCGAGATGTACTTTACTTTCAGTTTGGGTTTGTATTCTGGCCCATTACTCATCCGCACTTACTGTTGTACTCAGTTTTTACGTAGTGTTTACTTTTACTTCTTGCTTGCTTTGTGGTGTTTGTTTACTTTACAAAGGCAATGCCTTCCCTCTTTACCGGGATTTACACCTTGGTGCTAGTCTCCATCCCCTGGTTTATGGAAGGCGGGCTTGGGGTAGTCATGGCACGAGCCCCGAGGACGGGTCGTGATAGTTTACTTCTTCCTCTTTCTTACTCTGTGGTGCTTGTCTACTTTGAAAAGGAAATTCCTTCCCTTTTTACCGGGATTTATGCCTTGGTGCTAGTCGCCAGCCCCTGGCCTATGGAAGGCGGGCTTGGGGTAGTCACGGCACGGGCCCTGAGGATGGGTCGTGACAAATTGCTATCAGAGGAGTTCGGTTCTACCACAGAACATTGGAATCTGATCTTTTTCTATGTGAAGCAATATTGTTAAGTGTATTGAGTGTGGTTAATCAGTCTAGGGAGTCCAGTGTTGGTGCGGAGGCCGACGTATTCGTACATCAGGACCCGGACTTCTTATTTCCGACTTAATTCACGAAAACATTGATTGCATGTGTGTTACAAGTTTTCTTTGTGATTACGTTGTATCAGCTCACCAGGTATACTGTTCTGACCGTGGCGCACATGTTTCCTTTTCAGGATGGCCCCACGACGGTAGCCAGCTAGGGTTCCGAGAGTTGAGCGTGACGACAGCCCGCCGAGCGACAAGGCCTCGGTACAGGGCCCTCTGACAGCTGAGGCACCGGCGGTACCTTTACCCGCTGAGCCACCGATGCTTTTAGCCCCAGTCGCTAACGATGCATGTCGCCTCAGTGAACTACATGAGTTCCAGTGCCAGCGACCTCCCAGGTACCGCGGGGAGACCAACCCCCAGGCAGCGGAGGACTGGCTGGAGGCAGTTGTGCAAGTTTTTAGGCTAGTGAGGACACCAGCAGACCTCATGGTGAACCTCGCAGCGAGCCTACTGCACGCAGAAGTGGGCCGATGGTGGAGCTTGATGCTCCAGGTGCACGATGAGGCATCTCTTCTCTGGACGGACTTTGAGAGCCTCTTCCGCTCGGAGTTCGTCCCGGCGACCCTTCGTGCGGTGCGCATCCTGGAGATTCTTCAGCTGTGGCAGGGCAGCTTGACGGTCGCCCAGTACTCGGCGAGGTTTACCGATCTCTCTCGCTACTCGACCTACATGGTACGAGACCCATTCTTCCGGGCCCGGACCTTTGAGTAGGGACTGAGACACGAGATCAGGGCATCGCTGATCTCCCTCAGTATCCCAACTCAGGCAGGAGTACTGGAGCGAGCCCTTTTGATCGAGAGATTCTTTTCTGAGCCTTCATCAGCAGCGAGACCTACCGCGGGATGACACGTAGCAGAGTCTTTTGCGTCAGGCAGTCAATGGATGACTCAGGGGTCCGGGCATAATAGACCCTCACGCAGACGACCTTAGGACACTGGCTCAGCAGTGCGGGGCACACAGCATGGAGCTAGTCTTTCGAGAGTCAGACAGTGCTACACATGTGGCGGGCATGGCAACATGGCTCATGACAACCTGACCCACCGTGTCGAGGAGCAGCAGATAGTTGAGGGGCCAGCCAGGCAGAGGCAGAGGGTCAACCGTGGCGGTACGCAAGGAGGAGGCGGACGAGGCAGAGGAGCTGGCCGAGCAGCTGGTGGTGGGCGACGCTTTGAGGCTCTACCACCACCACCACCAGGAGGTCCACCCCGGCCATAGGGAGCTGGCGGGCAGAGACAGGCACAGCTCCAGGCAGCGGAGGCCTATGACCACGGCGCACCCGAGATGATTCGAGGTGCGATCTGGGTCTATTACACCTTTGCTGCAGTTCTTATAGACATAGGAGCGAGTCAATCGTTCATAGCCGCTGCCCTTGTTCGGAGCTTGGAGATTCCGACATAGTCGTTGGCTTGATCTTTACGGCTAGAGACTCCTACGGGAGCAGACTCGACGATTACGCACTAGTGCCGGCAGTGTGAACTTACTCTAGGAGGCGAGAGCTTCGGCTGGGATCTTCTTGTAGCGGTGTCGAGACCTTACGACGTCATCTTGGGCATGGATTGGTTATCTACATTCCATGCTCAGATCGACTGTTTTAGGCACAAGGTGCGATGTGTACGCACCGACGGGAGCAGGTTCACCTTCACCGATGAGAAGGGTTCCTTCACAGCACAGGATGGCCATCTACAGAGGAGAGGATAGCCCATCACTCATCAGTTGGATAGCCTCATCCTAGGAGCAGTTGAGGTGCGAAGTCCTAGATTTCCTGCAATGGTGGATCAGTATGCAGACGTCTTTCCTGACGACGTTCTAGGGATACCTCCTCGCAGAGAGGTTGACTTTTATATTGACCTGTACCCCAGGATAGCCCTAATATCGACTCCAGTATATCAGATGGCCCCCACTGAGCTTCGAGAGCTACAAGTACAGTTGCAGGACTTCAGGGAAAGGGATTCATCCGACCCAGTGTTTCACCCTGGGCATCCCCAATATTGTTCGCCAAGAAGCCAGACGGGAGCATCCGGCTATGTGTCGACTATCGTCGCCTGAACCAAGTGAAAGTGAGGAACACGTATCCGCTACCGAGGATTTATGACCTCTTCTATCAGCTCAAGGGAGCATGGTGGTTCTCGAAGATAGACCTCATGTTACACTATCATCATCTCAGAGTTCGGGATGAGGACGTGCAGAAGACGGTCTTCAGATGTCGGTATGGCCACTATGAGTTCTTGGTAATGCCATTCGGCATAACCAATTCTCCAGCAGTGTTCATCGGACTCATGAACAGGATCTTTCAGCCATACCTCGATCGATTTGTCGTAGTCTTCATCGATGACATTTTGATTTACTCGACGACTGAGGAGGAGCACGCCTACCACTTGCGAGTTGTACTAGACACACTCCGAGAGAACCAGCTTTATCGAAAGCTCTCTAAGTGTCAGTTACGGATACGTGAGGTCCACTTCTTGGGACACGTCATCTCTGAGGCGGGAGTTGCAGTGGATCCTGCGATGATCGAGGTAGTGCTAGCATGGGAGCCACCCAAGAGCGTGAAAGAGGTGCGGAGTTTCTTGGGACTAGCTGGATACTATCGGATATTTCTACTAGACTTCTCCAGAGTTGCAGCACCACTCTCAGCTCTTACGAAGTAGGGTAAACCCTTTTTGTGGTCAGACAGATGTCAGCAGAGCTTTCAAGAGCTGAGACAGTGATTGACCAGTGCACCTATCTTGAGGTTGCCTGAGGAGGGAGTAGGGTTCGTAGTCTACTACGATGAATCAGGGACCGGACTCGGATGTGTCCTGATGCAAGAGCGGGCCGTGATCGCCTATGTATCATGACAATTGAGGCCGCAGGAGCAGAACTACGTTACCCATGACCTGGAGTTAGTAGAAGTGGTCTTCACTCTGAAGACATGGCGACACTATCTGATGGGAGAGCGCTTTACAGTCTTTTCTGACCATCAGATTCTCAGGTACATCTTCTCTCAGAAGGACCGGAACCTGAGACAGTGGCGATGGCTCGAGTTCCTCCAGGACTATGACTTTGAGATAGTCTATACTCCTGGAAAGGGGAACGTGGTAGCCGATGCTCTCAGCAGGAGGACGGGCATTCAGCTACTCGAGGAGGCGACAGAGCAGCTAGTCACTTTGTCGATATCCTTCGTGGATAGAGATGGAGCATCCTTCCTTCAGTCTCTCACAGTTATCCCTCTACTACTATAGCAGGTCAGAGAGTCACAACATGGGGACGCTGACTGTGAGATGCGGCGTGCACACATATCCTCAGGACATGCACCTGATGGCTTCTCCTTTGGAGGAGAGCACGACATCCCTTTCAGAGGACGTACCTTGGTACCAGTCGCTTTATGAGAGGAGGTGCTGAGAGAGTTTCACAGTTCTCCTTTGGCGGTACATCCTGGAGTGGCGAAGATGTACCAGGATCTCAGACGACAGCACTGGTGGCCATGCATGAAGAAGGATGTGGCAGAGTTCGTTTCTCGATGCCTCACCTTCCAGCAGGTGAAGGCTGAGCACCAGGTACCAGAAGGCTTGGTACAACCCTTAGAGGTGCCGGAGTGAATGTGGGACGGGATATCTATGGACTTCGTGACTGGACTTCCACACACTTCCAGAGGTCAGGACTCCATCTGGGTGATTGTTGACCGACTCACCAAGTCGGATCACTTCTTACCCACCAGAGAGCAGGGCTCAGTGGAAAGCTTGGGGCGTCTCTACATTCAGGAGATTGTACAGATTCACGGTGTGCCATCATCTATCATCTCCGATCGAGATGCTCGCTTTACTTCCCGGCTTTGGAAGGGGTTGCAGGAGGCGTTCGGGACACAGCTACATTTGAGCACTGCCTTTCACCCTCAGACGGATGGTCAGACGGAGAAGACCATTCAGACTCTCGAGGACATGCTCCGCGCATGTGTCCTCGACTTTAGTCGCAGCTGGGAGGACCACCTACCCTTGGTGGAGTTCGCGTACAACAATAGATACCACTCCACCATCGGGATGGCACCATACGAGGCGTTGTATGACAGACCTTGCAGATCTACTTTGTGCTGGACAGACCCTGGGGAGTCAGTACTTGTGGGACTGGAGATGGTCCAGGCCATGACAGAGAAGGTCCAGATCATCCCAGAGTGGATGAGGACAGCTCAGAGCTGACAGAAGTCTTATGCTGACAGGAGGTGGAGGCCACAAGGGTTCGAGGATGGCGACCATGTCTTCTTGCATGTCTCACCTCGACGTGGATTACGAAGATTTGGCTGAGGCGGAAAGTTGTCTCCACACATCATCGGACCATTCCAGGTCCTCAGCAGGATTGGCGAGGTGTCTTATCGCCTGGCTCTACCACCTCAATTGCACCGAGTGCACGACGTCTTCCACGTATCCCAGCTGAGGAGATATGTGCACGACCCAACGCACATCATTGACCATGGGGAGCTAGACGTTGATGATGGGGTGAATTTTTCATAGGTCCCGATGGAGATCGAGGATCGACAGGAGCGAGTCCTACATGGACGATCGATTCCTCTTGTGCGCATCATATGGAAGCACGGGAACCTCCAGGAGAGCACTTGGGAGCGGGAGGCTCAGATGCGTGCTCAGTACCCACTTTTGTTTCCCTATATTATGATGTATCTTTACGGGGACATAAAGCCCTGAGGTGGGAGTGATGTAAAGACCCGTAAATTTCAAGGAAATTTTTTTCTTAATTTTTTTTGGAATTTTACAAGAGCACAGTTTCTGACAGCACCTGATTCCGAGGCCCTGTGTTCTCGGAATCATGATTCGAAGTTTGGCTCGGGTACGTTCAGTGAATGAACGAGCGGGTTTTTCTAACTTTTTAACAGGTGCTCGGAATCAAATTCCGAGGGCACCGGTGGAATCGCAGCGCCGATATTTGCTTAGAAACGCCTCTTCCGGAGTTGCATTTTCTCGGGTGTGGTTTTTAATTTTTGGGCTTTAAGTTAAGAAATAAAATAATGTGGTATGACAAACTTTATTTTATTTCACTTAAAGCCGCTTAAAGCCACTTAAAGCTGCTTAAGCTTAGTTAAAGCAGATAGGGTGCAATTAAAAATATCCTACCCTCTTGGTAGGATATTTGTGAGATGGGGCCCGCACGAGCCCCACCATTTCTTTTCCCCTAAGTAACGCACCCGCAACCCCCCTCTTAAATGAAAGTCAACTGAGGCGTTTCCTTAAACTCTTAAAAGATCCTATTAATTGGGCGGTTTATTCGTTGAAATTAATTCTATGAATTAATGGGTCCTTACTTATTTTGTTTTACAATTTGTTGGCATGTTAATGAAATAAGACCAACGCTTGTCTTATTGAGGATTACTCATTGAGAGGGTTTAGAGAGGACTCCAAGGCTTGATATCTTCATCCTCCTTCGCGAAGAACGTGAAGAATGCGAAGAATGCGAAAAACGCCGTCACCCTCGGAGATCGACGACGCGACACCGTGTTCCGCGACGCCGACGATTCTCCCTCTGTGACGCTTCTTCCATGACGATCCATCCAAGCGATAATCTTCGATCGACATCTTGAGTTAGGGGATTGTGGTCCTTTTATTTCTTTGTGGATTATAACATCAACATGGATTTAATTGTTATAGTTAAATCTGTATGTCCTTGATCCTCAGATTTCATCGATGCAGCGCCGTATACCGCGACGACGCGACGCCCTTCCGCAACGCGGCGATCATCTTCTACCGCGACAGTCAATTCCGCGAAGAACTTGTCCGACGACTACGACGAGGTAGGGGTTGTTTTCAAAATGATTTCTTTTACCTTTTCTTTTTTCCTTCAAGGAATGATTTTTATTAAGGGACATGGTTTATCAATTGCTGGGATTCATGGTCTTGTTTTAAACCGTTAACGCGGTGGGTGCGGACCAACGAACAAGTCCGAACCCACCGGCCTTTTGTTCTTGGTGTGCGGAATGGAGGACGACGACAAAACGGGCCGCAGAGACGATTTGTTGATTCCGCAGTGAAGGACGGGACCCGGGATCAGCTACGACGTAGACGGAAATGAAATCGGACCACCGGAGCAACTCTGGTGGCCAGCGGAGTCCACCGGTGGCGCGGGTCACCGGCGTGGCAGCGGCGGTAGACAGACCCGCGACCGCGCGGGTCCGGCGAGACACGGGACGCAGCTCTTCCGCGTCCGCTAACCAAGCGCGGCCCCACGCGGGGCTGGGGCTTCACTTCACTCGGGGGCAGCACGCCCCCCGCGGCTTCCTTTGCTCGCCCGCTCGGCCGAGCTGATCCGAGCCACCCCGACCCGCCGGCCGGGTCGCGCCCAACTAGGTCGGACCTAGACCCGGGTCGGGTCGACCCGGTTCGGGCCGACCCAGGGGGGGTGGGGCCGGGTCGGTCCGGGCCCAGACCCCCATTTCCGGACCTTTTTGGTCTTTTGCTCATAACTTGAGCTACGAGCCTCCGAACGACGTGCCGTCAGCGGCGACGAGATTCTTGGATCGAGACGGTAGTTTTGGTATATCACATTCAAGGTTTCATAATTCTTTGTGTTCGGCCAGGTTGGTTTGTACATGAAACCAACCCGGCCCTCGGAGCGGAAACACTCATATCTTGAGCTTCGGACGTCCGATTGACGTGTCGTCGACTTTGTTGAATTCCTATAACTAAGATGAATCTTTTGGATTACTCCGCCCAAGGTTTGGACGCAGGTGGAGTACGGTCGGGTTGGTTTTGTCTTAATAACCAACCGGGACCCTCGAACGAAAACGCCAATAACTCTCAGACCGGGCGTCCGATTGACGCGCCGTCTGCGACGTTGAGTTCCTATTGACGATACGAAACTTTTGGATACATCAAATCTAGACTATGTGTCAGTTGATGTATCAGCCTCTCGTCTCATGGAGCGGACCCTCCCGAACGAGCTTTCTGTGTGCGGGAACCCTAGAGCTGGTTGTGACTGCTACTGTGACGACGACGACTGTGCAGAGATCCTCAGTGGATTCAACGGAGATGACTACAACACTCAGCGATCCTTTGTGGGTCAGTGCTACCGATCCTGTGTGGGTCCGATCCTGTGTGGGTCAGCGCTCAGCGGTCCTGTGTGGGCCAGCGCCTATAGATCCTATGTGGGTCCGATCCTGTGTGGGTCTTTGCGGGGGTTAGTTACTTATCGATCATTTGTGGTTCAGATCCTTTGTGGGTCATTGCGAGGGTTAGTACCTATCGATCCTTTGTGGGTCCGATGACTTTGATGGATCAATGATCATCTCTATCGTCATTCGAAGAAGTATACCTCTGTGAGCTGAAACCCTTTTTTGCTTTCCTTTGTTGATTGTGTTGTGCTATCCTGTGTGGATTTACGTTTTTCTTTCCTTTGTGGATTGTGTTGTGCTATCCTGTGTGGATTTATGTTTTTCTTTCCTTTGTGGATTGTGTTGTGCTATCCTGTGTGGATTTACGTTTTTCTTTCCTTTGTGGATTGTGTTGTGCTATCCTGTGTGGATTTATGTTTTGCTTTCCTGTGTGGACTGTGTTGTACTTGGGCTCGGATGTTGGAGCCGAATGAGAATTGATGACTTAGGTATATGTATGGGAATATACCTAAGCCGTGCCAGATGTTACATCGTGATTGTATCTATCCTTTGTGGATTCTGGGAGACCTTTGGGGGTCTCGGGGTCCCTACTGAGTAGCTTATACTCACCCCTGCACGGGCTATGCCCGCACTACGTTGTGTGCGTTCCAGACGATGAACAACGCTGATCGTGGTGGAGGCTAGCGGAGAAGGATGATACCTAGAGGTGGACCACAGGGTGGGACGTACTCGGAGCAGTCGGCTGGACCCGAGGAGTAGTGGAGGCTATCTGTACCTACCCTTCAGGTGGGACTTCGAGTGGACGGCTCGACGTTGCGACTTTACTTTTCAGTTATTGTTTTCCCTTTCGAGTTGTACTTTACTTTCATTTTGGGTTTGTATTCTTGCCCACTTGCTTTCCGCACTTACTGTTGTACCAGTTTTTACTTCGTGTTTACTTCTTCCGCTTGCTTACTCTGGGGTGCTTGTTTCCTTTGCAAAGGCAATTCCTTCCGTTTTTACCGGGATTTATGCCTTGGTGCTAGTCACCAGCCCCTGGCCTATAGAAGGCGGGCTTGGGGTAGTCATTGCATAGGCCCCGAGGATGGGTCGTGAAATTACTCATGCTCTAAGTGAAATGATCCTTGGCTCATGCTAATTCCATGTTAAGTGTTGTTTCCACATTTCCATGTTATGATTATCATGTTGTATCATGCCTTTATGTTAATGTTTCTTTTATGATCTATTGATTTTCCTATTGTCTAACATGTATTGTACTCCTCATGTTATTCCATGTGTACTCCCTTACTGGGATTTATAGCTCACCCTTTTCTTATGCATGTCCTCTGGTTATCCCATGTAATGCTAAGTATGAGGGAATGTAGTGGTCATGTAAAGGAAGTTTTCAATAAAGATGTTGTATTTAATGCTTCAAGTTTTTATGTAATGATCCTAAGTCACAAAGACACTGAACCTCTCGATCTTCTTTGTTGTATCAAGTGAAGTTTTATGTAATAAATCATGTTTAAGTTTGTAATAAAAGCAGGGTTGTCATATAAACCTTATTCATTGAGGGAATTTTCCACTGAAATTGGTGTTTGATCATCAGTTAATGGTAAGGTGTCTAATCCTAAACCCTGTGGTTTGATAATTTCTATTTATTTTTAATATTTCAATTTCACTTACTTATTGTGTGCCTAAATTAATTAAATAATTAATTTTATTTTTTCCTTGGAGTCACTTTCTATCCAATTGGATTTTTACATAGCTTTTGGATAACATTCGTGTGAGAGGATCATTCATATTAATGAAAAGATTAATGGCTTAGGTGTGTTTAGAATAACATTTATTATGGGTTACTACTTGATATTAATTAACCATTTCATGGTTTTTTCATTGGGATAATGGTAATATTATTGGTTTTATCCAACTAATAAATGTAATAGGCAATTGAAAGAAAATTTGTACTTTTCATAATTATACATTGAGACTTATGATGGGATATTGATATATGCTTGTTGTTTGACATGTGTTTTGATTGATTTTTGGAAATGAATACATACCTATAATGGCCATTAATTTATTATAAAGTGAATACATACTGGGATACTCCCCAAATTTATAATGAAATTATAATATACCAGGATTTTCTATGATTGTATGCTGAAATTATAACATATGGGTAATGGCCCTGATTGATTCTTAAATGTTGATATGCTGGTCTCAGACTTGATTGATTGATGTAATTCACATATAGATAGTCTGAACCATATTTTTTTAATTTTTATACCCTGGTTATAATATTATGGATGGAGTGGTCGTAAGACATAATCATAGTCATTTCGATAAGGATCTTGGGTAGTTTATTTTATCTTGGGATTATATGGTTATATGGTAATGGTTGGTATGTATATAAGATATGCTTAGAGATGTTATGACCTTGATACAAAATAGTTTGATGTGGTATTATTTTAATTTTTTTATTAATTAATACACTTTTTTATAGATTTATTGAATAGAATTATTATTGGATTTATTTTTTAGACATGGTGGGTATTACTTATAGATTTATACCCATACCCTATTCAGTTCTACTTTTTGTACCCAAGAAAATTAAATGGATGCATGTTTGGACAAGGGAAAATGACATTGTGGTTGATTGTTTACTTTCTAGATGTTCAGGTGTTTGGAGATGGGTCTAACATGGGGTTCATTATTAGGGAATTGAGTCTTTAGTTGATTCTGTTATTATTTGAATTATATTACTATTATCTTCACATTTTATTATATTATATAATGTAGTTACATTATTACCTTATTATATATTGGAATATTTAGTCAGAATTATTGATGGTTTTCTATTTTTTCATATTGATCCAATTATGTCTACTCTATATTGATAATTCTATCATTATTCGATTATTATTCTGTGTTTTAACCATATGAAAAGGGGTTATAGTCTCCCCACTATACTTATCACACCTCATATACTAGTTGGAATGCACTAACATAGAGGAAGGGGTTCTCAAGGCCCCATTACGATCCCATTTCAGCTATATGAGAGAGTGTTGGATCTGGGGAAATTATTGCTAGGGTCCCTCAATTAAATATATACCATCTATGGGGTCAATATCTTCTATCCAAAATATGATAACACATTAATATGAAATGAAATCTTCACCACCCAACTCATATACCATAAATTATATTGTAACAACATCACCCTAAGAAAATAAACCATCAAGAAAATTCATGAAATATTGATTTAGAAATTATATAATCACTCATAGGAGGTAAAAGAGACAATAAAAACTCAACAAATCCCTCTTTTCCACGAATTTTAAAACCACCCAAAATACCAATAATTTTTTTTATAAAGGTGTAATATTCCATCTTACCCTTAGTATTTGGTTAGCTAAAATCCCATGAAATAATTATTTGGAAAAACCCAATTATATTTTGTATTATAATTTCAATCATATTGTTGAAAAAATAATTTTAATTTAAAATATATTTCAATCAACTATTTTATTTTTAATAACATGTTAAAAAGGAAATATATTAGTTTTGAAATTCAACTCATTCCACAATGGAAACCATAAAATAAGATATTAGTACTATTTTTACAAAGTAACTACCATCAAACAACAAACCAATATATATCATTAATAAAAATCATTAATTAAATAAACTAATCATTTTAAACCAAAATAAATAATTGTTATAATAATGTCCAATTTCACAATTTATCCTTGTGACACTGATTCCATGAGTGATAGGGTATGGTTTACTCCTAAAAATAGACAGACCCAATTTTAAAAAAAATTCCATATCATAATCACAAATCAACAAACAATTTATCCCAAAATATTTAATATATATATATATATATAGTTAATTATTTCACACGTCAATACTAAACGGAACCTTAATACACACCTTATATGACCTCCTCTAGGATCTAGGAATGATAGAAACATCAAGAGTGAATATTTCACAATGATTTAGTGAAATCATATCTCCAAAACTATAACTGGGTATACCAAGAGAAAAATAAAATCAAGGGGAAAGGGGTGAGGATAAAGAGAGTTACCTTACCTGGAATCCACCAGATAAATTCATCTCTGGATTTTTATATCAAAGGGGATACAGGGTGGGAGAATAGAGATATAAAGAGGGTCTCTCATTTTCATGGTGGCTAGATCCTATGAAACTAGAGTGAGTTATGAAATACCCCTAAAAAATTATAAAAAATATCATAAAATGAACCTACATTAATTTTTTGGAGTTTCCATGATGGTCATTTCATGGTTCCCCATCACTTTGACAGGTTATGGTGAGACCCCTCTAGGTTATTGTCTGATAACCCAAAGAATTGTAGCCACCAATTGGCAATGAAGAATCATAGTGTTGCCCACCATTATCATAGAATGACTTCCTAAATGGATAGAGAATGATCCCTCAAAAACACTATCTAGAATGACCCATCATGGATGCAATGTGACTATCCATGTATAATAAAACATCATCCACAATGTTCAAGATATCTCTTTGGGAACATGATCACCTAACCAATACTACTAAAACATATCAAAAACCATTTATAACATATAAAAATATCCAATGTACTTATTTGAGTCCAAAAAAATTAAACATACTCATTTTTTCATCAATTAATAACAAAATTGGTGGTTACACATGAAAAATAAAATTATAGGATTATGATGGATTCATAAAAATATGAACACTTCAATATCTCTCATTGATGAACTTACCATGGCATGAATGTAATTTAATCTAGGGATCTGGATAGAAAAAAATATACACTTGTATGGAATCGCTAATTAGTATACAAATAAAACATTGTCTTTAGGGGACTTACCTTTTCCAATGATCCAAGTAAACTAGGGATCTAATTAGCACACCATATACAAAATTATTCAACAAGATATATATATCACATAGCTACCTCAAGTCCCCTTGAAATGATAAAAGGTGAGGTTAAAAATTAAAAAACCATATGACTATTAGAAAATAAATAATTTAAATGTACGAGAATATATCACATCTCACACCTAACACTATCTCAATAAACACCCTCGTATTCAAATCATACATACACCATTTTACAATAATCAATTCACATACAATGAAATGGAAAATTATCACAAGAGGAATAAATAAGTGTAAAATAAAAAATAGGGAAACTCATTTTACAAGGTTAAAATAGAATTTTTCATTCAAAATGGAAAACTATGTTACAAAACATTCTCTAAAATCCAAATGAGAATTAATACTTTGAAAACACCCATTACTTCACATAAGAGTCATATAAAATCCAAAAAAAACTGTTTCGATTAAAACAATCATTTAAACATGGGTTACATCCTTTTGAAATAAAAAATGATAAAAAAATTGATGTTCATCAAATAAATTTTGAAAGTGCCACATGAGAATTTTCAAATACGCTCAATATACAAATTTTTTTATAAACTGAGTTTCTATTAATCAATTTATAAATACATAATACCTTGTATTAAAAACAATGAATAAATTTTTATAAAAATATCAAGGGACTCATACATATACATATCTTTATGTGGAATGATTTTAGAACGCCCAATAATCTCATGATATGTTAATTAAAATAATTTCATAAAATAGCCACCTCAATCTAGCAAACTCAAGTCGCAAAACTTAGCCTTCAAACGTAGAATCTAATATAGAAAATAGAATATATTTTACCATCCCTAAAAAAATATTACTATTATTACACCCATACCAACCAATAAATTCCACCCACACAATGAATAGAGTTCATGGGTGAATGGAAGACAAAGGGAGGACGAGGAAGAGACAAGAGGAGAAGCAGAAAGGGGGGACTAGCCTTCCAAAAATGATAGATATCAAATGAGGGGTAGCCCCAATCCAATGATGTTGAAGAGTATAGATATAATGAGAGAATACCTAGGTCGTTCAAATGATATGGAAGGAAATTAAGGCTGAACCGCCAAAAAAAATTGAATAGGATAATATATAGAAATTCTCAAAATAAGAACAACGTACAAACACAATATGGAAGAGCATACCATATAGTGGAATGATATTCCCCCTAGGATGAACCTTGGGATGAATTACGATGGTAAGATTTTATTGTTTATATTCTATCATGATACAAAATCAACTAAAAAGGAAACTCCTTGAGGAATGAATCGTAGTCATGGAAACTCCATATTAAATGACCCACAGTACAGGTCTGGCTACATTGTGGCCTACATTTTTGTGGTGTGACGACCCCCTCAATAAAAAATAAAAAACTCATAAAAAACATGATACTGTGAATTAACCATTACATGGAATTATTCACAATATATAAAACTTCACAAAACCCAAACCACATATCCTAGAATGACATTCCCATGTCAAGATATAACCATTAGTGTTCCAGAACTGTAAACCATATAAAACATTCAATATAGAAAAAACACTAAAAATAAAATTTAAATTTAAATTAACCCTTGTACCCACACACACACATGTATATTTATAATACTTTATTACATAGTGTTGGCGGTGTCATAGTAATTTAAGATACCATGTTTATATTTTAAATACAAAAATGTATGACATTTTTTACTAGGTGTCCATGATGGTTTGAATTAGGTGTTGGGTTATGATACATTAATGGTAATACCAAAAATATATTTCATATTGAAAAAAATATCATAAAATCAAAAAGATAAAAAGAATTTTCAATGGGTAATTTTTAATAAACAATAAAATAATGATTACTCTCCCTATAAAGAATAACTAAATAAATTTAAATTATATTAAGACATTATAATGGTTGATTTTAATGAATTCAATTTCAAATAGAAAGATTATGTCTGTAATTTAATGGTTGATTATAAAACATTCATTTGAAGAGATGTAATATTATTGTGAAAAGAGTAAAAAAAATTCTTTTTTATTGAAATAAATAAATTGATATCTTAACAAAAATGGAGAATAAATTACATGTTTGGAATATTTCCATGATGAAAAATGTAATTGTAAAAAAAATATTGACGAACATATTTATTTAAACAAAATAATTAATAAAAATCTTAGTTAATTGATGATATTAAATATTATATTGATGAAAATGAGAAAAAATTAAGTTTCATGAAATAATATTTCTAACTATGAGATTAAATATTAATGTAAAAATAAATTTTTGAAATACAGGAAAGGATTATACAATAATAAGTAGTGTCCTTTTCAAAAAAAATTCTAAAAAAGGATATAAAATAGGTGAAAGATGATTTTAGAAGGTTAAATATTATTATAATGAATAAATTTATTCATGGATACCTATAATATTAATCTAGATATACTATTAAAGAAACTAAAATATTAGGTTTAAGGGAAAACGTAAAAATATATCTAAAGAGTAAACTCATTAAAAAAATTTAATATTTTTTTTAAAATAATGAATGGTTTTTAAAATCTATTTAAAAGTAATAAAATTAAATTTAACATGATTAAATTTCAAATTAATACTTATCATGGTCACAAAATAATATATTGTAGTGAATTAAGATCTTCTTTTATAGGTATGAGATATAGAAAAAGGGTTTATAATGATTTTTCTTCTTATCAAATGTGTAAATCATTTTCTAATTATTATTTTAAATATTAAAACAATAACCATAATGATTTCTATTTTTGAAAAAGTATACTTGATGAAGAATTTGACAATATCTCAAGCAAAGGAAATTAATTGGATCTGAAAAAACCCATGACAAATAAATTTTTAAATTCCACGATTGATAGTCATGATTATAAAAAATATTTGAATTCTTAGGAAGTGATGAAATGAGTTAGATAAAAAAAATATTCATGTAAATAAAAAAGAACCAAAAGGCAAAAAAAATATTGTATTCAATGAATGCATTGAAAAAAAATGTATTTTTAGAAGGATGAGATTATCAGTCATAACTAGAAATTTATATTTTCTATAAAATATAAAAATTGAAGTCCATTGGATTGACATCGTTGTAAATGGAAAAGATAAAAAATAAAACAAGTTGGGAAAAATATTACAGGATAAGAGGTGATAAATGATAATTTTTTTTATTTATTCACTCATGTACAATGGATTATGCGTGATACAACATTGTGACTCGTTTTTTTTTAACAAAAATGGATAATAATAATAAATTAAATGTTGTGTCTCTCTTAAATTGGGAATAATAAAAAAATTTAATTTTTAACATGTTTATTCTATTAAAATTAATTTATTTTTAATTATTAAATAAAAAAAAATTATTTTAAATATATTATCAATCTATTTTAAAATAAATACATACAGTTACTATAGCGACCTAAGAATTCCATACATGTATATTACATAATTTCAGATGAATATTCAACACAATAAATACACTTTTGGAAAATCTAATAGTTTAATTCCATTCGAAACATGAATCAAAATAACAATGACTCATGAATCATATTCCATGCCCCCCACAAATATATTATTTTTTATTAATCTTCACAAACACGCAAAAATTAAACCAATAATCATAACCCAAGGAAATGAAAGATAAGATTTCCTAATATAAAATTCCCAGTAAGGGTAGTAGAAAACATGATATTTATTATTTGAAATTGTCCACAAAAATGAATATGTGATCCTTAGTTAGAAAAAAAATGATGAGATTAATATGAAATATATATTTATGTTGGAATAAGTATAAGATTGTATTTCCTTGTGCGGTGATATAAAAAGATCTTGAGTAGCCTCAAGAACATCATAGTGCGACTCTACATTTTTTATGTTGTCATTGATGGTAGTGAAAGCACCAACCCAAATGGTTAGGACCATAGCAGGGCAGTGATCTAGAGAAGGGTCGCAGGGGTGAAACCCCTATTGTATGGAGAAACCATTTTTCCTAATTCCCTTACAGACACTCCCTTACATCTAATGGATGAAGAACTGTTGAAGGGAAATTCCTTATAAGAAAGAGGATAAAATATATTGAAAATATAAAAAATTCAAAGTATTCTGACATTGTTCACATAGGGTACCCCGAGTCACCAAAAACACATAACTACTTGTGCGCCGCTCACATGAGTGCAACCATATCACTTACATTCCAATTCACCATCACTCAGGGTCCCATATTTTCCTATAAAAATACCCATGGGGTATTTATTTTAAAGGACCAATTTTCTAGAAGCATGATTGATTTTATGGTCACCCTAGTTCTTTTCCCATGTATTAGAAAACCTCCATGGTGTTTAATTATCACCTAAAGAATTATAATTAAAGGAGGAAAATAGAACTTAATAATACTCATAGATTACGATTAATAGCATCTGCACAAGTGAGTCACCCAACCTCTCTAATTCAAGAACATTTTTGTGACCTTCATTTCACAAAGAGGAACATAAACTCATCAATTCCAGGAGTACCTATATAGAATCTTGAAGGGATAAACCAAGATTCACCCAAGTTTAGACATCCAGTTTGTTCCCACATAAGGTGAAATTAGGTCACACAAACGTTTTTTTGTGACCCATACCGAGGTGCCACCCACATGAGTGCCCTTCCTTTATGTTCACCCATCCCTATATCCTGAAAAATATTTTCATGATTTCTCCTATAAATATATTCATGGAAGGAATTATAATCCCTGGCTCCATTACCTGAAAGGGATAATGTTTATTCCTTCCCCAAGACCTCCTACTCTACCAAACATTTAGGAAAGGCACATCAAAATGTCTCCCATTTGGATTAGGATGTCGATGGTTATGGGTTTCTGAAAATTGTCTCACTTTAGGTTAAGGATCCTCTAGGTGTATATGAATCTATATATACCTAGTCAAATAGGCCTTTACCCTAGTGAAAATGTTTTGGATTTCCCAATTTCGAATACTGGAGGTATGACACTGTCTTTCCCCTATCATATCAATGATCAAGAGCCTTGAGTTCCTAGATAGGAGGATAAGGATCACACTTTATTTTACCTTACATATAAGATTAGATCATCCATTTATATGTTCCCAATTTCAGTGAATCCCACATGTAATAAGATCCATGAATTTTGGGCCAGACTTAATGACATTCATAATCATTTTTCATTTAAAGGTCCATTTCTTTGCACCATCATCCACCACCACCATGACTTATTTCTTAGTTGGATCACAACAATCATAATCATGTGGACATAGAAGGTTTTAATTATAAAAAAATAAAAAAAAGCTGAATGAACAATGAGAACATCGATTCCCACCATAATTGGGATACGTTGGAATCTTTCTCAAGGCCTAAGCTCTACATCACCTCATCCTGAAATGATAAATCATTACCCCTTAATTCGGGCCTCCTACTTAAGAGTAATCCCCTAATTAAAACCCATTAAATCTCCATGAGTTAAAAAATATCTCATGGAACATGTTACTTGGGAAACCCCCCTTAGAATAATCCCCATCCAATTTCTCTAAATGGGTCACATGCCCTTGCGAGACTTACCAAACTACGTGGGATTTGATTTCCATTTAAGAGGGATATGTATAAAGTCTCCATGAGGTTCAAACTCAACATTCCATATAAACCATGTTATCTTCGGTTAATATCTCTATTATAATATAATTATACTTGGGAGATCACATTCCTTCCATGTTGTTGCGAATTCTTAGGAATATGTCACACACTAATATTTTACCACACTCTATCCACCAAGATGTCCTTTCCACAAGAAATTAAATAGTACAACTAGGTCCTTATCACCCATATTTAAAAAGGATGATGTATCACATTAATGGTCAACGATCTTTATGGATTATGATTCCATTTTGGATGATATATAGGTATCCCATAAGTGCGTTCAATACCAACATCAAAACATATTATTTCTCCTATGATGAAGATAAAAATCATATTGAAATTCTTCTACCTGGATGACCAAAAATTAATTTTTCCCCACTTAGTGTCTTAAAACCCATCATTGTTGTAATAATGACTAAAGAATATATAGTATTTATATGATCTGATACCATTAATAGTGAACCTCAAATAAATAAATTATTTTTTATGGATGAAGAAACTCAAATATATATGGATGATTTTAAATTCCAAACATTCTAATAATTGATTTTATATTTTACGGGAAACCTATATTAAGCTTTGTAAATTAACAAGAATTAATGAACATATCATAAATATATAAGAGAGCCCTAGAGTAGGAAATTATTCCCCCCAAAAATGTGTGATGATCCTGACCTCCCATCTTATCGACCATTTAGAGCTCTTAATTATCGTAGCACAATAGACCAATTGAACTCCTGCCTTTGGAATAAAGGTCCCTTTGGATATAGAACCATTGGGTGTTTCTGGTTACATAAACAAATCCATTGAAAACCATTCAAAAATATGGGTTCCTAATGAGAACAAAAATTCTATAGGAAAAAAATGGTGAAGTCTATGGGAATCATTAATCAAGATGATAGTGTTACCAATTTGTCAGGACTCAATCAATTGACAATAGAGGGCCATAGAAGGCAATCAGTCAGGAATGTGTTAATCCAAAATGACAATACATTTCTGGAGTTCATTTTTTGTATTTTTATATATATGAAAATTCTTCCATACACACCCTTTATTCTAAATTTCATCCTTCATGTTTACACCTTTGAACGCCATAGATGTTGCTCAAGAAGGAGCCGTGCCGACTTGAATGATGTCGTCACTGTCTCAAACCCTTCAAATTTGGGTCTCTACCTACTTTGATTGAGTGTTACATCATCATGTTATTGTCTCAACCATATAGGATTCCCGAAAGGCACTCCTAAGCATAAATAACCTCAGATCATATAGTGAATGAAGACCGGTGGTCCAAATGTAGACGGTGACAACAGCTTTATTCAACTGATTCGAGAGTTTATCCCCGAAACCTAGTGACCAATCCTTCCCCTATTCCACGGTGGTCAAATAATATGAAACACATGGCCTCATCCAAAATACATATGGGTCCTTTCCAAGGCATTCTCCAAATAATCTATTCCCCCAATTCCATGGGTTTGAAACCCCTCAACATGATGAGGGTGTTATCAACTACATTCCAACCTAGGTCCCTTAGACCTGTGCACATAGTATGTACCACTAGGGAAAACATCTGGAAAATAGGGAGAAGGTTCCTACATTTAACCCTCTAGAAAAGTACACCGACCTAATTTGGTGGAATAATGAATGGGAACGTACCCCCTCCCTCTATAATTATGGCAGCCGACATACTCTTCTAGCGGCACCCAACCAATCCTGCTTTTAAAATTTGGTGGTGTTCCGTGATTAGGCACATACACCACCTTAAAATCTATCAGCCAGTCAAAAGACTCACCTAGCTTCATTCAAGGAAGTCTACCACCCAAATGTCTTAACAACTTGTAAGCAGGAAGATAAACCTACCTACACTGACCAGTCCTGCCAGCAGTCTCGTTTAGCATAAAATAAATAAGTCTACCAACCATTATTGGTAGTTACCCACTACAAATACAATACACCTTCTAGTATGCATCAATCCTTCCAACAATCTAATTTTGTAGAACTTGGATAATTTAGTAAAAAATATCCAATGATAAACATGGGGTAGACCAAACTGTCCGACCCCACATATGAGTTGTGCCATTATCCACTAATTGTAATGGGAGGACATGAATAGGTACATACACCTAAATCAGATTGGAAATGGAATAAGTTCCTTGTTATGGCTACTAATGTCACTAAAATCATTTTGGAAATGGTGAAAGGGCATAAACAAATTTCTTCCCATATCCTAGAATCTTTCCATAATATCATAACGTCATCTTTAGCCGTACCAGAGGTAAGAATTGATAATTTATCCCCATACCATGGATGACATATCAACATGTCATCCTTGGGAAGATATATACCTCTATTCTATTTTTTAGGGTTATGGGGATTACTCCCCCATTTCATATAGACAACAGGATCCGAAACATCCACCTGCTCCAATAGGGGATAATCAATCTATGTTAATGGACACTCCATATAATTCACATAAACCTAATCATGAAAACCACTTTTCCCATCAAGTGGAAACAAATATGTGTATGAAGATGTCAATGAAGAAGTCCCAGCAAGAATAGTTGGATAATCAAGAGTCGATTTACAATCTATTTCCTCTTAATGATGGTGTTCTTGAAACCCTCAGACATTTATATATTTCATATCAAGATCATACATTCTAGTTAAACAATTGTTGGAATAGTAGGTGTAAATCTGAAGGCCCTCATTGGATTCTTGCTCGTGAAGGCTTGATTCATGAGAATACAGTCAATCTCAATTACCAATATTTGGATAAGTGCCCCGAAAACCCTCTGTGTTTCCAGAATACCTAGGATAGAGAAGATTTATCCCTTGCTGTAATTCACAATGGTGTTCCTCCCCATGATGGAGATCACTATGAATGTTCTCCCCACATTAGAGATTATCATTGTGAAGAGAATTATCCAACTGAATATATAGGGATGGGAAAACAATCTTATCCCGAGGAACACGCACGAATAAGTCCAGTCATGTTTTATACCTTCTTACAATCAGGTGAAATACTTTCTCAGACATATGATAGCCCAAGGTGATGGTAATTCTACAAAACACCATGGGGTCATTTTACTTCTAATATAGAAGTGAAAACACCAATTGATCTCATTTATGCGTGTAAATCATTCAGGAAGAATCCACTATAGTCGAACAGGGTTATGATAACTCCAGAAAATAATGAAGAGATATGTTAAACATGAGGAAAAAATTGGCTTTGGGTGAAATACAAATCATGTTATAGAATTAGTCCATTTATCAATACAACATTATATAGATGTTATTATAAGATTGTATTCATGATATCTGCATCAATATATTGAATACTATTCATCATATAAAGGGTTGTAATAAAAAATTGAATTGGAATCTCTCCAGGTTTCCCTAAATTGAAAGATCAATAAGAAATAGGAGGTCCTTGAACATTCATGCATTGATCCAGCAAATACGTTGCAACAATTTATTGTAGAAACCCCATCTTGTGTTTATATTAGAATATGGGGTGTACACAATGCATTTCATTTCACTTCTTTCCAAATCCAGTAAAGCCCCCCAAATGTAGTCTCATGAAATTTTATTCTCCCAGGACAGGTACAATAGATGGATTCTATTCAAGACCAAAAAAATTCTTAGAAAGAACATTCCATGACCGATTTTTTCCCTTGTCATGTTTGAAGATAAAAAGAAATTGAGATACATTTTCATCAACTGCTTGAGAAAATAAAGAAGCCTTGTCTCTTAGATGTTGTAGTGCATCTGATTAGAAAAATTTATGAAATAGAATAAGGGTATTCTGATGTAGGATATTTTAGTGAGTGTCAAATAATGCACCCAGCGAAAGATCAGAATAGAATTCATAACATACGAAGAGTGGATATGGTGATATCATCTATAGTAGTTTAAGAGTTACCCCAAACTGTAAGGATGGGGGATTTGTTTTCACCCAATACCTGGAGCCAAACAAAAGATTCCAATGGATTGAGAACAAATAATAAGAACATCCCTGGACAATAGGGCTGGGGGATTTTTAATATTCATAATTACATCCTCAGTACAGGTCAGTTTTCTCCTAATTAGGGATTATTCCAAAAAATGAATGCACAACTAAGAACTCAGATGATTCCCTTCAGATTATTTCCCTCCAATGTTTTAATAGGGAGCCCTAAAATTTGAGGACAATTTCTTGTGGAGGATGAAGAATATAGTGATCTCACCAACATATCTAAAACATTCCATCAATTACATATGCATCAATAGGTGTCATTAATGCCATTATGGATGATCCTCTAAAAATGACTCTTGTTCTGGGTACTCATAGAATGATATTTGTTTTCATATTAGAGTCCAAGCTAATGAAAATTAATGAGGTGTGCATACAAGAAATCCGATTCATACCCAAAATCAATGAATCCATTCAAATAATCCACATCTTATTTTTATAAAGGAACCCAATAGGGGAAAAGGAAATGTGTAGACTTTGTGTAACCTTCTCCTTGAAAAGGGAAAATCCATTTTGTTGGAAGAAATATTTTTTCAACAAGAAGAGGATATTAAGGATTTAAGAAGACTTAATAAAAAGTTACTCAAAAGTAGTATTCTTTCTGGAAATGGTCCATAATAAAATCCTCATCGGGATATTAAATTAGGAGCACCTATTCAATAGGGTTTTTTGTAACTGTTGATGTGGATAATGGATTCTCTAAATTGATTACATAGCTATAGAAACATCAGGAATGTCCTTAAAGGCATGAAACATGGGTTATCTATCACGACCCGTCCTCGGGGCTCGTGTCGTGACTACCCCAAGCCCGCCTTCCATAGACCAGGGGCTGGCGACTAGCACCAAGGTGTAAATATTGGTAAAAAGGGAAGGCATTGCCTTTGTAAAGTAAACAAACACCACAGAGCAAGCAAGCAGTAGAAGTAAACACTAAGAAAAAAACTGAGTACAGCAGTAAGTGAGGAAAAGTAATGGGCCAGAATAAAAATCCAAACTGAAAGTAATGTACAACTCGAAAGGGAAAACAACAACTGAAAAGTAATTCTGCAGCCTCGATCCCTCCACTGGACTCCCACCTGAAGGGTGAGTATAGATAGCCTCCACAACTCCTCGGGTCCAACCGTCCACTCCGAGTACGTCCTGCCAGTGGTCCTCCTCTAGTACCGTCCTGCTCCGCTAGCCTCAACCACGATCAGCGCTGTCCGTCGTTTGCAACCAACACAACGTAGTGCGGGTATAGCCCATGCACGGGTGAGTATAAGCTACTCAGTAGGGACCCCGAGACCCCCGAAGGTCTCCCAGAATCCAAAAAGGATAATCCACAAAGGAAAGATACAATCACGAAGTAACATCCGACACTGCTTAGGTATATTTCCATACATATACCTAAGTCATCAATTCTCGTTTGGCTCCAACATCCGAGCTCAAGTACAACCCAGTCCACACCGGAAAGCAAAACGTAAATCCACACATGATATCACAACACAATCCACAAAGGAAAGAAAACAGGATTCAGCTCACACAGGTATACTTCTTTGTATGACGATAGAGATGATCAGATATTGCCACTGATTCATCTAAGCCGTCGGACCCACAAAGGATCGATATGTACTAACCCCAGCAATGACCCACAAAGGATCTAACCCACACAGGATCGAAAGGTAACTAACCCCCGCAAAGACCCACACAGGATCAGACCCACACAAGATATGTAGGCGCTGGCTCACACAGAACCGCTGAGCGCTGACCCACATAGGATCGGACCCACACAAGATCGATAGCACTGATCCATGTAGGATCACTGAGTGCTTTAGTCGTCGCCGTCGAATCCACTGAGGATCTCTGTTCAGTCGTCATCGTTGTCACAGTCGCAAACGCAGCCAGCTCTAGGGTTCCCGCACACAGCAAGCTCCTTCGGGAGGGTCCGCTCCATGAACCGAGAGGTGGATACATCAACTGACACATAGCCCATAGTTTATGTATCCAAAAGTTCTGTATTGTCAACAAGAACTCAACGTCGCATATGGCGCGTCAATCGTACGCCCGGTCTGAGAGTTATTGGCTTTTGCGTCCTAGGGGCCTAGTTTGTTTTTAAGGAAAGACCAACCCGACCGTACTTCACCTGCGTCCAAACCTCGGGCAGAGTAAGCCAAAAGATCCATCTCAGTAAGAGGAATCCAACAAAGTCGATGACACGTCGATCGGACGTCCGGAGATTAAGATATGAGCGTTTCCGCTCTGAGGGCCCGGTTGGTTTCGTGTACGAACCAACCCGGCCGAACCCAAAGTATTCCGAAACCTTGATCGTGATATACCGAAACGACCGTCTCGATCCAAGGATCGCATCGTCGCTGACGGAACGTCTATCGGAGGTCTGTAGCCCAAGATATGGGTAAAAGACCAAAAAGGTTCTGAAAAGGTGGGTATCTGGCCTCGACCGACCCGGCCCGAGACCCCCTGGGTCAGCCCAAACCGGCCGGGGTGCGGCCCGGCCCAGCCCGGCCGATAGGCCGGGCCGTTTGGCTTGGGGGGGGGCGCTACCCCCCGTGATTTGAAACCGCGGCCCCCCTTAATGGGGGCCGCTAGCTTGGCCGGACGGGGGTTTGAACCCCCAGATTCCCTCCTATCCGGCCGGCTCGCCCCGACCGGCCGGTTTCTGCTGCCACAAGACCGACGTCAGCCGGTCTCCTCCCTGCTCCGACACCGGTGGCCCGGAATCGGCCGCCGGTCACCCTGCTCCGCCGCGGCCCGGAACCGGCCGCGACTTGGTTTGTCCGGAGCGGCACGACGGCACCGCGCCCCTCTGCCGCGGCCCCGCTCCGGTCGTGGTGTCTTCGGTTCTCTCCGACACAGCGCGACGGCGTCGCGTCCTTGTTCGATTTCACGGCGCGACGCGACGGCACCACACATTCTTTTCCGCACGATTCCGCGTGGTGTGTCGGCACAACACCATTCGTTTCAAATCCACAATAGAACCAACAAGGATAAAGGAGGTGGTCGACCGTGTTTGTGGGGTCCGGCCCCCCTGTCGTTAATCGATCGCAATTGGTCATATTACACAAAGAACGTCAAAGAAATATTCACGAACAAAATAAAATAAACAAACCCCTACCTCGAGCGTATCTTGAACGGAGGTTCGTAGAACGGGGATTCGTCACAGAAAAAGGCGTCGTGGAAGGAGATGATGCGGAAGGAGACGTCGCGGAAGAAGACATCGCGGAAGAACCGTCACGGTATACGGCGTCGCGTAGTCGGTCTCCGAGGACTCGGTGTTCTTCGACGGAGTCCGATGTGTTTTTTGCGTTCTTCATCGAAGATGAAGAAGTTCCTCAATCCTTAGCCTTTTCCTCCCCAAGACTCCACCACAAGAAACTAACCCAAAATAAATTCAGCCCTCACATAATTTATTAACTAGACATGAGTTTGAAATTCAATCCTACACACACATTAAACTCACACCATTAATAACATAAGTTATTAATACTCAATTTATCAAAATTAAAAGGTGAGTTGAGGGGGTTGAAGAATATGAAGGGTTGGGTTCGTCTAGGCCCCACCAACCTCATAACCTCCCTTGGGAAGTTGGGTAGTTACCCAACTTCCACACAAAGCCTTAAACCACTTAAAGAAAATAAAAATTGTAGTTAAAATATAAATAAAACTTCCAAAATTTTTATCAGCTTCTCTCGTGAAAATGCAACCCCAAAATAGGTGTTCTTAAGCAATTACCGGCGCTACGGTTCCATCGGTGCCCTCAGAATTCGATTCCGAGCACCGGTTCAAAAGTTAGAAATTCCCACTCGTTCGTTCACTGAACGTACCCGAGCAAAACATCAGATAGAAATTCTGGGTACACCGGGCCTCAGAATCATGTGCCGTCAGAAACTGCATTCTTGTAAAATCCCAAAGAAAATTAAGAAAAACTTTTCCTTGAATTTTACGAGTCTTTTACATTACTCCCACCTTAGGGCTTTACATCCCCGTAATGTTACATCATAAAATAGGGAAACAAATGTGGGTACTGGGCATGCATCTGAGCCTCCCGCTCCTAAGTGCTCTCTTGGAGATTCCTGTGCTGCCATCTGATGCGCACTAGAGGAATCGACCGTCCATGCAGGACCCGCTCCTGTCAATCCTCGATCTTCATTGGGACCTCCGTAAAAGCCGCCCTATCATCAACGTCCATCTCCCCATGGTCAATGATATGCGTCGGGTCGTGCACGTTTCTCCTCAGCTGAGATACGTGGAAGACGTCGTGCACCCGGTGCAACTGTGGTGGTAGAGCCAGGCGATAAGCCACCTCGCCAATCCTGTTGAGGACCTGGAATGGTCCAATGAAGTGTGGAGACAACTTTCCACCCCGAAAAAATATCTGTAATCCACGTCGAGGTTAGACATGCAAGAAGATGTGGTCGCCATCCTCGAACTCTAGTGGCCTCCGCCTCCTGTCAGCATATGAATTCTTCCGGCTCTAAGCTGTCCTCATCCGCTCCTGGATGATCTGGACCTTCTCTGTCGTGGCCGGACCATCTCTGGTCCCACAAGTGCTGACTCCCCAGGGTTTGTCTAGCACAAAGGAGATCTGCAAGTTCGGTCGTACAATGCCTCGTATGGTGCCATCTCGATGGTGGAGTGGTAGCTGTTGTTGTACGCAAACTCCACCAAGGGTACGTAGTCCTCCCAGCTGCGACCGAAGTCGAGGACACATGCACGGAGCATGTCCTCGAGAGTCTGAATGGTCCCCTCCGTCTGACCAACCATCTGAGGGTGAAAGGCTGTGCTCAGACGTAGCTGTGTCCTGAACGCCACCTGCACCCCCTTCCAAAGCCGGGAAGTAAAGAGAGCATCTTGATCGGAGACGATAGATGATGGCACACCATGAAGCCGCACAATCTTCTGAACGTAGAGTCGTCCCATGCGCTCCACTGAGCCCTGCTCTCTGATGGGTAAGAAGTGTGCCGACTTGGTGAGTCGGTCGACAATCACCCAAATGGAGTCATGACCTCTGGAAGTGCGTGGAAGTCCAGCCAAGAAGTCCATAGATATCCCGTCCCACTTCCACTCTGGGACCTCCAAGGGCTTTACCAAGCCTGCTGGTACCTGGTGCTCCACCTTCACCTACTGGCAGGTGAGGCATCGAGAAATGAACTCTGCCACAACCTTCTTCATGCCCGGCCACCAGTGCTATCGTCTGAGATCCTGGTACATCTTCGCCACTCAAGGATGTACCGCCAAAGGAGAAGTGTGAAACTCTCTCAGCACCTCCTCCCGTAAAGCAACTGGTACAAAGGTACGTCCTCTGAAAAGGATGTCATGCTCTACTCCAAAGGAGAAACCATCAGGTGCCTATCCTGAGGATATCTGTGCACGCTGGGTCTCACAGTCAGCGTCCCCACACTGTGCCTCTCTGAGCCGCTGCAGTAGTGGAGGAGTGACTGTGAGAGACTGAAGGAAAGATGCCCCATCTCTCTCCACGAAGTATATCTGCAAAGCAGCTAGCTGATCTGTCGCCTCCTCAAGTGGATGAATGCCCGTCCTCCTGCTGAGAGCATCGGCTACCACGTTCCCCTTCCCAGGAGTATAGACTATCTCTAAGTCATAGTCCTGGAGGAACTCGAGCCATCGCCATTGTCTCAGATTCTGGTCCTTATGAGAGAAGATGTATCTCAGACTCTGATGGTCAGAAAAGACTGTAAAGTGTCCGCCCATCAGGTAGTGTCGCCATGTCTTCAGAGCGAAGACCACTACTACTAACTATAGGCCATGGGTAGCATAGTTCTTCTCATGCGGCCTTATCTGATGTGATCCATAGGCGATCGTGGACCGCTCCTGCATCAGGACACATCTGAGTCCGGTACCTAATGCATCGCAGTAGACTACGTACCCTACTCCCTCCTCAGGCAACCTCAGGATAGGTGCGCTGGTCAATCTCTATCTCAGCTCCGGGAAGCTCTGTTGACATCTGTCTGACCACACAAAGGGTATCCCCTTCTTTTTCAAATCTGAGAGTGGTGCCACAACTCTGGAGAAGTCTGGCACAAATCTTCGGTAGTATCCAGCTAGTCCCAAGAAACTCTGCACCTCCGTCACACTCTTGGGTGGCTCCCAAGAAAGCATTCCCTCGATCTTCGTAGGATCCACCACAACTCCCGAATCAGAGATGACGTGTCCCAAGAAGTGGACCTCACGTATCTAGAACTGACACTTCGAGAGTTTTCCATAAACCTAGTGCTCTCGGAGTGTGTCTAGTACAATCCGTAAGTGGTATGCATGCTCCTCCTCAGTGGTTGAGTGAATCAAAATGTTTTCGATGAAGACCACGAAAAATCGATCGAGGTATGGCTGAAAGATCCTGTTCATGAGGGACATGAACACTGCTGGAGCGTCGGTTACACGGAATGGAATAACCAAGAACTCATAGTGGCCATACCGACACCTGAAGGCTGTCTTCTTCACATCCTCGACCCAAACTCTGAGCTGATGATAGCCTGTCCTGAGGTCTATCTTTGAGAACCACCGTGCTCCCTTGAGCTGATCGAAGAGGTCATCAATCCTTGGTAGCAGATACTTGTTCCTCACTATCACCTAGTTCAGGTGACGATAGTCGACACAATGTCTCAAGCTCCCTTCCGCCTTCTTGGCGAACAAAATCAGGGAAGCCCAGGGTAAAACACTGGGTCGAATGAACCCCTTGCCCTGCAAGTCCTCCAACTGTACCCGTAGCTCTCGAAGCTCTGCGGGGGCCATCCGATATGCTGGAGTCAATATCAGGGCTGTCCCAGGGTACAGGTCAATATAAATGTCTACCTCTCTGCGAGGAGGTACCCCTGAAACGTCGTTGGGGAAAACGTCCGCATACTGATCCACCACTGCAGGAAAACTAGGACTCCGCACGTCAACTACTCCTAGGATGAGGCTAGCCAACTGATGAGTGATGGGATATCCTCTCCTTTGTGAGAGTATATCCTGTGCTGCAAAGGCTCCCTTCTCACCGGTGAAGGTGAACCTGCTCCCGTCGGTGTGTACACATCGCACCTTGTGCCTAATACAGTCAATCTGTGCATGGACTGTAGATAACCAATCCATGCCCAAGATGACGTCGTAAGGCCTCGACGCTGCTAAAAGAAGATCCTAGCCAATTTTCTCGCCTCCTAGAGTAAGCTCACACTGCCGACACCAGTGCGTAATCGTCGAGTCTGCTCCCGTAGGAGTCTCTAGCCATAAGGATCGAGCCAACAGCTCTGTCGGAATCACCGAGCTCCGAACAAGGGCAGCAGATATGAAATAATGACTCGATCTTATGTCTATAAGTACTGCAACAAGGGTGGAAGAGACAAAGATAGTACCTCGAATCATCTCGGGCGCTTCGTAGTCGTAGGCCTCTGCTGCCTGGAGCTGTGCCTGTCTCTGTCCGCCAGCTCCTTGTGGTCGGGGTGGACCTCCTGGTGGTGGTGGTGGTAGAGCCTCAAAGCATTTCCCACCACCTGATGCTCGGCCAACTCCTCTTCCTCGTCCGCCTGCTCCCTGCGGACCGCCAAGGTCGACCCTATTCCTCTACCTGGGTGGTCCCTCAACCATCTGCTGCTCCCTGGCACAACGGGTCGGGCAGTAATGAGCCATGTGGCCCTGCCCGCCGCATGAGTAGCACTACCTGCATCTCGAAAGACTGGCTCCGCACTGTGTGCCCCGCACTACTGAGCCAGTGTCCTGAGGTCGTCTGCCTGAGGGTTTGGTCTGCCTGGACCCATGAGCCATCCGTCGACTGCCTGCTGCAGAAGACTCTGCTACATACCGCCCCACGGTAGGTCTCGCTGCTGAAGAAGGCTCAGCAAGAAAGCTCTCGATCAAAAGGGCTCGCTCTAGTACTCCTGCCTGAGTCAAAATACTGAGGGAGATCAGAAATGCCCTGATCTCATGTCTCAATCCCTGATCAAAGGTCCGGGCCCGGAAGAATGGGTCCCGTACCATGTCGGTCGAGTAGCACGAGAGATCAGTAAATCTCACCGAGTACTGGGCGACCGTCAAGATTCCCTACCGCAGTTGTAGAAGCTCCTGGATGCGCACCGCACGGAGGGTGGCTGGGACGAACTCTGAGCGGATGAGGCTCTTAAAGTCCATCCAGAGGAGAGATGCCTCATCGTGCACCTAGAGCATAAAGCTCCCCCATATGCCTGCTGCCGCGTGGAGTAGGCTCGCTGCGAGGATCACCATGAGGTCTGTTGGTGTCCTCACTAACCGGAAAACTCATACAACTGCCTCCAGCCAGTCCCCGGCTGCCTGGGGGTCCGTCTCCCCGCAGAACCTGGGCGGTCACTGGCGCTAGAACTCATGCAATGCACTAAGGCAACGTGCATCGTCAGCGGATGGGGATGGAAGCATCGGTGGCTCTACGGATAGAGGTACCGCTGGTGCCTCTGCTGTCAAAGGGCCCTACACCGAGGCCTCATCGCTCGGTGGGCTATCGTCACGCTCAACTCTCGGAACCCTAGCTGGCTATTGTCATGGGACCATCCTGAATGGAAACAGGTGCTCCACGGTCAAACAGTATTCCTGGTTAGCTGACATAGAGTAATCACATATAAAACTTGAAACACACATGCAATCAATGTTTTCATGCATGAAGTCGGAAATCAGAAATCAGGGTCCTGGTGTATGGATACGTCGGCCGCCACACCAACACTGGACTCCCTGGACTGATAACCACACCCAATACGCTTAACACTATTTCTTCACATAGAAAAAGATCAGAGTTCCAAGTTCTACGGTAGAACCGAACTGCTCTAATACCAATTTGTCATGACCCTTCCTCGGGGATCGTGCCATGACTACCCCAAGCCCACCTTCCATAGACCAGGGGCTGGTGACTAGCCCCAAGGAGTAAATCCCGGTAAAAAGGGAAGGCATAGCCTTTGTAATGTAAACAAACACCACAGAGCAAGAAAGCAGTAGAAGTAAACACTACGAAAAAAACTGAGTACAACAGTAAGTGCGGAAAAGTAATGGGCCAAAATACAAACCCAAACTGAAAGTAAAGTACAACACGAAAGGGAAAACAACAACTAAAAAGTAAAGCCGCAGCCTCGATCCGTCCACTGGACTCCCACCTGAAGGGTGAGTATAGATACCCTCCACAACTCCTCGGGTCCAACCGTCCACTCCGAGTACGTCCTGCCAGTGGTCCTCCTCCAGTACCGTCCTGCTCCGCAAGCCTCAACCACGATCAGCGCTGTCCGTCGGCTGCAGCCAACACAACATAGTGCGGGCATAGCCCATGCAGGGGTGAGTATAAGAAACTCAGTAGGGACCCCGAGACCCCCGACGGTCTCCTATAATTCACAAAGGATAATCCAAAAAGGAAAGATACAATCACGAAGTAACATCCGACACTGCTTAGGTATATTCCCATACATATACGTAAGTCATCAATTCTCGTTCGGCTCCAACATCTGAGCTCAAGTACAAGCCAGTCAACACCGGAAAGCAAAACGTAAATCCACACAGGATATCACAACACAATCCACAAAGGAAAGCAAACAAGATTCATCTCACACAGGTATACTTCTTCGTATGACGATAGAGATAATCAGATATTGCCACTGATTCATCTAAGCCGTCGGAACCACAAAGGGTCAATAGGTACTAACTCCCGCAATGACCCACACAGGATCGATAGGTAACTAACCCCCACAAAGACCCACACATGATCAGACCCACACAGGATCTGTAGGCGCTGGATCACACAGAACCGCTGAGGGCTGACCCACACAGGATCGGACCCACAAAGGATTGGTAGCAGTGATCCACGTAGGATTGCTGAGTGTTGTAGTCGTCACCGTCGAATCCACTGAGGATCTCTGTACAGTCGTCGTCGTCGTCACAGTCGCAAACACAGCCAGCTCTAGGGTTCCCGCACACAGTAAGCTCGTTCGGGAAGGTCCGCTCCACGAGCCGAGAGGCTGATACATCAACTGACACATAGCCCAGAGTTGATGTATCCAAAAGTTCCGTATCGTCAACAGGAACTCAATGTCGTAGACGGCGCGTCAATCGGTAGCCCGGTCAGAGAGTTAATGGCTTTTTCGTCCCAGGGGCCCGATTGGTTTTTAAGGAAAAACCAACCCGACCGTACTCCACCTGCATCCAAACCTCAGGCGGAGTAATCCAAAAGATCTGTCTCACTAAGAGGAATCCAACAAAGTCGACGACACGTCGATCGGAGGTCCATAGCTTAAGATATGTGTGTTTCCGCTCCGAGGGCCTGGTTGGTTTCGTGTACGAACCAACCCGGTCGAACCCAAAGTATTCCGAAACCTTGCGTGCGATATACCGAAACAACTGTCTCGATCCAAGGATCGCATCGCCGCTGACAGTGCGTCGATCGGAGGTCTATGGCCCGAGATATGGGCAAAAGACCAAAAAGGTTCCGAAAACGGGGGTTTTGGGCCCAGACCAACCCTGGTCCGGGTCGGCCTGGCTGGGTGCGGCCCATCGCGACGACCCGGTGCGCTGGCGCGTGGCACCAGCTGGCTCGGTCGAACGACTGAGCCATTCGGCTTTTGTGGGGGGGGGGGGGGGGGGTGGGGGGGCTACCCCCCGTGATTTGAAACTACGGCCCCCCTTAATGGGGGCCGTTAGCTTGGCCGGCCGGGGGTTTGAACCCCCAGCTGCCCTCCTATCCGGCCAGCCCGCCCCGGCCAGTCGGTTTCTGCCGCCACGGGACCGGCGTCAGCCGGTACCCTCCCTACTCCGACACCGGCGGCCCGGATCCGGCCGCCGGTCACCGTGCTCCACCGCGGCCCGGAACCGACCGCATCTTGGTTCATCCGGCGTGGCGCGACAGCGCCGCGGCCCCGCTCCAGCCGCGGTGTCTTCGGTTCTCTCTAACGCAGCGCGACGACATCGCATCCTTGTTCGATTTCACAGCACGGGGTGACGACATCACGCATTCTTTGCCGCACGATTTCGCGTGGTGCGTCGGCACCACGCCATTCCGTTCAAATCCACAATATAACCAACAAGGATAAAAGAGGTGGTCGGCCGTGTTTGTGCGGTCCAGACCCCCTCTCGTTAATCTATAACATTTGGTCATATTACACGAAGAACGTCAAAGTAATATTCACGAACAAAATAAAATAAACAAACCCCTACCTCGAGCATAGCTTGAATGGAGGTTCGTTGAATGTGGATTCGTCAGCGAAAAATACGTCGCTGAATGAGATTTTGCGGAAGGAGACGTCGCTGAAGAAGACGTCGTGGAAGAACCGTCGCGGTCTACGGCGTCGCGTAGTCGGTCTCCGAGGACTCGGTGTTCTTCGACGGAGTCCGATGTGTTCTTCGCGTTCTTCATTGAAGATGAAGAAGTTCCCCAATTCTTAGCCTTTTCCTCCCCAAGACTCCACCACAAGAAACTAACCCAAAATAAATTAATCGCTCACTTAATTTATTAACTAGACATTAGTTTGAAATTCAAATCTACACACACATTAAACTCACACCATTAATAACATACGTTATTGATACTTAAGTTATCAAAATTAAAAGGTGAGTTGAGGGGGGTTGAAGAATATGAAGGGTTGGGTTTGTGTGGGCCCCACCACCCTCATAACCTCCTTTGGGAAGTTGGGTAGTTACCCAACTTCCAGCCAAAGCCTTAAACACTTAATGAAAATAAAAATTGTAGTTAAAATATAAATTAAACTTCCACAATTTTTATCATCTTCTCTAGTGAAAACGCAACCCCGGAATAGGTGTTCCTAAGCAATTAACGGCGCTACGGTTCCATCGGTGACCTCAGAATTCGATTCCGAGCACTGGTTCAAAAGTTAGAAATTCCCGCTCGTTCGTTCACTGAACGTACCCGAGCTAAAATTCGGATAGAAATTCTGGGCACACCGGGCCTCGGAATCATGTGCCGTCAGAAACTGCGTTCATGTAAAATCCCAAATAAAATTAAGAAAAAAGTTTCCTTGAATTTTACGGGTCTTTTACATTATCGAAGGAAAGACTAGCAGTGCCACCACAATAACTATTACCAGTCATCACACTAGTTTCTAGATCTTGATGAAATACATATAATGGTCCCATCTCAGCCATACATTCCTAAAATGATTATGAACACCAAAGAGTCATGGACAACTCTATTGGAAGCAATGGAATGACAGCATGTGAAAATACAACCAGAAAATAAGGTTTATCCTGAATAGGTGGATCCCACCCCTCCGCCACCAAATTTTGGGAATCCTACATTTCCACTCATCAAGGGATCATGAGTTCTGAAGTAGCACTTGACAGATTTTTCTTCTGCTGTGATCCCATGATGAGGACCCCTGATCAATAAGAGGTATTGAAACTAATATTTTTTGTGAAATCACTATGGAGGCCAACCTTTTCCTGGTATACAAGATTTAAGTCCCTATATATTATTTAATGAGAGGATATCTATCATAAGATCCTTTTCTAGTTTATCTCAACACTGTATAATTCAACAATCTTCGATCAGAAACTACATGAAATGGGAGAATGAAAGTGTTTCTGACTTTATTTCTTAGTGGAAAGGATTAACATACTCTTTGAGTATACTGGTCGCTCAAGTAGAGTTGTAAACCATTGTTGTTGCAAACCACCATGATGTGTTTAACACAGAATTAGTCCCTATGAAATAAAAAAGATGGTATAGGGTTCTAGCATTGATTTCTCATAATGTGGAAATCTCCATAATAGAGACTAGATCCAAATACTGAGTAATCCCATCTGCTGATGGGAGAAGTGAAGGAAAAGAAGAGGATTCTAGGGTTATACTTAAATAGTGCCATGTAACCTCTCCTACTTCAACTCCCTCATAATACTATAGGTCTCCTCCTACTAAGTGTCAACAAAAATGAACACCATGTCTAGATGATCAAAGAACTCAAAGTCCAAGACATTTTGAGGAGCTGAAAATTACGGTCTATTATTTTTGAAATGAACAAGTCCCCAAATACTTAATATCAGATTTGGAAAACAATTTAGATAAGTTTCCAAGTCCGGATAAACCTATCAAATAAAGATATAAGGTCCTAAAAAACTATCCCCCTTCCATTAAATGTGGGGGAACCCCATCGATGTGTGTTTTTTAATGATATTCTACAAAAGATAGTGGACTCTAGGTAGATGATGCTGAAAAATTCACCAGACCAAGTTGAATGTGTTAATCCTATTGATCCAAATAACGAACTGAGGGTAAATAAGTCAAAAGTAAGAATTATAATAATTTTCATGATTGGATGGTCTGGAAATAAATCAACCAAAATCATTCCACTATGTGTTCACAATTGAAGTAACCTAACATGTCTCCTTCCACTTTGTTTATTATAAAGCCATCTTCATCAAACGACAAGCCTACTAAAAATATACATAAATGAAGCATAATGTCCACAAAAATAAGGAGGTAAAAGATAATGATGAGCTCATGTCAAGCCCAAAGATGTCCATGAATATGGCATACTTCATTCCAATTTTCTCAAAAGAATGGGCATCATGATGCTAAAGGTAACAATAATAATTGACCTTTCAAGAATAATAATCATCATATGAGGACTTGATCATCGATTCCATTAATGTTATCCACATAATGGATCCCTATGAAGATGATGATTCTAATTATGAACATGATTTCCTTATACATGGTTGGGGTACTAGGGGAGGAGGCTATAATGGTTGAAGATATTGGGGGATATGTGGGTATGATAGAAGCCATTATTTTAATTACACCCATTTTTAAACCATTTATGTAGCAGAAAATCGTGGGAGATCCCTCTAGATGGCTAAACCCAAAAAAGGGAATTATCCCACACATGATAGGATCGTCCCTAACTGGATCATCTTGGAGGACTAATTAGAGGATGTACAACCATCTTCTTAGTGAATGGGAAGAACTAGCCAAACTAATCCACCAAGTGCATAATTACTTCCATCATATTCACTTAAAAATGGTCCACTACAATAATACGAATCAGTTTCGAAGGAACCTACAAAGAAGGAACTCCATAATGGATAATGCGGACCTCTGGATCCAAAGTATGATGTGTTGAAGGAACTGTCCCCTGTACCTTCCAAGATATCAATCATGGATGCGTTGAATTTATCAAAATATATTTTCGAATCACTTATTTAGGATTTATCGTGCATTGAAGAGTTTGAAATGGAGTTTTTTCCATAGAGGTTTACTACAAAGGGAATGACCCTGTGGAATGGAATGTAGTCATACCATTCACGGGCTAGGATGATGATTCTATTGTAGGTCACCTTAGGACCTTGTAAACATCTGAAAATTTTAATTATATTTACCTCCAATGATCCTTTATTTAAAATGTCTTAGGGGTCAACCTCATCCACATTCAGACATTTAACCTATTGCGCCTCACTTAATACCATTTTTGACTATTCACTATAAGATTATTTGGTCGTCAAATGAATTAGAAAGAACCTCTCGGCTAAATGATGCTCAGAACATGGGTTGGGGATCTCATATAAGATTCAGTGATCATGCTTTTCCGGTAAACCCAACCTTCAAAATTTTGATGGGGATACCTCAGCAACATTTTCATACAGTTATTTCTTCATTGTATAATCAATGAGTCAAATATTGTAACTATGGTAAAGTTGGGACATTTCATGGTAATGAGGCCCCATTCAAAACATATGAATCTTCATACATTGATCCCAAGATCTATCACACAAAAGGAATAAGTATATGAAAAATGATTCTACTAGAATTAATGCACAAAATGGTTTCATAAATATCCCAACTAACCCATATGTGCATCTCAATGGAGATTTAGTGTTACCCATTAATAAAATTGAAATTTTCAGCCAAGATTCAAGAACTCATTAATTGGCTTCCATCTTTTTAGTTTTGTAAACTAATCCTGATAATTAAGACGAAATCATTGATTAAACAAACATGGAGGAATTCATAATCATAGATTTATTTATTCAATCTACCTATATTCAAGTCTCTTACTCATCAGGATAGATGTATAATGTTTTCTTACTCCTGAAAAAAGATAGCGATCCTGATAACTGTCAAATAATCTCTCCTTCAAAAATGAAAAATGTCTTCCATAATTAGTATGTATAGATATGATTTCTTCTTCTTTTGTATTTCCCAATATCGAATCTTCCCCTACCATTTAAAGTGTTTCTTCATCACCTACCCCTGAATCATATATAGAAGAAGCAACCTATGATAAAAAATAAAAAGACGAAGTCCGCAAGGATGCACCTACAAATTTTTTGGAATGATTCTCCTATAATATTTCTGATATAAGAGAAATAAAACTTGGTACAATGGAAGATCCCCTCCCCACTCTAATTAGAGTGGCCAAGAATTTTGAAGAGAAATTGGTGTATACATTTTTTTTGATGCAACAGTGAGTAGTGTTTTCCTTGAATTAAATAGATATTCATGGATATAAACCCAATGGAACCACCCATAATTTGAGTTTTCTAGAATAATATCATGGATATATGAATCCAACAAGATGTATGCACCCAACTAGCACCTCCATGATTAAGGCTGGAGTCAAAAAGCTTATCAAATACGACTTCATGTGAGAGGTGAATTATGAAATGTGGTTAGAAATATTTTTCTAGTGAAAATGAAGAATAGTAAAATCAGTGTGTTCAGTGATTTTAGAGATATCAACTAACATTGTCCCATATATAAATTCCCAGTTTCAATCATAGAAATCTTAATTTATGAAATAACTAAATATGATGATATCTCCTTCATGGAAGGATACTCTAGGTATAACCAAATCTAGAAGGCCCAATAATATGAGGAATCTATATCCTTTTGATCCCTGATGGTCATTTTTCATTCTGGTAATTCTATTTTCCATGAAAAATACCTGTGAAACATATCAACGTGCAATGAACCAAATATTCAAATCCATCTTATGGAAATTCTGTGATTTTTATGTTGATGATCTAGTGGTCAAATCCAAAAAACATTCTACTCACCTGGATGATCATGAAACCATATTCTATAAGCTTTGGAAATATAATATGAAGATCAACCCATTGAATTGTTCTTTAGGGTAACCTCATGAATTAATTTTTTTCTTTTTTGTATTCCATTTCATCATCCATGTTAATCCAAAGAAGAAAAAATATACTCTTGGAATGTCACCTCCTTGAAACCTGATGGTGTTGAGAAGACATCAAGGACACTTGACCTATATCCAGCACTTCATAGAAAATCTAGAAGGAAATTGTTTCCCCTTCACCAAATTTATGAAGAAGGGGGACACATATCAATGGAAAAATGAATGTATAAAGAAATTTGTTACCCTCAAGAAATACATCTTCTGTGCACCAGTATTGATGCAACTTTTTGATGAAAAAATGTTTATTATTTATGTGATATACTTGGAGTGATCACTAGGTGCCTTTCTTTCACAGAATACAGATACCGGGAGTGAAAAAAATGATTATTATCTATATTAAACCATTATCTATTTAGAGACTAAATATTTATATATTGATAATTGCTTTATTGAATTAATAAATGTAGTTCAAAAGGTGAGTCACTACCTTAGCATCACTAGTTCTGCTTAGTCTTTTGAAATAACCCGATCAAATTTATCATTAGTTGTCCCATGCTAATTGGATATCCATAATCATGGGTGGTGATTTTGTAGTATGTTGATATATAGTTTTTGTATCAGAAAGTAGTAAATGTGAAATCCTATGTAGAAATCATAGTCTAAAACCCATCATTTGAATTGTTTTTTTGAATATTGATCTTCCTAATGAAGAAATATTCTCCGTACCGGATAGTTCACAATTATAAGAAATACACTTTGATGGTGCTTCCAAATTTCTAATGATGAATTGAATGGAAGACCCCACGAATAGAAATATTGTGTTAGGAATTTTACTTATCTCCATAGAAAATATGGAATTTCCATTATCCTTCCTATTATCAAAATGTTGTAGCACCAATGAGGCATAATATCTAGCTTTCATTTCAGGACTGAAATTAGCACTCTTGGTTTTCATGTACACTACGTCAAATACCCTAAGGGGGGGGGGTGAATCAGTGTGTGACAGATTAAAACTATTATCCCTTGGGATCTTGTTTCATCATTAAACAGAAAACACTTCTCTCTATATCCCATAGTAATATAGGAAAATAAATTAAATCATGCATTTGACATAATGATTTTTCTTGGTTCCCCCACACTGGGCTAAGTCCACGGAGCATACAATGATGATGTACTGATGTACCAAATCCACTAAATCTCACTACCTGTTTAAAGTTTTGGGCTACATATTCTATGTACACTGTCACTACCTATACATGGATTATAGTCTTCTCATTTCACTCCCAAGGGTCACACCCTATGTCTCTTCCTCTTGATCACTTCTGGTGGGAAGGATCACCTGCTCCTTCATCCTTTTCCCACTACTCTTGGAAGGGATCAAATCATAGTTTTTGGACTTGTAGGTCCCTTCATTTGCATGAAATCACCTATCTTCAATTATAGGTAGATGATTTATAGATGTCCCCTTTTTCACTCGTAGATGAAATCCACATTTCTGTGTATTTTCAGTTAGTATAAATTACATTCACAAACCATCTTAGGGATTTTCCGTACTTTCTCATGCCCTCTGTAAACTACCTCTCACTTCTATGAGCTATGTAGCACATATGGTTCATGAAGAAACTATTCTGTGAAATACCTATGCTTTCATCACCACGAAATGCCTCTGCATACTACCTCTATGAACCACCTCTACATTCCACCTCCACTCACCAGCTTCTTGAACCGCTCCTACATAATGCTTCCATGTAAATCTTCAACGTACCATTTATTGTACCTCTTTTTCATAAATGAAATTCCTTTTTTGAGAACCACTTCTTCTATAGAAAACCTTCTTACATATGTTGATTATTGTTCCATGCAAACACCGTTTCAGGGAATCGCTTCTACGAACTGCTTTACCATTCACATAATCCTTTCTCACAAACTACCATTTGACTTAGCTAAATTCCCTGAGAAAATAAGTTTCCTTATGAAAAATGATATACATAATGAGGGTATTAGAACTAGTTATATAGGAAAATTAATCCAAAAAATATTCTAATTTGAGATATCCCAAATATTCAATTTCGTATTGCCTTCACTACATATTGATCCTTCTACGAACTATTTCCCTGCGTCGTCAGCGTAATGCCTTTATTCCTTCCTAATGGCCCAAATTTCCATCTATTTTTGACTGATGATTCCCTTCATGGTTTCTCAAATCACTGTATAGTTTCCAAAAATGAGAATCCACCACACTTACCACAATTCCATCTCTGTACCATATGCCTTTGCAAAGAACTATTTTCTCCTTACGAATCGTTCCTATATTGGGTCTCCATCTCACGCTTCCCATTTTGATTCATTTATTGATTCCATTTGACTTTATGCATACCACCATTCAAATTCTACAAACTGTCCTTCACGGTCTGTATATTTTTATCACTTATGTGGAAATCCTTTTTTTTAAATTCGGAACTCCTTATTTTGAGGCCTAAAAATTTGATAAACACTAGGAAATTGTACCACCTTAAAAACCTACTTCGATAAACACCAAACATACCCAATCACAACCATCAGGATATGATAATAAACACAATAATATCCAAAACATTCTAAGAGGACACCATGAGGGATTGTTACACAAAAAAGGTACCATTAGATAACCTGGAGGTGAAAGGTGATTCTGAATTGGTAATCAAATAGGTTAAGGAGGATTACACCATTATAAAAGAAGAATCAATCACCATGTGTGATAATGTAGGAGAGTTAAAGATAGAATTTGACCCATAAGAAACATTTTATTATGTCTTGTGATTAAAGACCACCCAATATGATGTATTTGAGAATACAACCACATGCATGGTACATCTGATCTGGGAATACACAATCATGAGAATTTCTCATCATAATGTTGGTTCACCTATTGTTCAAATCATAAGAATTAAAATTAGTGAAATAAATCCCATTCTGAAACTATTTGGTCCTACCATGGGATGGATGAAACCCATCATGGAATATCTCATAAATCGGGTACTTCTCCTGGGTAGATTTGAATGAGAGAAAATTTTGCAATGAGGAGTTTAGTTCACTCATTATGGTGGCCAAGATCACCAAAATATCCGCTACAAATGAGAGATTGATGGAATCCTCTTAAAATTCATTGATTTAGAAGTAACTATATAATTCATGAAATAAGTACATGAAGAATTCTATGGTACCCACCAATCTCGATATAATATTTTTGATCAAATATGAAGGCTCAGATACATTTGGCCTTCGATGTCCTAATATTTCATAGATTTCACTTAGAAGTGTCATCCCTTCCATGTTCTTGCCAATTTCATTCATAAAACCCTAGATTTTCTACATACAGCTAAATACTCATGGCCATTTTTTGTAGGGCTAATCAATGTAGTGGGACCTTATCCTATAGCTACAACTAAGTAGTCTATGTAAATTCTTACCCCTACCAATTTCTTCTCTAAATGGACTGAGGCTATACCTCTTAATGAAGTAAGGTAAAATGAATTCTTAGCTCTGTAAAATCTAATATAATCACTACATTTGGTGTCCCTCATACCATATTAAAGAAAAAAATTCCAATATATGTTTATCTATGATAGGGAAGTTATATCAGGATCAAAATATCTAATCCTACCAGTCATCATGTTATCATGCAACAAAAAATTGACCGATATAGGATTTAAACAAGACCATATAAAAATTACACAAGAAGATTATGGATAAAGATAGAAACTCCTATCCTGATGAAATCATACATTCTTTATTGTATTACATTAATACTAGCCATTCTGCCACACGGTCAACCCCGTACCCATTAGTATGCTGGATAGAAGCCATTCCCCCCATTGAAGTTCAATTTCCTTCATTATAATTTGTTGTTTGTGGTAATATATCTATAGATGATTAGAATCAATGGAAAATAGATGCGGTGGAATGAGTAGACAAAAAGAAATTTAATACCTTTTATTACATGGTATTATACCAAAAAAGAATATCTTGATATTTTAACAAGAAAAGTTTCCTTCCTTCACTCTTTCAAGGAGAATTGGTATTGTTCCCCATGACTCTAATGTTACTAGGAAAGAAGAATCCATATATTTACCAAATTTTGAGGGACCTTATTCTGCAAATAAGTTCTACTCTAATGGATCTTATTCCTTAATTTCAATGAAAAGATAAATTATTACAACTCTAACCAATACAAAGTTACTGACTAAATACTTTTTGTTGTCATGAAAATTTTATCTTGGTTTCATGATGTTAAACTGCCTAGCACCATATATCTATGTTATATGATGTTAAACTACATTTCATATTAGTACTTATAGAACGATGTTAAACAACATAGTTTGAGATCCTATTTTTTTGACCTGAAACTGAAAAAATCCAGCATTCCTCACCACACAATATTATACTTAATGGTTAATGCCTTCTTCATTCATAGTTAATAAAACACCCAAGATACCATAAATTCATAATACTTATGGTACTTTAATAGATGAATATATTTCATGTGTATTCATAACTCACATAATTGACACTCCTTAATGGCCCATGAATTCCATTTCACCCTTTGTTTGAATCAGATTTGTATAGGGACCCCATATCGTGAACTACGTATGGGTAGATTATCATTCAAATGATATATGTACTGACATCCAGGTCAATTTTCACAGACCCATACAAAAACATAAAAGAATAAATTTCCCATTTCCTTGTATATGAGTTAATTCTATACTAGGATCTCATCAAGAATATATGGCTCGATTCTCATACCATCGTGTGTTTTGGACCTGATCATTATTTTGGAAATTATTAAAATTATTGTTTCTCACAAAACATTCAATTGGTGTGAGGAACCATTTTCAAGAACTACGTTTGGATTTATTCATTACCTATAATGATTTGAAGTGAAATATGGATCCCATTCTCTGGTCCAACAACAATATTTCTTTCTTTTTACGTCAGTTCATCTTCATCCATAGTACATGATGTTAAAAAGCACAGAACATTTATGTCACAATGTCTGTCATTTTTATTTCACCTACAAGATACGTAGTTACCCCCAGATATCCTATATAGTTTCTATCCGTAATGTTGAAAAAAATCCCTTCACACATGTGCATATGAATCAAACCCACACTGGGAGGACCTTTATGAACTACGGGGGATTGATTCTTTGCATTGTAAGATACGTAGTGACTCATAGATCTCCAATCTGGGGTCTAGCCATGATTAACCATTAATCCTGTTTATATCATATGTATGAATTAGATATCTATAGGATAACTATCAAAAAAATGTGTTTCCTTATTCTTTCCTCTAGCAATATATATAGTGACACCGTGCTATTATCCCTTGGTCCGACCACAATATTTCTTTCATGTTAGCTCACCCAGTTCCTTACTGCATGATGGTAAACTGCATGGAATGAACTATGTATGGATTGATTCTCATTCCAGTGAGTAATTTAGAGACATAAAAATATATAATCTAATTACCAAATATGACTAAAAATACCATTTATTCCCATATGTGTATGAACCAATCCTACATAAGAAACATTTCAGGTACTACTTGTAGATTCCTTCTCATCTCAATGAGATTCATAGTGCTTCCAAGATCTCAAATTCTGAGTTGTTCTATGATTTTTGAAGCGAAAACCACCTTCCTTTTCCCCATGAAAGATTCAAATATGTGTTGGTATATCTTCTAGGATTTGTATGTTGATTCAAATTTCAATGAGAGATATGGTGATGCCTATAATTCATACTTTAGGGCCAACCATCAGCCTTTAAATTATAAAAATCCATCTTATCCATCTAAAACCTGATGATATATGGGAAATTTTCATGAAATTCATGTGTCCTTATTATATCCCCTATGAAGATACGTAGAGATACCCAGATCTCCAATATTGGGTTTAACCACAATGTCAAAATCACTCATTCTCTATGTATGAATCAGACCAGCATGGGAAACCCTATCAAGAACTATGTATGTTCTGATTCTAATCCATATGATATATTTAGTGACATATATACATTAAATCGTGGACCTAGCCAAAACATCATGCAATTAATGTATCTTTTCTCCCATGTATGAGTCAGATTTACATGAGGAGATCAGTATGCGTTCTTATCTTGCGTGTGGACCAAAATTCAAGAAACCCCCATTATACCCACATAAAAACTAAATTAAGTCTGGTGAAACATTATTTCCGGAATATGTTTGGCTTGATTCTTACCTAGAGTGATCATTAGTGACAACTAGATCTTATCCCATAGTTCATCCTTAGTATTCTTTTTCTTGGTGGAATCACTTCACATCCTCATGGTATGACGATAAACTGTATGGTTCTTTAATAACTACATGTGGATTGATTCTCATCCCTATTATATTTTTTTTGTGAGATCTATGTATTCAATACTACACCTAGATTCAACATTTTAAAAAAAATCCTATATTCTCCCATGTATGATTCATATCTACATAGGGAGATCCAATACAAGTTCTCACCTTAGACATGAACAAGAATCTAATAAGTACTACATGTCGATTTATTCATGCTTTGACATGATAAATGGTGCCACATGGTCCATAAACATTGTTCTAGCAATAATATTCAATTGTTCTTTGTATTAGTGAATCATAATGTCCTTACTGCATAAATTTAATCTATACTGCCAAATTTCATTGACGCATGACATTAAACTGCTTGTTAGACATATATTTGTGTATATCTTGATTCTCCTCCCATTGATATACGTAGTAAAGAATAGGCCTTAGATTCAAGTCCTAACCAAGGTTTAAGAGAATATTTCCCTACCCCTACATACAATTAAACAACTATTCAAGAACATTTATTTTTGGTTCTCTCCTTAGAGAGCCTACTAAGGAAATAGAAAATGTACCCATTATACATATGAGTCAGATCTATATAAGGAACTCTAAACTCATGTCCAAAATAACTTTGAGAACATTATTTATACATAGGAAATTACGACTTTCATATTTCATAATAATATTTTTGAATACTTTCAGAACTTCATAATATTTCTTAAAATTATTGGGAAAGAATGTCTAATACATGGGATCTATTATACTTGACTATGTAGTATGTTCCCCTAGGTTTCTGTGAATAAGTCACCAGCATAATAGGAATTTCAACCAAAATATGGAACTATTTTTCTATTCATCATATACCTCTGTTGGACCAACATAATACATCCCACGTAATGGGGGTTTTTCAAAGATTGTTAACTTCATTGTTGGGAGAATCATCATTTATCCCATCTATGATTTGTTGATGGTATGTAGGATCCTGTATTTAAAAGTGATAATCATTTTCATATTTATCCCATATCATTTCTCCCCACCTAGAAGTCTTCAATACAATGGTTTACTTCTATCACCTTAACATGTTCAATGTATAATGGAATAACCATGGGTCACTTGACCACATATCATTCAATAATTTCAAAATATTATGGTCCTATGATTATGACCTAAAACATAAAACACCTTCCATTATTTGTTTGGATAAGATATTCATAGATATCCAATTCCTCCAATTCATTGAAAATGAAGACTATAAATAATCATCCTATTTTTAGGTACTTTTCTCCAGAAACCGAACATTGTTTTTGGGAGAAACTGAATCACCATATACATTCATTAGATTTTAGCAATACTATGTTAGACTTCATGATAGGTCCTTTACCATACTATTCATTATGTTTCCAAATAGTCCGTATATAAAATTTTCTTACAAAATAATCCAATCCGCATATGTATTCCACTATTTCGCTGTGTAGCACATGCCCCAGTTGGCCCTGCATAAGTAAGCCCATATAACAGCTCTGTAAATAAGAGGTAACTTCATTCATGGAATAGACCACTTATAAATTCTATTATACCTTTCCCATTTCATTTTTAGATATGAATATTCCAAAATTTCATTCAAAAATTATTCCATTAAATACCTGAATATGGTAGCACTTTTAAAAAAATTATGAAGAAAATGGTGAATCATAAACCTTTGGTCCAAGATAAATACATTAAATTAAATCCCCAATAATTTTCTTTACTTCATGGCTTTAAATTTCACAACATACTATTAAAAATAAATTATTATCTTTTTGGAATGACTTTAAACTGCATAGCTTAAATTCCTTGGTGGATGACTTTAAACTGCATGAAAAAATTTCTTTGTTGCATGACATTAATCTACACGACACAATAACCATTTGTTGGAAGATAACCTTCTCTTCCTGGCATTGGTTTTTAACCAAAATGTAATCTCTTTCATAAATCATATTTTTATAGGAGTGGTTTCCCCATTCATGGATTCTGTCAGAACATATGCACTGTTTATTAATAGGAACATTTCCTTAGAAAATCTACCCATTATTTTCATGAGGTATCCAAATATTAACTGCCTTTGTATATTTGAAATAAAATGTAAAAATTATTATGAACTCCTTTACCTGACTATGTAATATGTACCCTAGTCGGACTTGCATAATATTCACCTACATAATGGGTTAGTCATCCAATGGATGTCACAATTTTGATATGTAACACATTCCCTAGTGGGACCTATTTAACATATCCCTCTGAATAAGTTTGTCAAATAATTTCATTCTTGGAAGATACCTCCCATATTATTATAATTTGAGGTTTATATTTTGTGACCATAAATATCAGGACTCAATATTTCCCTCGGATGTATCTAAAACAATTTTACACCTTCCTAGCCATCAATCCTTGTTTGAGTTCTAATTTCAAAATTAATGGTCAATGATATTCGACCAAAACCACTATCATTATTACTCTAACATGCATAGCATTAAACTATACTAAAAAATAGACATACTATTCACCTTGTTGAGAAGAATCAAAGGATACCCATGAATAAATTTTATTATATAATCACAATACCAACTTTCAATACAGTTTAGGCTACATTGGTCGATAAAATGTTAAATGAAAAAACTTATTTGGTAGAAAACCCATAAGGGAAATCCTAAGAAAAAACGAACAGACTTTCCTGATTCGTCCCCTCCATATTGGGTGATGAAAGAATGTAACAATTTATTTATGGTTATCCATATATGCCTATTAATAGTAAAAAGGTGCTTACTAGGCACCAAAGAATAAGTAACTCTTAAATAAACCTATCCTTATCATTATAAATATAATTAGAGGACATAAGGATTTAATTCTATAACAATCATCTTTACTGTTATGATTACAAACATAAAACTATGATGGATATAAAGATGATTAGAAAAAATACATTCATTTAGAAAGAAAAATCCTTTGAAGAACATCCAAAAATTAGAGTCTCTATCTTATAAATTGCATTGGATGACATCATAAATCTAAATATATTAAAATTAATCCTAAGCCCTATCACCTTCTTGTTGAATCTCAGTTAGTTGAACCACATTATCATTAGGCATCTGTAATTGGAAACAAATAATGTATCCGTTCAAACATAACATAGATCCAAAAACCATAAAATAATATTGTAATGTATCTTGTCCACACTACTACAATTTAAAAGGGGGGATTTTGTAGACACCATGAATTGTTTTCCATGCACTTCTCTGCAAAATTGAAGATGGGAACCTCATTTATACAATAAATTAAAAACATATTTTGAAATAAATCATTGTGTTGGATGAAGGAGCATCTTGGATATACATGTTCTATGATAGAAAATGACCTCACCTGGCTCAAAATGGTCATGGTGTTAGTCTACATTTTTTAAGTGGGCGAGTGATTGTTACAAAAGAACATGGAAAAAGGGCTGACACTATTGCCCGACAGTGATTCTGGGAAGAGGTGCGTGGGCACCGACCTCACGATATAGAGAACCACTTTTATCCGGAGTCCCTATTTAAAATCTATTCCATCTCATGGATGTTAAAGTGGAAAATGGAAATTGATTCAAAGAAATAGTAAAAAAAATATGGAAAATATAAATTTTTTAAAACGCTTGAGAATTTGTTCTCCCAAGGTAGCCCAAATCACCAGAGGCATGAAAATATTTTCACACCCATCACATGGGAGACACCTTGTCACTTGTTCCCCAAGTCACCATCGCTCAAGGTACCATTTGTTCCTATAAATATACCCATGGGGTCATCATTTTTATTGAAAATTTACCTTAAGCATGATTTCTTCTTCGGTCTCCCTAGTGCTTCACCAAAGTCATTCAAAACCACAATGGTTGTTCTTTAACACCTAAGGAGAGATAATTAATGTGGGATAATAGGACCTATGTCCATTAAGTGTTAAAAAAAATAACACTTTTGTGATTCATTCACCTAACCTCACTAATTCAAGAACACATGAATGGCCATCATTCCTCAAAGTGAAACATTTAAACCTCACTTTTTGGAATGCCTATAGATACTATTGATGGCGTGAATCAGGATTCAACCATGTATAGTCATCCATGTTATTCATATCATAAGGTGGAATCTGGTCACTCTAATAGAGTTTCGTTCCTCATACCTATGTTCCACTCACTTAAGCTCCCTTTCTTGATGTTCACCCATACCTTCAGCCTACAAATACATCCATAAAGCCTCCTCTAAATCCATTCATTGTAAGGAATCTCCATCATTGGATCAGTTATCTTAAATGGATCATGTTAAAACATCCATCGTGTCCTCATGATTTACCATACCTTTAAGAAAGGCCCATTATTAAGCCTCCCATGTGGATTTTCATATAAATAGTGAGAGGATTTCTAGGCTCTTGTACAAAATGGTAGGGATCCTTGATGTGTCTATGCATATAGATATCCTAGGTTACATAGATACTTACTATAGGGACATTTTTGTGTAGCCCCTGATTACAAATTTTTGGGAGAGGCCTATTTCCCTCCCCTATTGTTGCTAAGATCTAGAGACTCAAATTCCAAGCTGGGACGACAAGGTTCATACTATCTTTTCCCTTCCATTTAGGATTAGTTACTTTATTTCTATGCACCCAATTTTATGGAATCCCTCTTGGAATAATCCATTTTATGTTTGGTCTAGACATAATGAACTTTACCTTCATTTAACATTGAATATTTCATTATTCCATGCCCTCATCCACCCTCACCCCAGATTCTTTTTCCGTAGGCCCATCCTCTTCCATCAGAAATGGAGAAGGTTTCTCTGGTTTGTTGAATAATTCACATCCTATTTTTTCTAACACTGAGCAAGGATCGTGTGGGTTTAGAGGGATTTAATGATAAAAAAATCCACCCAAAAAATGAACAATGAGAACTCTGACTCCCAAAATAACTGGGATTATTAGGAGGTCTTATCAAGGCCTGAGCTCCACATCATCACATCCAATGAATGAGAAATCATTCCCCCTTAATCTGGGATTCCTCTATTGGAGTAATCCCCTATTTAATCCCTTTTAATTATCTTTGATTTAAGACATCTTTCATGGATCCTGTTACATGGTAATCTATATTAGTTGTATTCCCCAACCTATTTCTCTTAGAGGTCCACAATCCCCTGTGAGACTTACCAAACTATATGGTCTATGATTCCCATTCAAATTGGATACACAAGAATCCTTCCTAATGTTCCTAGCTAACATTCTAAATAAAACATGTTCTATTTGGGTCATATCCCCAACATGGCCTAATGAAAATTGGGAGATCATATTCCTTCAATGTTACTTGAGCAGTGTATGCATAAGTCTCACACGAATCATTGGCTAGGAACCTTCCACAAAGATGTCCTTACCAAATGACATTAAAATGTATGACTGTGTTAGGTCCACAAGGCTGAGTACCCTGAGAGGGGGGGGGGGGTCGAATAATGGTATAACTAATTTAAAATTAAATCCCTTTCTGATCTTATTTCACTGTTAAGAAAAACACTCTTCTCTCTCTTTCCTGTTGCACAATATAAACAGAAAGTAAAGCATGCACATGACACATCAATTTTTATTTGGTTCACCGCTATGGGCTACGTCCAAGGAGCATACGCCAACCAGTTTTCGGTCATACCAAATTCCAATAAACTTCACTAGCTGTGGATTACAAGGTTTGAGCACAGTCTCTCTGTCCCAGGATCACTGCCTTTACAATTTTTAGGGTCAGCTCACTACTTTTCCAAGGGTCACTCCCTATTTCTCTCTCTTTGGATCACTGTCGGTGGAGAGGATTACCTTCTTCCTCTACCTTTGTTCACTACTCTAGAAAAGATCCACTCACAGTTTATAGACTTTTAGGTCTCTTCATTATCTCTAATGAATACATCCTCTGTTGTATGTGGATGCTCTGTTGAAGTCCAACCTTCACCCGTAGATTAATTTCTCTTTGCACTGAAGGTATCGGGAACACTTTCAGCTTCCACACAGCCTAAAAAAACTATCGGGGAATAAACCTTACGTGGCGCGTAGGTGTAACACAACGCAAAAGTATCGGCGTGCAAGTCACAACTGGCACATAGGTTTTCCTCTACCACCTGTGCGACACAATCTTCTACAACTACAAACCTGCGCGACTCAGTCCTTTTTACGCCCAAGCTAATATTGGCGTGAAACTACCAACCAGTGCGCAAGTCCACCTGTGCGACCACACACCACCTGCATGACCACCACACCAACGCAATGGGAGATCTGATTATTCTAGGTTTTGAATTATGTTAAAAATGAGGAGGGGTGGTCTTGTATTTATAGGCATTTGGTCAACCTACATGGCAGTGCGCAAGTCTACCCTCGTTACGCAAGTCTCGGCGCACAGGTCTCTTCCCCTGCAAGCCACTTGGACGACCAAACCAATACCTGCGTGACCCTCTTTCCTTTGCCATATTTTGGTCTTATGATCCTGAAAAACAACAGGCGCGCAAGTTCTCAAGCATCCAAGGAATTGGCGCACAAGTTTCTTCACAGCGCGACCCTCTTTCCTTCACCATATTTTGATGCTCTGTTCTTGAAAAACATACGGTATGAAAGTTTCTTCTACATCAAGTCAATGGCACCCAGGTACCTTTTCCAAAAGCCACTTGTCTTCATTTGTCGATTTTCAGGCCCAAAAATTTGGCAAATACTAAAAAACGACGCCACCTGGTATCTTATTTTTGTACCGCCTCCAGATCATCCATTCCTTTGTCGATGTTATTGAATCAAACATGGATCATTGACCATAGTTCTTGAACTCGATATTCCCCCAGGAAATCCCCATTGTCAACAAATTTTTATTTCATTGTTTTTCTTTGCCAACAATCACAACACATTTGTCCACTTTTTCAACAAACACAATCACCTAAAAAATGCTTCAATGATACCTTCAGAGATTTTTTCCTAACAATACCCCCTTTGGGTTTGTTGAAAACTCTTCCATAAAAGGATACATCATTAATTCTTCATCCACCATTCACCTATTCTGATTCTGATATCGATCATGGATTAACTCAACACATACTCTAATCCCACATGAGAAATGCTCGGCATGAGAAACAAGAGTAAATGAAATGTTCATCAATAAATCACTCCATCTCTGACACTCACCGTTGACACAAAACTGATACCAATTTGTTGGAAATATCCTTAACACATTCCAACACCATTCTTCTACTTTTATCACGATCCTCAGCTGTCGTGATATATATTCTTTGATTGATCACTTCTAGCATCATCAAATTTAAAACTATCCCCCTTTCTCATTACTCTCCCCCTATCTCACTGCTCCACCTGTCAGCTTCACCCCGTATCATTCATGATTTATCAAATTGCCACACTGTCTCCCCCTTGAACATTCACTATTTTCTCCACCATTGTCAATGAAAGCAAAGGTCACTCCTTTGTACTCCATAATAGAGTAGAGAACATATATTAGCACATTATTGAAAAGCACATCATACCTTAGGGATAGGGGGTTGGTTCCACATCCACACACTTTTATGTGCGGGGAGTTGACTAAACTCCCAGAGCCATTCGATGCCTCTCAAAAGCTTCCTTGGGTAAGGCCTTTGTCATAATGCCTTCAACCAATAGCTCTATAGGCATATACTACAACTTCATGATTCCCTGCTCAACCTTCTCCTTGATGAAATGATATTTCATCTCAATGTGCTTTTTCCTTGAGTGATGGATAGTATTTTTTGATAAGATTTATGGAACTTGAGTTATCACATTGGATTTCGATCAGAGACTTAACTTCAACTCTCATATATTCAATCTACTGCTTCATCCACAATAACTATGTGCAAGCTTGAGTGGCTGCAATATACTCAGCTTCTGCGGTGCTCAATGAAATTCAATATTGCTTCATTATTAGCCATAAGATACAAAATACACCAAGATAGAATGCACCACCTGACATTGATTTTCTATCATCTGTTGAACTGGCCCAGTCGGTGTTAGTATATCCCAATAACTCTGTCTGATATTTGTCATTATATGTCAAGCCGAAGTCCATCGTGCCCTTGATATACATAAGTATTCTTTTCACTGAAATCATGTGGATTTCCATGGGATTACTCTGATATCTCGCTACATGGAATGTGGAAAAAACAATATCAGGTCTATTGCAGTCAAGTACATCAAACTTCCCATAATATTTTGGTATTCCATGATATTAACTGCCTTGTCAGCCTCATCTTTTGATAATTTCATCCGGGTAGCAATTGGAGTATTCATTTCTTTGGAATTCTCCATTCTAATCTTTCTCAGAACCTCCTTGGCATATTTATATTGAGAAATGAATGTTTCATTCCTTCCTTTTGTCACATGTAGTCCAAGGAAAAACGTTATCTCTCTAATTATTGATATTTCAAACTCATTTTTCATGAATTCAGAAAACTTCATGCACTGAGTTTCATCTGATCCGCCAAAAATTATGTCATAGACATACACCAGCACCATCAACCTTTGATTAATATCATTGCTGAAATAGAGATTGTAATCAACTTCTCCATGCTGGAAACCAAGCTTCTTCAAGTATTGATCAAGCCTTGAGTACCATGCCCTTGGTGCATGTTTCAGCCCATACAATGCCTTCTTCAGTCTACAAACATTTTTCTCATCCTCATGAATAAGAAAACCATCTGGCTACTGAATATATATTTCCTCCTCTAGAACCCCATTCAAGATTGAAGATTTGACTTCCATATGGAACACTTTGATCTTTCTTTACACAGCTATGGATAAAAATAATCGGATTGTCTCTGTCCTTACAACCAGTGAAAATGTCTCATCAACATCAATTCCTTATATCTGGGAGTACCATTTGCATACTAGTCGTGCTTTGTTTCGAACCACCACACCATCTTCATTCATCTTGTTGTGATAGACCCATTTAGTCCTGATGACATTCTTATCAGCTGGACTCGAAACAATCTCCCACGCCTGGTTCATCCCAATCTGATCAAGCTCTTCATTCATAGCCTAAACCCAGTTTTCATCTTCAGCTACATCAGAAAAAATTTCGTCTCTACCTAAGATAGGAAAGATGTATGCTACAGTGAACTCATTCTTCTTGTCTGAACTGGAGCTGTCTGATCACCAATGATATTCTGCTTATCAATTTTAGCTCGACTCTTTGGCTTCTTTGAAGACACAGACTTTGTTTCCTCTTACTCATCATCATTATCTTCTTCTGAGTCATCTTCTTCCACTTCTACTCCCCCTGTGTTGCTTACCTTCTCATCAATTTCATCTAGAAACTGGTCAATAGGTTGTTGAGTATGCTGTTCATTTTCAACTATAGTGACATCATTGCTCTCAACAAATTTTCCCAGCCTTTTGTTTAATCATTTATATGCATTGATTTTTCCTGTGTAGCCAAGGAATATTCCCTCATCTCCTTGTGACTCAAAATTCCTGTTATTTTCTTTGTTGAGAATGAAACACTTACTTCCAAAGATTCAAAAGTATTTCAACGTTGGATTACTTCTATAACACATTTCATATGGAGTCTTCCCTTTCATTAGACAAAATAGAGACCTGTTCGAAATATAGACCGATGTCAAAACTGTTTCCTTCCAAAATATCTCTGGCAGGTCCTTTTTAATAAGCATCATTCTGTCCATGTTGTTGATGATCTGATTTCTCCTCTCAACCACTCCATTATATTGGGGAGTTATAACTGATGAAACTTGATTCCTTATCCCATTTTCTAGAGATAGTTTTTTACTTGACTATTTGTTAATTCTGTACCGTTATCAGTATGAAACATTATAATTTTTTTCCCAAGCATCTTTTCTGATTCCCTCCTATATTGATTTATGCAACTGAACACCTCTGTCTTATGGGTAATGAAAAATACCCAGGACATTCTTCAATAATAATCAATGAAAAGATCATAGTACCATTGCCCATTTATAGTTCGCGGTGAGATAGGTCTACATACATCAGTATGCACCAATTCGAGCACTCTAGTTGATTTCTGTTCCTTTGGCCTGTATGTCTTTCTAATGATCTTCCCTTTTTGGCAAGAATCACATGTATGAGTGCAATTACGCGATAGTTTGGGAAGGTCCCTAGTAGTATCACACTTTACCAGATCTTCCATGGATGGTTGGAATAGATGACCAAGTCGCTTATGCCACAACTGGTTTTCTTACTCTCTGGATAAAAGGAACGTATCTTCTTCCCCACCTACAAGGTAAATATTTACCTTCTTCCTTTTTCCCTGTAGAACAAATACTCTATCTTTTCCATTCACAATCTTCATGCCTTCATCATTTCCAATTTTCAAAACTCCTTCTTTGTCATATTTTATGCCTGTAACATGATCTTTATTACCCGTCTTGTGAGATGTGAAACCACTATCAAGGATCCACACACCAGAGCTATCTGATTCTTTAAGGGAAATTTATGCCACCACGGCCTTCTCATTTTTTCTTCTTCTTGGTCCAAATTTTTTTCTTCACACTCAGAATGGATTGAGACTTCTATTCTTTCTCAGAGTATGATGGACCAGCTTCATCTTGGAAATCCGCAAATCTATTCTGCATTTTTAACTCAACTGTCAGTTTATTGATATGCTGCATGCGAACGTTTTGATTCTGCTTTGGCACATTTTTATGAATAGTCGAAGTTAAATACCTATCCATGTGCCCAAATCCTGCGCACCAAAAACAATGTCCTTCAAAATATGTTTTAGAAACCCATTCTCTGTTTGGCTGCAACCTCTGTTCTTGTTCCTTTCGAAATCTCTTGGCTATGGAACACACATACTGTGAATGTCCCATCTTCCCACAACAATAACACCTGATATAAGGTGCATTCTATCGTATTACTTCACCACCACGATTTTCCCCTTGGGATCTCTGAATATTCTGATTTTGCTTTGTGCCCAAATCAACCTTCAATCTTGGGACCGGTTGTTGCGGTATGACTTCAATTGACACAGATTTTTGTTTCTGAATAAGCCCTGAAACATCCTTAACATCTGAGCTCAATTGTTTCTTCTTCCCAACTGAGCTACTAGGCTACTCTTTCATCTTTTCAGTCTTCGTAATAACCTTATTTGCCAAGAATGTGTTATGAATCAAAGGTTTTTCTGGGTCTTTGACTTTTCTCCACAGAGCAAAAAATTCCTCTCCAAGCACTTCGATATGCTTGACATGATATTTCAATTTTCTATTCAAGCCATAACTCTCCCTTTTATGTTATTCAATCTTGATCTTATGATCATCATCCTTTTGTGTGATCTCTGGCCTCGAAGACTTAAGGTTTTATATTTCTTTTACTAGCTCAGAATTCTATTCTTCCTGCTGTTGCATGTAGAGTTGGGCATCATGTACCACCTTTTTGGATTTCTTTTTTTTTCTCTCCAAATATCTATCTCTTCAAGAGCTGCTTCTAATTCAGCTTCCATGTCAACTATCCCTTAAATTTATTCTTCTTCTTCATTAGCGTCGGTTGCTTCCTTTTCTTGAGCACTACTGACAACACCCACCATTGCATTTTTTCCATGATCTTTAAAATTTTCAAACTCCTCAACCTCTTCACCCACAAACTCTTCTGAACTATCTATTTCTTCTGAAATAAGATTCTTATTCTTGAAGAAATTTTTATTGAACTGCTTCTTCCCTTTCACCTAGGCTAAAGATTTATTCTTGGGATTTTTAACTTCATCTTCATAATTTTGTTTTTGAAACTTTTGGGGAATCTTGCAGCAAGATGACCAACGTTTCCACATCTAAAGCAAGCAAGTGGAAGTTTCCCTTGGAACATTCATTTTCCTCTTTAAAGATTTGAGGAATGGAATGACATAAATTCATCTGTCTCATCTTCTTCCGGCGAATCTTTCATATTGCGCTTCTTCATGGACTTAAATTAAATCTCTTTGGATTTCCCTTTTTCCACATCCTCGTTATCATCATTTTTCATTTCATATTCAACCAAGGTATAGTGAAAATTTTCCAGTGTTAGCTCTTTGGGATCTTTATCTTCTAGTACTGAAACTTTCAAATTGAACCGAGGTGGAAGCTTCCTCAAGAAGCACTTTATGATCATTATGTCTTCAATGACTTCACCAAGTCCTCACATATCTTCCACAACAATATTTACCCTATCATAGAATGCATCAACATAATCATTAGTGTTCATCTTCAGATATTCATAATTATACCACAACACTTGCAGCTTTTTCTCTTGGACCTTTGTATCTCCTTCATATATTTTCAATAGATTTTCCCACATGTCATGTGACGTTTTTCATGACATCAACATTTTATAGATGGGATTAGAAAGGGATCCTCCTAAGGTATTGATTTCTTTGGCATCAGAATCCAACTCTCTATGCTCAGCTTCTGATAATGCACCACTATTAATATCAGCTGTGATACCATGCATAGCTACTTAAAACACATCCATTCACAATTATCGGAAATAGTGTTGCATTCTATTATTCCATATCTGAAAATTACATCCATCGAAGATCAGAATCCCTTTATGATTAGTGACCATCATTTAAAGAAGAAAAAATATCAACCTTTCCCTCTGATATCAAATGTTAGGTCAACAAGGCTGAGTACCCTGAGAGGGGGGTGAATCAGGGTATGACTAATTTAAAATTAAAGCCCGTTGTGATCTTGTTTCACTGTTAAGAAAAAAAATCTTCTCTCTCTTTTTTGTTCCTCAATACAAACAGAAATTAAAGCATGCACATTACAAAACAATTATTACTTGGTTTACCGCTAAGGGATATGTCCAAGGAGTGTACACAGACAAGTTTTCGGTCATACCAAATTCCACTAAACTTCAATAGTTGTGGATTACAAGGTTTGAGCACTGTCACTCTATCCCAGGCTCACTTTCTTTACAATGTTTAGGGCCAGCTCATTGCTTTCCCAAGGGTCACTCCCTATTTCTCTCTCTCTGGCTCACTGCCAGTGGAGAGGATCACCTTCTTCCTCTTTCTTTGCTCACTGCTCTGGAATAGATCCACTCACAGTTTATATACTTATAAGTATCATCATTATATCTAATGAATACATCCTCCGTTGTATGTGGATGCTATGTTGAAGTCCATCCTTCACCCATAGATGAATTTCTCTTTTCACCGAAGGTATCGGGAAAAAGTTCAGCTTCCACGAAGCCCAAAAACACTATCCAGGAATCAACCTTACCTGGCGCGTAGGTCTAACCTGATGCGCAAGTATCGGCGCACAAGTCACAACTCGTGCACAGGTATGCCTCTACCACCTGTGCAACACAATCCTATGCAACTCCAAACCTGTGCGACTCAATCCCTTTTACACCCAAGCCTATATTTGCGCGCAACTACCAACCGACGTGCAACTTCATACACTGGCGCACAAGTCCACCTGCGCGACCACACACCACCTACGCGACCACCACACCAGCGCGATGAGAGATATAATTTTTCTAAGTGTTTCTCTCCGTTAAAAATGAGGAGGGGTGGTCCTATATTTATCGGCATTTTTCTAACCAACGCGGCGGCGTGCAAGTCTACCCTCGGCACACAAGTCTCGGCGCACAGGTCTCTTCCCCTAAAATTCACTTGCACGACCAAACCAATACCTACACGACCCTCTTAAATTTTCCATATTTTGATCTTATGATCTTGAAAAACAACAGGCACGCAAGTTCTCAAGCATCCAAGGCATCGACGCACATGTCTCTTCATAGCATGCAGGTCACCTGTACGACCACACCAATACCTGCACGACCCTCTTTCCATTTCCATATTTTGATGCTCTGATCTTGAAAAACATACGGCGCACAAGTTTCTTCTACATAAAGTCAATGGCGTGAATGTACCTTTTCCAAAACCCACTTGTATTCATTTATCGATTTTCAGGCCCAATCATTTGGAAAACACTGGAAAATGGTGCCACATTGTATCTATTCTTTTTGTACCGCCTCCAGATCATCCATTCTTTTGTCGATGTTCTTGAATCAAACATGGATCATTGACCACAACTCTTGAACCTGACATTCCACTATAAAATACCATTTGTCAACAAATTTTTATGTCATTGTTTTTCTTTGTCAACAATCACAACACAATTTTCCACTTTGTCAACAAACACAATCACCTCAAAAATGCTTCAATTATACCTTGAGGGTTTTTTTCCCAACAGACTTGGTAGTTAACACAAGACAATAAAATTTATGATGTATCTCATTTAGAGACACCAAAATCATTGGGTTATGATTCCTTTCATTTGGATACGTAGGTAGACCGTCTATAGGATTAATACCAACATCAATACAACTTATATCTTCATATACAAGGAAAAACTCTAGAGTGACATTCTTCTACATGGATGACCATAGTTTCTGGATTACCCCACGGAGTGGATAAAAAACCATAATTTTTCTAATAAAGACAAATGATTATCTAAGTACTATATGAGAATTAAAAATTGATAGAGAACCTAAAATACATACAGATATCTCCATTGATATGGAACCACGAATACATATGGATGATTTTGAATTCCACACTTGCTTATAGTTGATTAAAAATATATGGGAAACCTACATTATGCTTTGTAAATTAATAAAGATTCATGAACCATTCTTAAATCTATAAGAGACTCCCAGAGTAGGCAATAATTCCCCCAAAAATGTTATGATGATCCCACCCTCCAATCCTCTCGACCAAATTTAGTTCTTGAAAATAGTAGGTCAATAAACCTAATGAATACCAGCCCTTGGAAAGTAGGTCCCATTGGATATATAACTCTTTTTGGTTTCCAGTTCCATAAAAATACATTATAAACCATTAAGAAATAGTTATTCCTAACCATGATGCATATTCTAGGCGATACGAGGTTAAAAAATGATTATACATAAGCATTTTATGAGAATAATGGTATGATAACTTCAGCATTACATTTTAAAACTAGTCACTATATATCAAAGATAATAATCTCGAGTAGTAGAATAGATATTTTTAGTTAATAATACAAGAATCATTAGGGAAATCAATTTATGTGATTCATGATTGTATAATATTTGAATAATACATAGATTTTTTGAATACACATACTCTTAAAACATTGTGAACAATTGTATATAGAAAAAGGATATCACATTATGTTATGGACATGAAATATTTTCCTTACATAAACATATGGTCATGAAGCCACATCAACACCATCAATTATTGACATGAAAGGATGTTCTATGTATAACATTGTGACCATGCGACCAAGATTATGCATAACATTGTCAACATTTAATCAGCTTCATGCATAACCTTGTGAACATGAAATCAGGTTCACATACAACAAGATTAATTGTAAGGTATCTATCGTTACCCAATACATTTGAGGGAGATATATGTCCTACCAGAATATGGATATTATGTAATTCCCATAATTGGTTATAATATAAACCCCATAACATGACAAAAATTGAAATATGTGATCAATTTTTTTTCATAAAACATTCATAATATCAGAACACATTTAATGAAATGGGATTCACAAAAATTTCATTATAACATAACTAGTTGAAAAAAATATGTTTCACAATTATTTCATCATTTAACAAATGTTTAAACCATGGAAAAAATCAGTTTTCCTAGTAATTTTATAATTATATAACCCATGGAAGATAAATGATTTTCAGAATTAACTTTTTATCATCAACATAAACCATTTAGATAAAGATTAACAATATTTTCCTTTGATAATATCCATAGTGAATCATAAGTAACATTAATGGATGTAATTTTAGTTGGAAAGTTAATTTTAAAGGTTACATGGGGAATTTATTTAAAAATATATCTTTCCACTTTCAAAATTATTTTATAAAACATGAAACATTTTTAGAATCATTTTCTTTGAATATATCCATTTTATCATATACAGGAAGATTTAAAAATTATTAAGAATATTTCATGATGAAAATATCATTTCTTATTTGGAAAGAACTTTTTAAAACACACATCATTTAAAAAATTCTTTTCTTTGAAAATAATCTTTAATACATATAATTTAATCTTCATATAAAATAATGAACATGAATGAGGTAAATTCAATTTAATGTGTATACTTGAAAATAATGATTCCTTTCATATTTTTGGTAAAATCAAAATAGAAATTTTTTCCACAATGAAAAAATTATTCTGAAATAAATTAAATATAGTAATTCATGTAGAAAAATATATATTAATATTGAAATAATAATATTAAAAAAAATTAAATATTTTAGAAAACATCATTTTGAGTGAAAATGAATTTCCCACCAATGAATGAAATGAATTAAAATTCTATTAAAAAACATTTCTCAATTACATTATGTACTATAGTGTTGGAATATTCTCTGATTACCTTGAAATATTAGTCAAAAAAATATTAGAATACAATTCATGTGTGTATTTATAATTATCATAATATTTTATTATAAGAATCATAATGATAAATAAGGATGATAAACAATAATAATTGTAAAGTAAAATATTTACCACTCTAAAAAAATGAATCATAAGCCCATTGAAATAATACAGAAAATGAAATATAAAATATTATTATGATAAATAAATTAGTGGTATTACATATCAAATGATATGTATATACATCTCGTAAAATATGATAACTGCAAATCATATCATATATATAAATGAAACTAAATTGAGTAAAAAAAGAGCTTACTACTTTGGTAAAATTTTAACTTTAAAGACCATGAATGAGAGTAAACAAAATAGATATTTAAATTCGAATAATTAATTGCGGTAAAACAATAATATAAATCAATGTAAATTATAAACACTACATAAAATAAATATTTGGTGAATATGGCACGGGTCTTACGAAAGTAAAAAGATAAATGAAAATCCATTACCTTAAGTATTGACCTCATTCATACATGATTGAAAACCCTATATAATAAAGAGAGATTTATTTTAAATATATTAGAAAATATAATTATATATATCATATCATGTTGAATATACTTCTTCCCATTAGATACTGTTTATTAAATATTTCATGATAATGTCACATTTCGGGTAATAACCACTTTGTTTTTCAAATATATTTTCATTTTCTATTTTATGTACACATAATCATGTAATAAGTTTCTCAATTATAATAATAATGAAATAAATATCATATTTTTACATAAATAATATTCTTATAAAATTAATGAAATATTGTTTCTTGTAAATGAAGTAAGATACGATCAGGAAGATGGTATTCCATATGCACTCATGAGTTATGTTACAATTTTTCACAAATTATTAAAGAAATAAGGAATGCAATATATCATATTTAAATAATATAAATAATTTTGAAAATAAAATAATATGTCTTAAGATATACTTATATATATCACTTATGTGGTGTGACAATGATAGCGAGAGTCACATCGCTTTGTGATGGTGATAGTCCATTCGTAAAAGAATGCTTTTATTATATTTAAATAAGAAAATAGGTAAGAAATAAAATGATATATTATATTTTATGAATGATAAATATGTAATTAATGTCATATTTGTTTCATTTTATTCACATATATTTATTTAATTTATACTTATAATTATCTATGTTAAGCATTAGTGGAAAGAAATCACATTTCATTGTAAGATGATAATCTGTTGTACACATGAATGAAATTATCATATCTCATACGGATTAAAAAGTAAAAAAGGTATTAATGATATAATTACTTAATTGATATGTTAAAATATGGTAATAGTAGATAAAACATGTCATGAGCAAACCGTGATACCCTAGTACCCCGACACCTAAGATGATCCTGAAATGTCCTGAAGGGCATTCAATGTACCCATAAGTTTGATAAAAGAATCTGGAATTAAACAACATAAATGTGGTAAAAAAATCCATAAACACACTGAAATCATGATTTACTACTCTGTATGAAAAAAATAAAATAGTATAATGATAATGATTCTTAAATTCAAACAGATATAAAGAACCCAATGTACATCATCAATATACTAGAGAATATAATAAACAACCCATGTCACAAAGACACAACATATCAAACACCGAATATCAACAATAACTACCACATCTATTTAGTGCATTTTCCTTTTCTTGAATCTGGTAGGAGGAAATATACAAACACCCAAAGGCATTGGTAAGGTGTCTGATAAAATCCTAAAAAGGCATCACTAAGTATTCCATAATAAGATTCCATAATTAATTAAACAAATAATGATTTCAATTTTATATAAATTGGATGGAAGTATAAAATCAAATTAAAAGAATAATATTAAATAAATTTCAATTAATGAAAATGATTTCTAAATAATGACATAAAACATTTTATATAATAAAATTTCTATAAATTCACATATATTGTGAAAAATAGTTTACAAATAATGGAATATATATCAAAATAATCCCAATGGAGCAGTATGGTTATCATCTAAGAGGTATGTTAGTTCCGGGTTATTGGACCCTCAAACTATAATATGATGATAATGTCAATGTGCACACATTTCTATCTAAGACTGGCCAAATAAGACAAACTAATATCCCACATGGGATAATATCATCTAATAAGATTATTTTAGAGTTGAAATGAATTAATCTGTTTCTAGGTTACTCCCATCCATGAGAGATTATCCCAAATAATTCAAAAACTATCCAAGATTTCATGTTCCCAAACATGAATGAATACATGCAATTTATTTTAATTTTTTAAAATTATAACATACCCATTTATCCATTTCAATTTTAAAATTTCAATTAAAAAATGAGTTTTAATCAAATTATACCGTTTCACTGATAAAACCATTGGGTCTCAATCAAAATAATTTATCCCATTTTTGACAAATATAAATTTGAAATCAATTTCTGAAATGTGAATGTTTAAATTCCACAATTGAAATTCCAGAAAAATTCCATCAAATTCCGCAAACACACCCTAGATCAATGGAATTGGGTGGTTTCTGAAAAATTCATTCCAAATCAAATTAAAATACCCAATTCACTGGAATGGTGTTTTTAAATAAATAATTTTATGAAATAAAATTTAAATAATAGAAGAGTCTTAAATAAATTGTGAAATCTTAAATAGAACCACCTACATCATGATCAAGGGATAAAAAAACACAATTCCCACAATGGGACACTCCAGTGACGAACCTCAAAAATGATATCAATGAATCAAACCAATATTCAATAACTAAAAAATGTTGATTGGATCCTCCAATAACATGGAGATATGAAAAAACCAAATGAGGGGATGAGAAGATATAGGGAGAGATGGAAAGGGGAGGGATAAATTGCCTAGAACACACTGAATACATATTTACTCGCCTTTATCCTAATCGAAGAGGGTTTTGAGGATCCAAAATGTTTCTTTTGGAGACCCGTCGACCTTGGTAAATTAAATTGGGTTAGTTAGTGTCGATCGAGGGTCAGGGGTGGGGGGGTTCCAGAATTGTTTTCATAATTTTTTTTAATAAAACACATCCTTCTTGCATGGTTAGCTTGGTTGGTTCACACAATTTATCAAACCATTGACCCTAACCATGAACCCCTACATATGGTTTTTCATGGATATCTTTCGTGAATTCAAGATTTGTCAAACCATGCGGCATATTTCAATACCATAATAGCCTTTAAAAGTTTCTAAAAAATCACCCAAATATCACCTAAAGGATACCCAACAAATTAATGATCAAAATATGGGTTTTATGTGAAACTAAAAATAGAAAAAAAAAAATCTACCTCCCCACTATAAAAACTTTTTTCCCTATAATTCTGTTTAAGTGGAATCAATGTCTAAAACATGAGGCTCCTACTCTATAATCAATAGCTCTCTCTTTGAAGCCTCGTGAGTATCAGAACAATGCTTCCATAATAGTTGAACCAAATGTATCATCCTCAAAAAAGTAACTTTGTTGTAGAATAAACTATCTGGATTAGATGATCTATCATATATATATATTGGATTTTACAACAATATAACTCTAGCAGAGAACAATAGAAGGACTAGAAATATATTTTTCTAACTGAGATGTAGTAATATGTTACAAATCAATGTTAGCTATGGAATATATTTTAAATATTAATCCACCATCCCAACCATATAAACAATATCAAAAGTTCCCACAAAATTAAGAACCTGTTTTCCTTACCCCGCAAGTTTTCAACAACCTAAACAGGTTGAAATATTCCAGAATACATAGTGGCCAAGTGAAAAATCTAAAAGTTTACAAGTACAATCTGCATATGACTTATAGTAGCTTTATGATGTCAAAATTCACTAATGAATCAAATGAATATTTGTTGTCTTATATTGAACCATTCTCGGTCCAACTAGGGAACTTTCACCAATATCTAACCAATACAATAGTTATTTGAAAGGATGGAAATATAAGGATTTGAAACGGGCCATTCTCATCATGGTATGATAACTATTATTATAGGAAAACTAAACCATCTATAAAACATCATCCCAATCCACACCAAATTCAAAAATATAGGAAAAAATCATATCTTAATGTTTATGTATGGATATTTAGGTTTCTCCATCTGACATGGGACTGTATTCCATACTCAAACAAATTTGAGACCCTAGTACATCATGAAGTCCACTCCAAAAGAAAACTAGGGATCTCTACCAGATACTATAGAAGTTGGAGCACTATGAAAAAAATATTTCCTTCACATAGATATTTATAAATATCCTCCACATTTATTGTAACATTAATTCGTATAATGTGAGCCTATTTGGGCAACCTATCAGTCACAACCCATATAAAATTATTCTTTATCTAGTTACACAGTAACCCAACCAAAATGTCCACTAATATTTCACTTCCACTATGTGGAATCACTAGATTTGGTTGTTGAAAACCCAAAGGTCACTCATGATTGGCCATGACCTCTTGGAAAGTATAAAAATGAGAGAAAAAATCAGTAATTCCATGCCTCATTCCTGGCCACTTGAATCCATTTTTTCATGTCATAAAGAATCTACATGGTTATAAAGGGAATATCCCACTTGGAATTATGGGACCACCCCACTATCTAAATATTATTTATTGATAATAGTACTATAAAATGGTTTTTATATCAATGAGTTTCCCCATAGAGAACGACCAATCACTAACTACATCATTATCATAGATAGAGTATCTCATGTAATAGAACACATAATCAATATATTTTTCCAATTGAATCATCTCAAGAAGTGTGGAAGTCAACTCCAAATAGGTAAAAACAACCTCAGACCTTGATTCTTGAACTCATATTTAAAAAAATTAAAAACAAAATCCATCACGATCACTCATTCAATGGTTCTTTTGTGTCATCGGTTAGAAGTTAATTGTTTCTATGTAACGATAATACCTCAAAATCTTAACAAATGCATCAAAACTATGATTTCTAGGTAATTGGTTATGTAATTTTTATCATGTGGCCTCAATAGCTGAGATTCATAAGCAATGGAATTATCACCCTTCATATGAACACAACCCAAAACTGAACCTGATGCATCACACAAGACCACATAGCCTTGCCTGACATCAAGAAGAGTCAACTCCACCATATTAGTCAAAATATTTTTCATCTCAAAAATTTAATTCTTAAAATTTGCATTTTTTTTAAAACTTTACCCCATTTTGAGTATGATTAGTCATCAGAGATGACAACTTTGATACATTGTTTACAAACTAGTGAGAATTTCCTTGAAAACCCTAGAAGATCCAAATCATTAAACAATTCTTGGTTTCTCCCAAGTCATAATAGACATAACCTTTTTAGTATAAAATAATATAATATGGGTTGAAACTATTTTTCCCAAAAACATCACATGCTAAATCCAAAAAAAACCATTCTAAATCCTAGAATAAATTTGATGATTTGTCCACCATTATATAACTTCTCTCAAATAGAACACATGATCCTCCTAAGAAAAGTATTAAAAAAATATTTAAACCATAATGACCTCCATATAAGTATCTTGATACTCATAAAGTATACTATTAATTAAAAAATATAATCTTCAGGAGGATTGGTTAAATGAATTGGCATGATAGGGTACTCATAATGGTCGTACCTACTCTAAAATGTGGTTATATAGATGTTAAAATCATTTATACTCAATTGATTATATTTAGATCAAATGTAATCCATCGAAAAAAACTCTCCAATTATAAATGGTCAAACATATTATTAATCTGTAGTAATGAATATTTTTCCTTATAGATACTATATTCAGTTTTTGGTAATAAACAAAAAGGTGAAGTGACCTTTAAATTCTCTTAGATAAGAAAACCAACATTTTCCATGTTGAAACACTCAGGTGTATAAATCCATTCTCTAAAATATCTTCCTAATAATCCATAAACTCTTTTATTTCATTTTATTCAATGAATTAATAGGGAATAGGTACCCACTGTATAAACAATTCAAAATAGATAAACAACTCTACCTCAATTATAGGTGGGAAATTAGACAGTTTGGAAGGAATTTTTTTGGAAAATCGATGAAAAATGGAGGGATATCACCATTAAAGGATTCCCACTCCAAATAAAAGTACTTCGCATATATTTCATTACAGAACACTATATAATCTTGTATGTATCTACTCAACCTTGTGACCATTTCTCCTTAAAATACACGGAACACCCTATCTCGTGTAGTAATGGAGACCCATAAATAGTATAAATAAATTATAGATTTACTGAAACAATCCAATCTATCCCAATAATAAAATTAAATAGGTTTCAATTTTAGAACTTGACAATCCAAATAAATCACAATAACTGCTAATATGAAAAAACAAGTAAGACTACAAATACCCTACTCTCTCTTCATTCTGAGGGGTGTAGTAATATCCATCAAATGAGAAAAAAAATTCATATGAAGATTTAGTAGGATGAGAATAATATTTGAAATAAATTAATGGTATTCAATACAATCAAATAATGAAGTCATTAAATATAAAGTAATAGTGATTGTACCTCTAACATTCTCTTGACCAATATGTAATTATTCTTGGGAATCTTCCACAACATGAAGAATCATTATTTTAGATAACTGTTGATAAAAACCGTTTTTATTTGATGCATCTTATTGTACACTTTTTAGTAGGTGTGGGAGATAGCATTCCACTATATGGGCTAAAATAAATAAGACATAAAATCTTCCTTTGACACGAGCATTTTTAGGACCATCATATTTTGGTTGCCTTAATGTAAACATGTTTTTTGTGCCCGGTTATGACACATAAGTAAGAAATTAAAGGGCTTCCTCCAAACATTATAGGAGTTCTAGAATCATTTTTATTGAGAAACACCATAAGAATAATCAAACATTCTATTCCCTTTATTAGAACTCACATATTTTCCACTAAGAGAAAAAGGAACTCCTATCAACTCAGACTTACAAGCCAAGTCCTCTTCACCTGTCTACACTCTCTCCATCACATCAGTATAAGACGACAACATCAGCAGGAAAAAATAATAAAGAAAAATGTTCATGATTTCCCATATCAACCCGTTAAGTCCTCATTGTCTCATTTGATAAAATAATTGGGGGAAAAACAAATTCCCAGTAAATAGATTTGTATATTTTTTCATGGTCTGGTCAGCCTTGTCGGGATTGAAAAAAAATCATAGCCGTAGAATGAACATTCAATGTTTGATAGAAATAGAATATGAACATAACATTCAAATCATTCCACCTTAATCCCATTTGATTCTTCACCATCAACATTGTGTCCTGCTGTCTGGTTATAGGACCCTCTATCTTTATGGTGTCACATTTCAACTTGATTTCATCAGGATTTTACAAGAACTATAATATAATATTGATATCTCCAAACCAATATTCATTTAGTTTAATATAATTGGAGATTTAATATTCTAGTGGATTTTTGAGATGTAAATCCTAAGAACAATTCTATAAAATAGATCTTTGAGGATTCACAACAAGAGACTAAATGAGAATGGGTGCATGTGCATATCCCAGAGTTTTGGCAGAATACACAACAACCTCAACCATGTTATGTTCCACCATATTATTTTCTCACTGTGGTTCATTAGTACCTTCATCCTGGATCTGATACACATGTCTTCTTGGATACATGCTTGTGTGAAACATTAGAAGTGAACAATGAAGATATCAAAATGTTAAAAAAATATCAAACAAGAGTAAAAGGGAAAATTAATAACAATAGATTGGTTAGTAAAATTCAGAAGTCAATCTATCCAAATAAAAATAAGGGATAATACTAGAACTAATCCTCAGGAGAAATTTACCAAACCACCCTTATTGACTTAAATTTAATTACAAATAAAATGAAATGCATTCAGTCGTAACTACCTCCTATGTCCCGAAAATATTTCACTACTCCATACTAACATAAATAAAATATGATTAACCTCATTTGCTACCACTTTTTCTTGAAAAAACCTAGATACCCTGGTACCCAAATACCCAACATGGAACATAGATAGCCTGAAGGGTATTCTTGATACCCACATGTTGGTTATAATAACATTGAACCAAGCAATATGAAAATGAGAAGGAATTTTACACATACAAAATGGAAGAATGAGATACTAATCAATATACACAAAAGAAAAGTACACAAGGTGAACTGTACTAGAATCAAAATAGGTATTAAACCGCAAATAACAACATCAATGTATTATAAATTAGGATAGACAACTGAAGTCCCATAAAAAATATCATATCAAAGCAAAAATATCAAAAAAAATACCTCCACCAAGTGGTTCTTTCAACTTGCACGAACATGGAAAGAAAAAATATAAATATTATGAAAGGAACAAGTTAGGAGTGTGCTCATATCCTAGTACTGTCTCATAAGGGATACCATAATAATATTCCACAATTAATTAAAAAAACAAAACATTTAATTTTAAATAAACTAGCATGGTGGTACAAAATAATATTTAAAAACCCAATATTTACATTTAAATTGATGGATTATTTTTCTAAACATTGTCTTAATGAACATTTTATATATAATAGTTCATATAAAATAACAATGTATATGTAAAACAGTTCAGAAAAATGGGATATATGTCAAAATTACTATAATGGATGAACATGGTCATTTTAAACTAGGCGCCCAAGTTTTACATTATAGGATCCTCACACAGTTAGATGATGATAATAATAATGTTTATACATGTCTCTTTGATTCTATCCAATGAAGAGTAACCAATAACCCACTTGGGGTAAGATTTACCAATAATATTATGTCAGAGTTATAAAGCATCAAACCATTTCAAGGGAATTCCAAACAGAGAACCGTTTCCTAAATAAAGAACTAACTACCCAGTATTAAATGTGCTCAATCAAAAATAAATAAATGGAAATTTATTTCAAAACTATTAAAAAATCCATTAAAACTTTTATAAATTTCAATATGCTAATTTTAATATAAAAACTGAAAGGCATTTTAATCAAATAATGGGTTCTTCTTGAATAAACTCAATGATTTTATATCAGAACAAGTTAAGTAATTTACTCAAATATAATGTTGAAATAAACCTCAAAAATGAAATTTAAAATTTCACAATTTAAATTCCACTATTTTTTATCAAATTATACAAACATGACCCAATAAAATGAAATAAGGAATTTTTCCACAAATGTCATGCCAAAATAAAATTCAGTTCCACAATTCATTATAATTGGGTTTCTAATGAACTAGTTAAATGAAATAAAATATAAATCATGAAATTTAGGGTTAAATGAATTGGAATACCATAAACTATTCCACCTACCTCATTATCATGATATCACAAAACACAATGCCCATAATAGAAAACTTTAATAAAGAACATCAATAAAGGCGGTTCGAGAACCAATCCTAGAATCATTATCTAAAACAATTTGGGTTAGATCCTCCAACAACATAAAGATCTAAAAAAACATATGGAAGAGAGGTGACAAGGGTGTGATAGAAGTATCAGGGGGAGATAACTGACTAGAAAGGGTTAGAATGGAGATATCATCACCCTAGTATAACATGGAGAGGTTTTAGAGGAGCCAAATGGATCTTATGGAGACCTAAATGTACTCTCATATAGGCGGGGTTTCACATTTCCTCCATAGTGGGTGCAGGTTGGTTAAAACTTATACTAATCGTTGAAACCATCACTTACTATTTTTTTAATGTTTTCACTTTTAGGGTTAATTATTTGGGAAAACAATGTGACATACGTTTATATCCTAAGAGCCCTTTAAATTTTCTAAATTTTTCCCAATGTTCACATAAAAGAAACAAATCCATATCTTAATCAAATTTGGGGTTTAAGAGTACCTAAAAATATTAATAGGATGTTACAAGAATAACTCTCAAATGCTGATGGTGAATGATAGAGATCATTGATCACAATAAAGTGGGTGATATAGAGAATATTGATTACCACTAATACATAAACCAAATAGTTCTTAAAAGGATAATTTATATCATAATAATGTATTTTTATATTACACTATTTTATTTCAGGATCCTTTTCCTAATGATGGGGAACTCATTTTCATTATATATTGAGAACATATGAAAAAGTATTTGTTTCATACCTTTTTATTTCATAGTGGAAAATTCCTATTTTGGTTGTTACTTGGTCAATTTCCACTTAATAGCATACTCAGAAAAATGAAGGTGAATGTTCTATACTGGAAGAACTAATAGATCATAAAATCTATTAATAAAATAAAAAAAACTCCTTCCATACTAAATTAGTATCACAACAAAATGGATAACACAAGACAACCAATTTAAATGAATCATTATATGTGAAAACATGAAATTAATATATAAATCATCCTTTAAATTTCTCCAAATCCTCTTCGTAAATTGTTTATATAATTTAACATAAAAAAATTTAAATTAAAAATTTATTATGGAAGGTCACCAAATTTAAAAAATGACCTTGTATTTAATCCCTTGAAAACATCAATTAGATTTTAATTTTCACATAATGTTCTTGTGAATAGATTCATCATTTATTCTCTTGAATCTATAATTACCATAATACATTATTGAAAACTAACAAGATTTATCATCCCATATATAAAACTAATATTATTAGATATCTTCCTTAAATCTAGACATGGTCTATACTACATTATGGAAAACATAACCCCCTTTTTCAAAAAATAATTTATCATTTCTAAGGTAATATATACTAACAAATTTACGTTATCCAAATAAAAAATCCCTTTATTTGATAATAATTATCTCAATATCTATAACATATTATCAGTTGTCATAAAAGTATAATATTTCCAATTAATCAATTTTCTAAACCATATACATCATTCAAAATTTCATTTCAAATACATATGTAAAAACCTAAATATTTCCTGATTCATATTACATTTTATTTGAATTCAAAAAAATCAATATTTCATTAATCCCACATCCTTCTCAAACCATTAACTAGGATTCATAATATTATTCCTTAATAAATTTTTCATTTAAAATTTCATTTGTAGTCTCATCATTATCATCATATATATATCCGTTACATGTACAAAATAGTTAGTTTTAATCATGATATTCCCCCTCAGGACTTCAATTTGAATAATTTCCACACTTTCCACATTTAATGCATCCAATAGTATACGATATCATTGGAAGAACATTATTCTCATCAATTGTTTCAATGAAACAATTTATTTTGAAATTATAATTACATTATTTGTTTCCTTATTTTTTCCATTCAAAAAATATTCATATTCTTCCTAGACATCCTCTAAGGAGTTTCTTCCCAAATTCCTGACTCAAAGGAAACTAAATCATCATTACTCCATAGTCTCCATTACCTGATAATTCATATGAACATTTACTTATCTAATTTTTGGTGTCTAATATTTGGTATATTTATATGTTTTTAATCATGTTCAGTGAAAAATGATTAGTCATAATAAAAATATCAATATCTCTAGTCATTAACCAATTTTTCCTATTATCATAAAATCATCTTCTACATTTAATGTTACCCATATTCCTTAAATTTCCCACCACAGACTATGAATATAAAATATAATGTGATGAATTCCAATCATAATGAAAAACAAATTGTCTAAAAAATCATTTAGGATTCATAAATAAATATAAATTATTTTTAATATATTACACCTTAGGCTTATCCATGGTCAACCATGATCATCATATATATAAATAATTTATGATGGTTCTAAATAATTGTTTTTAGTATCCAACTCTATCGGAAAATTTTGACAAACCACATGTGCATAATTGAACAATTTCATGTACAATATGATGATCGAGTATAGATCAATGCACCCTTTTAAAATTTATTATCCCCATGTACCTCTGTTCTAGACCCTTGTGCACATGTAGTAATTTGGAAGGGATGTAATTACATGGAAACCAATAGATCTATACTTTATCAATATTACATGACAATTCCCAATAACCTAAATCATCCTTATACTCATCTATATACATGTCCTTAGGGATATAAATCGGGATTTACGATCCTTGATTCGAAGGATAACTAACAATTTCCTCTGATACCATATATAGAGACCCCATATTTTTCTATATGGATATTAAATTTTTTTATGAATATTCAATACATTACACCAAAACATTAGAAAGCACATTAATAGTTTTGTACCCATGAAAAATTGGAACAAAATATTCTTAACGTAGGCAATTTATTCAATGTGTCCCATAATGATCATCCCTTTTATTACTCTTCACAAACATACACTACATAAACTATTCTTCATAATACGTGGAAGTGAAACATAATATAGGGTGAACTTAGATTCCCAATAATGGTAAATAATTGAAATATATAATCATAACATGAGAATATGGGTATGAGAACATAATTATAACAATTAAAAAGTAGAGCCTCCATATCAATGATAATAATATTGAGTCAAGGAATAAATATTTCCAGTTCATAAGACATGAATCACAATAGAAATCACTAGACATGATCGACATGAACATAATATCTAAATAAAATACTTTTTTTTTATTCAAAGACATTATATTATAATTTTTTTGACATGATTAATAAAAATAGGTTCGCTCATTATGTAAAGGGAAATGAAATCATGATATATCATATACTTATAGACAAGAAACCATGTCTATGAATAATAACATATAAATGAAAGAAATTTGAAGGAAAAATAATGTGAGAATGTAATCTATTACACTCATAAAATTTTTAACATGTAATTAGTTACATATAAAGTATTTTTAACATGTAACTAGTTTCACATATAATATATTTAATCATGATTTCTTCATCCCTTCCCAAATAATTAGAGGTAGATATAGGTCTCACCCATCGTTGGCTATAATATAAATGAAACCATTGGTATGTAACCACTATAACATAATAAAAATCATATATGTGTGTTCTATAATATCATAAAAAATTCATCATATCTGAACCCATGAAATTAATAGGTATTCATAAATATTTAGTTATATTATAACTTATAGAAATAAAATAGGTTTAATAATTCAATCATTGTTTCTTCACAGCATATAACATGAATAAATAAGTAGTTTTCAAAATAACTTTATCATGGTAAAAACCATATTATAGATATTGGTTTCATAATCATCTTTTAATAATAAATATAAACCATTCAAACAATTAATAAGAATGGTATCCATAAATCATATCCTTAATGAAGAATAACTAACATCAAAGGATATTGTCTTGTATAGAAAATGATTTGGAAAGTTTATTGTCACATTTCATGAGGCAAATATACATTAAAATTTCAATGAAAAAACATATTATATCATTAAACATTTAAAAATAATTTTCTCTAAAAATTACCTTTTAAACATATATAGGAATTTTCAATAATCATTAAAAATATTTCTCGAGGAAAAAATCTTTTTCAATTTGAAAAAGCATGTTAAAACACAAATAATATTTAATATAATATTATTTGAAAATGTCATTAAAAAATATAAAGTGATCATGAAATAAAATTATTGTCATGCGGGTGGTAAATTTTGTTCATTCCATATACCATAAAAAATATTCCCTTCCATTTTTGTATAAAAACAAACAAGGATTTTATAGAAAAAACGTGAATATTCCAAGAAAAAAACTTGTAAAACCATGCTACATCTAGTCAATGTTCCCTTATAAATTTATAGGTTAATATTAATACATTTTTTAAAACATTTATTAAAAACATAGTTTTGTAAGAAAACATATTTTCGACCAAGGATATAAATAAAATAATATTTCATAATAAAATTTTCATAGTTTTTTTAATAAACCAAGTGTAAATATATCTAATAATTAATTAAAAATATCTTGAGAAATAAAGTAGACAATAAAAAATGCGAGTCTTGAGAGATATATCTTTATATTATATAATGGGAAGAAAAATCATTACCAATTCTTAAAATCAAAGAAATTTTAATGTAAAATTATTACCACCTTGGTAAAATTTATTCATAATATCCACGAAAGAATTTAAAAAAAGTAATGATAAAATATAATGAGGATAAATAAGTTCATCATATTACATGTAATATCTACTATATATAAACCTCATAATTTAAAATATATTTATAGCATAACATATGTTTCAAAGAAGGACACTTGAGACAAAATTCCATTACCACTTTGTTAACATTTTAATCATAAACCACATTTAACATATATCTAGAAATTGATATGAAAATCCCAATAATTAATATTATAATAACAATAATATACTACAATGGTTAGTATACACATCACATAAAATAAATTGGTGGTGAAATTGGCATATGTCTCATGGAAGTAAAAAGTGAGATATAAATCCCGTATCTTAAGTATTGACATCCTTCATACACATTCGAACCAAATGAATAATAAATATAGTTTTATTGAAAATATATTACATAAATACCAACACACACACACACACATATATAATAACATATGTAATTTACTTATTCCCTTTTATAACACCTAAATTTAAAACCTTTTAGTTAAACTCATATTTTAGATAAAAAGTACTTTTCTTTTTAAATATGTTTTTATTTGTTATTAACTGCCATCTTGATCATAATTAAAATATATCTAGAATAATAATTATAAAATAATTATCATAATTAAATATCAATTATAATCTAAATACCAATCATTAATGATGGTTTTTGATAAATGATATACCTTATGATCATGGTGATTATAGACTATATGTACGCATGAGTAACATTTCAATTGTCCAATGGTCATTATTGAGAAGAGTAAAGTAACATATTATCGTTAATTATGATAATAATATCAAAAATATAATTTTAATTCTTTAAATAAACATATAAATATCATCAACTTTCATTGGCGGTGAGAAGAGTAAGTCGCATTGCTTTGTGAAAGTGGTTGTCTACAAGAACATGAATAATGTTGTCTTAATTATGTGAGTTTAAAGGTAAGAAATAAAATGTTATATTAAATTTTAAAAATTATAAATATGTAATAAATTTCATAATAAGGTAATAAATATCATATATTATTTCTAACATTATCAATATTGTATTCCATGTAATGTGTTAGTGAAATAGAATCACATTGTTTCACAAGACGCCAGTATGTCGTACACAAAAATGATCATGTCGTATCCCCTATGGAAGGGAAAGTACATAAATATATTAATGATATAATTAATAAAAATGAATAATATTTTTACTAGTAATATATATATTTTAAATCATTCAACATTTCCAACCATGGGAGATGGTAATGGAAAAAAGGATTGAAATAAGTTTGTGTGGCAGTAGTTCGCAGTACCCACAAATTATTATTTCATAACCCATTTGATGGATGTTGATATGTGGTAGGAAATTAAATTATCATAAAAATATAAATAAATTTAATATAATTTTGATAATATATCATCTTGTTTTTAAAATACTTTAATTGGTTGAGGAAGAAATAATAAAGTGCTCGATGAAGTCCATTACTCTTTTTTGGGTGGCCTCCTTGGCATCACACCAAAATCCTTCATATGTTTAATTTAGACCATAAATAAGACATATATGATTATATGAGGTTATTTTTGATGTTATATGAAGTTTTATTGGATATTCCAAAAATGGTGAAACGGTGTGATGAAATGTAGAGAGGCGGTGGTATTTTATTAATGAGGTGAGTAAAAAACGTATATTTTTGAAAAGAATGAATCATACACGTGATTTGATCCTGAAAAAATAATATAAAATGGTTCATTACCTGAAATTGAAGATATATGGTATAAATATATCCATACAAGGTACTTTTTATATGTATTTATGTCATTTGAACCCTTATATTTCAAGTTTACCCTCTTGATAAATCCATTTTTTTCCTTAGCATGAGTAATTAATTTTTATTATTTTCCCTATTAATTTGGTTCAAAAATTTAGTTGAACAATTTTTAAAATATATATTATGTTGATTAAAAATATGTAATCAGTATTTCCAATTTCAATTCACAATATTAGACAATTTCAATTAAATTTAATCCCACATATGTGTTTAGAATGAGAGGTTTCAAAGAGATGATGTCTTGGAGATAAAAAAATTAAATAAAAACTAAATATTAAAATATTGAATCTATGTTTCTTATAAAATTATGAAATAAAGAATGATTTTTTTTATTATATTCATTTTATAAAAGTTTTGATAAATAACTTAACTGTTGTTCAAAATAATTATTAAAAAATTATCTTTTTTGGAAAAAATATTTTCTACAACGTATAAACACCTTCTAAAATTTATGTACCTTTTTATCAATATATTTTAATTATCTAAATTCATTATACATAGAATATAAAATTAATTATAAATATTTATATCTCTATAATTAACATCTAGGTATTAATGGTCATGTTTAAATATTTTTATTGATTATATATCATGGTTTTGTTAAAAAAAGTATTGTGTGTAATGAAAACTAAACTCGGAGTTTCATATATAGAAAAATATGAAAGTGATTAAATATATTTGAATTAAATAATTTAAAAAATATCAGTTTGTTATAGGTACTTTTGAGGATTATATTATTAGTTGACAATATTTTTTATACGGTGCTAAAGAGACAAACCCAATGAATCTTTTTTGAAAAAAATCATATAAGAAACCCCTTAAAACATTAGAAGAGAAGGGTTATAATTTTTTTTTTGAAATTTTCTCAAAGATGTGTTAAGTCCTCTTATGAAAAATAGAACCAAACTTAAAATATTTTTTATCATGTTTATTGATTATTATTAAGGGATAAAATGTATTTTAGTTTTGAATTCTTGGGAATAATTTTTCATTTTTATTAAAAAATATTGGATGTCATCTAATAATCATTGTACAAGAATTTTAAGGAATTTATATTATATAATGTTACAAATTTTCCCTCAATTAAATTTGAAAATTATCTTACAACACATCATTAAGCATCAAATGTCATGAATAAGAAAATCACATATAAATATTGCATAATAGTGGTAATAGTAAATTGGAAACCATAGAACAAATATTGTTCATTAATTGTGTGATATCATGAAATTATTTTCAATATTATTTTAAAACTATATATTATATATAGATTAATGTCAAATTCAATATTATAAATGATATTTCACATTATAAAGTTATACTATTTTCCCCATCCACTTCTCCATTTGTCAATATATATATATATATATATATATAATAAATAAATATAGGAGAACACTGAAATTGTTTATGAGGTTCATCTCCCTATGGTTGACTATGTCCCATGTGTATGGGAATTCTTAAACTAAGAACAAAAGCCATCCTTTTTTATCAATGAAATATTAAATAATGGTATAGAATTGAATTTATTAAACTAGAATTAACCACATATAAAAAATGTGACTGATATTTTCCCATTTAGCAAGAAAAATAACATTAAAATACTTGAAAAAAATATATCTTTTAATGACTTGAGCCCCTCCTGGACTATTTGGATTGATCATTTTCTTCATTTTCAATGATTAGATGGACTACCTCAAAATTAAAAAATCATTACCGTTTTTTCAACTTTCTTTAATCTTTTATAGGAGGGTGTTATATTTTTTACTTATCACCTCCTCAGTTATGTTATAATGTGATGAAGAACAATAAATATCACTTCCTTCTCTATATATTCATCAATACACATGACAACAACAATTCCTACAGATCTCGTTTTCTTATAATATTGGACATTGGAAGGTTTAGTATTAGTTTATGGATGGGATTATCTTACCTTTTTAATATTTTTTAGTTCCAAATGGAATAAATAAATGGAACACCTTCTCTTATCCTTGACTTCAAAGAATGAGTAGATACATGTTGATTCAATTCTCTTTTTATTCTATCTCTCTCTCTCTTATTCTTTTGACATGGTGTTTACTTTCAGTAACAACCCATTAGAGAATATATATTTTTATTTATTTTTCTATAAATATTTATTCAATGTACCATGATAATATCTCCCATTGAATTTATAATATAATTATAATTAATGTTCTTAAAATCTTACTTTTTTAAACACGTAATTATAGAGTCAATTGTTTTTAACAATTTCTATAAAAAAATAAAGACAAAATTGTTTTATGCCTGTTATATTTTCATATATCAGGCTCTTTATCTTGATTCAAAACATCTTAAAACTAATTTTGGTATGCACATAGATTATGCATACTATTTTTATGGCTATGGATCCCCATTTGATCGTGTGGGGTTCACATTCATTAATTTATATTATTACATAAATATCAAATTTATTTTTCATCAACTTCTCAATTAATTTTCACAATCTTAACACCACTTTAATCACAGAATAGAAAATTATATCCTATTATTTTAATTTGAATTCAAGAAAAATGATTTTTCTTAATTAATTTAATCAGATTGCATAAATACAAGAAATGGGGATTTTCACATTATAGATTGGCCATGAGGAAGAATAGTGACTATATGAAATGACCATGAAGACTGAACACATATAAAAACTTTTGATCTCAAATATTTATCATGATGAAAAATTATATTTGTATATGTTTTTTCAACTCAATTGATCAACCACATAAAAAACCACTATGGATGATGATGAAACATAATATGAAATTAAATTGTTTTTTTCTCAGTTTGGAAATTATAGAATTGGTTATCATCAAACTAGGATATCCTCAAACCTTCTCCAACTCATCCAGAAAAACATAAAATCATTTTCAAAATATTTTAGATTATAACACCTTGATATTTATAAAAGATGAACAACTTGTTAAATACTGTATATGATATGAAAAATGAACCTTATAAGGGAATTCAAAACTCTAAGACAGTAATATATATTTATTTTTCTATAAATTCCATTTATTAAATATAATTTGATTCATAAAAAAATAATTTTAAATGAAACATCACAATATATAAATACATTATTGTTTAAACATCAATATTTTTACCTAACTATTATGTTTCATTATATTATCAAGAATAAATAAGAAATGGAAGTTATAATCTTTACAAATTATTGGAATAAATTCAGTGAATTATATTAAATATAAATAAAATACGAATTATTTGATAGAATATGACATGTTTTCTAAAACATTATGTTTTTCTAAAAAACTGGTTTCATCACTATTAGTGAAAATAAATTAAAATTCATTTTTTAAAATTTGTGATTTTTATAAAAAAGTAAACATAATTTTAGAAATAATAATTTAAATAAAAATCATAGAGATAAATATTGAAATTTCTATAAAAATATTTAATTTTATTTGTGAATAGTGAAAATAGTAATTTTTTTAAAACATATTTTTCATTTAAATTGTCTAAAAATATAACAATATTATTATTTATTTTTAATGAAAATTAGTAAAAATATATTAAAATATCTATTATTTAAATAGTTTTATTAAATTTCACTTTTAATTAGGAAATAATATTTTGTTAACAATATAATGTTTCTTTGTGGGAAACTATTTTTTATGTGTCTGTGAGTTTAGTTTAAAAATAAGTTTTTACACTTCTATGAATGAAATTTGGAATATCGAATTCCATATTTTTAATCATAATAAAAAAAATTATATATTAATATAATTTTAATTTGTAGTCATAATTAATAGTGAAAATATTAAATATTAATAACCACACATAAGGTAAAAATGATTTTACTAGTGGTTAAAATAAATAGATAAGAGTTAAAAATTAAATAAAAATATATAATTGATATTTTAAGTTAATATTTCATCCTTATATATTCTATGATTTAATAATGGGTCATTTTTGAGATTTTTGGCATGTGAAAAAATTGGGGTCTAATTATCTGCCCAAAATATCCAAGTTTGTCCCCTCACCGACTTATAAATTTCCACCCCCTCTCCTGTCCTATTCAAATATCCCAAAAATTTCGGATCTAGTAATCGATATTCAAATTTAAAACATACTTCCGTAATAGAACCCTTGATTCCATCGCATGAATTATTAATCATACGTAAAGGATTTATGTATAAACCTAAAGGGAGTTTATGATGAATAAATAAACTTATTAACATGCATATTTGTTTTATTTGTTAATATAACTCAGTAAAATATTTTTCTTCTATGATAATATTCTAAAATAATAATATAATATACATATTTATATTGTATTATGTTAGTGGAAGAAACTATATCAATCTTCACTTCACCAAATGGAATGAGAGATTATCGATCGTGTGTATGATGGACTACCGTCTCACGAACCATTGTAATTTTCGTTCCAACATGACATCTTAAGGATGTATATAATGACGTATAAAACATAATAATATGAAATTTATGGAATTATTACAATTTTTTAATTATTATATAACATATACCTTCTTAGATTCCATTCCAAGGGGGATATGTTAATGTCACTCATGTGCACGACAGACTACCGCCTCACAAAGTGATCTATTTGTTTTTCACATTATTTATATATAGAAGGGAGTGAGGTTAATTTTATTTAATATATGTTATATTTAATAACTGAAAATAATATTTTAATATATTTTCAGATCTATATTATAATATTATAATATGCTGGAAAACAATTACATCGCTCATATGTAATTGTGGACTACCAAATTCTTTTTTGTGATGGGAAATATCTTCTATATTCATTTTATGAGGATTTTAGAATGGTTGTATTTTATTAAAAAAAATTATATATATTTCATAATGAATATTCTTTAATGCTTAAATATTATATATTTTTATTCCATTCTATCCATTGATAAAATGGAAACAACTTTCATGTGTGTGTGAGACCAATATATCCATGAGAGGAGTAATGTATTTTCTACATTTAACATTTATGAACTACTATAAAAACATATATATTGAATATGAATTATTTTAATATCATTTTTATAATTTTTTAGATTATTTAACAATTATCAATCTACTAGAACCAAAATTACTATCCCACAAATTACATAAAAAATGATGAAATTATCAAATGTTACGATGATTTTTACAAAAAATAGATAATAAACATTTCATAAAAGTAAATAAGTAAATAATATATGAAATTTAATTTATTAATTTGATTTTTAATTGATTTTTAACAAATATATATTAACTATACGGGTGGTATGACCACATACATAGTACTTAGAACATGAGGTAACCATTTCTCTTCTCACTATTACTTTTATGAGATATATGTCGTATTCACCACTTAGTTCAGGGGTGTGGTGTGTATACTTACCATTTTGATGTTTTATATAAGGAATTATGTTATATTTATTATATTTAAACATTATTTTTAATTTATTACTTTCATGGGGATTATGGATCAACAATTAGAAATGTGGTAAACATTTATATTATAATATCATTATTTATTTAGATTGTATAAAATTAAGATTATGATGATGAAATAATATGGTATTATTCTAGATAAACTGTTTAATTTACTAATTATATATCAATTCATGAACATTCAGTGTATTAGTACCATTTATTCCTCCTGTAATGTAAAATGACTATGAAAATGTATTTATGAAAATTATACTTTATTTCTATCTTATGTCAAAATAACTATTTTCCTCCATATATATTATTTATGAAAATATTTTAAACAATGTTTCTAACCCTATAAAAAATATTAATCAAATAAATATTTACTCATTTTTATATTTTTACATTTTTTAAAATATAAATATATTTCTTTTGAAAATGATCTACATTTGGAAATTTCTCACAAAACTTTGTGAGGAAGTTTTGTTTTAATGTGTACAAAATGAATTTTAATTTATTATATCTTAACAACTCATTTATTTGATGATTAATTTATAACTCTATAAGGTTCTGTTAATGAAAATGGTGTTCCACAAATCTTGGAATGTTTTTGTATTAACTGGTGATTTTTAATGTTAAAAGTGAATTTTACTCATGGTCATTTTTTTACATTTTTACATATTTATATTCATGAAGAACAAGAACCATTTTTTAATATATTCTCTTTTGGGAATATTTTTTAATGATACCATCCTTATTATTAGCCTAAATGGTTTATAATTATATTTACTTTGGATGAACAATTTTAAAACCGTTCTCCAAATTATTCTATATGGTTTATGAATACGTTTATTCGTTGGGATAATTTATATTATTTTACATGAAATATATTCAATATGAATTTTTAAATTGAATGTGTATATCATACTCCATATTAAGAATGAATTAGATTTAGCATGTGATTTTTGGAACTTCTTTATTGCCTCTATGCATTAGTATATATCATAATAGAAACAAACATTTAACTATAGCTAAGGTCATACACATTTATGAAAGATTTTGTCTAATTAGGACCTTTTTCTATAGATGAAATCGATCCTGAACATTATGAACTGTTTATTATGTTCAAAAATATTAATTCCATTATTATTAAATTATTTATTGATGACTGTGATTACTCAATTAGTTATAGTTTCCATTGAAGAGTTTCAATATTATGTGATTATTTATATAGAGTTATTTAATCATTATTTATTCATGACATTTTTTTCATCAAGTTCATATAATAGGTGAAATGTAATTTTTTTATTTATTTAACAATCAATATTAATTATTCATTATTTATAAAAAATGATTTTTTTGCACAAAAATCATTACTAGGAATTAGAGATGAGTTCTTTCTTTATATTTATTTAGATATAATTCTAGGTAGTGTTTTATTATTTCTATGATAGGATATTATAAAGGGAATAAGGGTTTACTCAATGAAATTAATATTTTTTTTATTTTCAATTGTAATATGAGTTTATGGTATCTATGTAGTTTACCGAGACCACATAACTATTCTATCATTTGTAATATGGTTCCTTTTATCTTATGCTATTTTAATATAATAACCACCTACAATGTGATACTAGGGTAAGGGTCATTAGAATTGGTATAAGTGGATGTTTAGTATAGACATTTTGAAATTTATTTATGAAAACATATATTGGAGAACATAACACTTTGATGTAATTTTATAACAAGTGTAGAAAAAACATCCTAACATTTTGGGATAGTGGATATTGTGTGGGTATTATGGGAAATACCTCATAGTATTGATACTATAAGTGGATGTGGTTATGGAAATGTTTTACATAGTGTAAACAGATCAAAAAATGGGGATTTTTTCTTTGGATTGATCATCCCTTTTTGAGGATAAATGATCCTTACTACGCACCTAGTTTGAAAATTTCATGGGATTTGATTTCAATAATTCAATTTGTATTTTCCACAAATTATAAATGATGTAGAAATGTATTTTTTATTTTAAAACATTCCCAATGAAACCTTATTTAGGATTATGATATTTGATAAGCATATATATTCTAATTTATGTCAAGTGTTTCAACAGTATATGAATTATATATTATGTTTTATAATGTCATGATCTAGTATAGTTTATTCCATGTTCTAAAAATGGCATATACTAGTTTTAATAGGAGCCATATCAATGTGTGTTCTACATTTAGGTATTTCCCTCCATGTCTAGATTATTATTCTATATATAGTGATGTTTTTGGTCCTAATGAAATTATAAAAATATTTTGGAAGATGACTCAGATTATGAGTAACAAACATTCCTTCATATATCATCCTTATCATCAACCCTGTGTTATAATAATTTTAGAATATTTTATGTATTAGAAACCTCCATTATTATGTTGTAATACAACTCTATTTTTAGATGAGAAAAAAATTATTTCTATTGAGAATATATTTTGATCATTAGGATGTAAAAAAATGGTAAAGTTTTCATTTAAATTTATCATCTCTTAAGTGATATGGATCAATGATGATCATTTATTAAAAACAAAAAGGGTAAACAAAAAATTGGAAACATGGATTTTATGTATTTTAATATATTATTTTTGTAAATGTGTTTTAATTGCGATAAATGAGTTGATTTAGAGAGACAATTATTATATGAAATAAAAAATGTAGGTGATAGTTTTTCATAAGTATTAATCAAACATTTCAGGGTTATCAATACATGTTGTGTACAATGTAAATAATTTCTAGATAAAATTGAAAAAAAATTAATGGGCTTAAACCAATCCCTTAATGGATAGAAGCCGTCATAACTTTCATATTATACAAGGATGTTATATCATGCTCTATCAATATATATAACAAATTATCTGTATTTGATCTATTTGGTTGGAAGAATGAGATGAATATTATGATAAAACAAAAAATGGATAAGGGGATGAAGGGAATGAATTATTTTCCAACATGTTATAATTATTCTAATAAAAACCCTAGTACCTATGTGAAATGTACTGTATTTTTCATCATGTGTAGAGATAAACTATATTTTTTAATGGAATGTAAGTGTAAGAATGAAACACTTAAGTTATAGTTTTTCAACTATATGTATATAAGGAATTATTAAAACAACTGACCCAAGAATCAAGATAATATAAAATAGAATGAGATAAAGGGGCAAGGTCAATCTTATGTTAATAATAATATCTAATTTTACTAATTATTGTTATTTTGTATTGGTATTCTTGAATTGTGTTTTAAGAATATCATATTAATTATATTATATACATAATAATCATAAAATGTATAATTATTTAACTATAGTAATTTTTTCTACATGTATTTGAAGACGTATAATTAATGGTAGAGATGATAAAGATAAGTGATACAATGGAATGATGATATTTTTAGAGAAAAAATGATTTGGGGAGAATAACCCAAAAACATATGCTCAATGTTGAGGTAATAGCGATAATGAAATGTCTATGGGATATTATTTGGGACCTTAAAATTGTGCAGTTATTAGATGGTTTTTGTTATCTTTACAAGAGTTTGTTTTTTTAATTACTGAATAAATTAAACATTATGAGATATTATTTAATGGATAAGTGGGAACAAATATGTAATCATAAATTATTTAATTATGATTTTAATTTTATCAAGGTATTCACATATTTATTTTGAGTTAAAAAATTCAATATTATATTCTTTGGGGATCCAATTGATCTGTTGATTTTGTAATTTTAGTGAGCTTCCTCCTAATATTTTTCACATTGAATTTGAACTGACATGTTTTTGGAATGTCCTAATATAAAATATGTATAAAATATATTGAGATAAAATTGGTTTTTATGGATGTCTTTTTATAAATTATTGTATTGTTGGGTAACTCTTTCAAACAATTTTGTTCTTTGAAGAACCATAGAGACAATAGGGATGAATTGAAATTCTTATTAGTAATTATTAAGAGATAGTTTTGGTTCTTTAGAAATAAAAATCCATTTTTTATATTAAATTATTTGAGGAATAAATGATTTTTTAATTTATCTAAGAACATGATAAAATTGTTCATGTGAAATAAAATTATATAAATGAATTATATTTTCATATTTCTTCAGTATAGATGTTTTATGAATTCCTCAACATTAGAAATAAGATATTGAAAAAAATCCTAATATATTAATTTATAATGAATTAAGTGGACTTTTAATTTATTTTAAGTTTATTAATTTGTGGTTTCAAAATTTTATAGATCATTCATTTTCTTGTGAACAATGATCTCTATCAGTCGATATAATTATTTATGATTTTTTCCAATGCTTCTATTTTCAATTCCCACTAATGTTTTCCTACATGGTAACCATATTATGTGTTATTATATATAACCTAAATACATAAATTTCCATCTTATTAGTAGGAATAATAATTCCAACTTCTATGAATTTTTATTTCAACAACAGATAGACATATGACGATAAAAACTGAATTGTATGGGTACAATGTTTTTAATGGGGTTGAATGTCAATTCCTAAGATTTTAAGAGATGAAATTCATGTTTGTTATAATATATTAACATAAACAATAATATTATAATATAATGAAACACCTTAATATTTTTTTATATATATTTTTTAAAAATAAATTCAATCCCTTCGACAGATTGAGATAAATGCAACACTAGTTTTAAACAAATCATGATACTCATTAAAATATTATCAATTTAGCCATGACCATTATAAAAAACTGTTAAGTTGAGTGGGGTATGAATATTACTAAAAATATTATTAAATTAATATGTTTTCAGTTGTATAAATTATATTCATTGTTTTTCTACTGATTATAAATAAATTATGAATTATTGGAAGGAAAATGATATGGTTTCCAAAAAAGTGTATTTTTTTTAAACAATGGTATTATCACACATTTCACACATACATTTATATAAAATTATAGACATTAAAATAAATTATTTTACAACATTAGCTACAATTTTCAGTTCATCATGTCAAATTGTTTTGATGATTTGTTTTGGAATTTTCAGAGAAGATGAATTTTTTGCATGAATAGTGAAAATGTGGATTTTTTAATATAAACTCCATATTTATTTAAATTAATTACAAAGTAAAATTTTATATGAAATTGTTTTAAAGAAAAATTAGTTTAATTATATTATAATTTATAAAATTTTTGTTTTTTAAAAAATATTTTTATTAAATTATGATATAGAAACCTGATAATCATTTGAATGATTTTTATTGGAAAATTGTTTTTTGAACATGCCAGGGGGTTAATTTAAAATAATAATTTCATGTTTTTTGTAAATATAACTTTAAATTGTTGATTGTAAATTTTTAATAATTATAAATAATATTATATAATATGATAAACAAAATATTTTTTCATAATGAATTGTTAAAATAGGAAAAATTAATTAATGAAGTTAAAGTAAAACATGGGTCTTCTGAGGGGTTACAGTAAAAATAAATTGTATATAAATGACACTAAAATTGAATAATTCTTAATTTATGGTCATATTTCGACCCTATTTATTCTATTCTTTGACAATGGTACATTTTAGATCCTTTGGGAATGTGAACAAAGGGGGTATCATTATTTTATTCAAAAAATTCCATTTATGTGCTCTCCTCCACCGATCAATTGTCAGCCCCACTTCTATCCATTACACACATAAAAATAAATTGGATCAGAAAATATGTACCCCAATATATATATATATTAATTCCCTTGAAACCCCCTTTATGAACTATTTTTCTTATACAACCCTCTTAATAAGCTATTGGTATAATCCAGAAATGTGTTCTTCTAATGATAGATAAAACTCTTAATGTGCAAATTTGATTTATTTCATCATCCACCACCTGGAAATATTTTTCAAATATTATAATATAATAACACATATCCATAATTTATATATATATATATATATATTATGTTGATATAATAAAAAATATCTATTTACACTTCTATCAAATATAAAATGATACTGTTGATCACGTGTATTGCAAACTACTGCCTCATGAACCAATGTAATTCATTTTTGATAACCATCATTAAAGGATAGATATAATAATATATTGAGAATATTGATATGATATATATATATATATATATATAATTATTATACTTATAAAAATATTATATCATACAAACCTACTTACTTTCGTTCTATGGGGGAAACAATATCATTGCTTGTGTGTACGGAGGACCACCGCCTCATGAATCCATTAATTAATTTTTATCATACGATTTTTATTGATAATAGTATGGATAAATTTAATGGCTACATGTTAAATTTTAGACCTAAATATACATATAGAAATATAAAATCACACCTTACTTCATACCTTCCAAACCATCATAAAATAACAATGTTTCTTACATGTACATGTGGACTACAAACTCTATGTAGCGATGTGAAATATTTTTCATTTTAATTTTACAAGAATTTAAATAAGGGAATATTTAATTAATAATTTTTTTATAATAATAAAAATTATTATCATATAATATTTAAATAATATATATTTTCCTTTCATTCCATTTATTGTGAAAAAGTAAACAACATTAATGAATACGTACAACCTCCTATCTCCATGAATGGTGTAACACATTTTCAATCAAATAATTTTTATGGATTACCCTTAATAAATATATAACCAATATATATTATATTTATTCCATGTTTAAAATTATATATAAAATTTTACCATGATTGATGTAAAAGGACCAAAATTGTTGAACCAAAACATACTGGAAAGTTAATGTATTTATCCAACTAAAAATTTAATTCAACAAAGTATTATGAATAAACAGGTCATAAAATAAAATTAGTATGTAATTTATTGTACGAATTAATTGATTATGGTCCTATAAAAGATTAATAATATTTATATATTTATTAAACTAGTGGTAAGACCTTGTATGAAGAAAATCGAACTTGAGCTAAGAGTTTCTCACCTAACCATTACTTCTATAAGACATGTGCCATATTAACCATTAGTTTTTTTGTGGTTAATATGTTGATCATTTTGATTTGTAATATTATGAAATAAAATATATTTCTAGAGTTTATATTTTCATTTGAATATATTTATTTATTGGGTCTTATGATTTAGAAATTATAAATTTTGTAACGATTGATGATAAAATATCATTATATATCATAACTGTTTATAAATAATATTCTGATGATGAAATATTAAGATCCAATGAGAAATAAATTCTTTAATTTTATTATCCTCTTGTTATTTATGAAAATTTAAATTATTAGAAATACTTATCCCCTATTTCGTACCTAATAAGGTTGGTAAAATATTTTTATGAAAATAAGACATTATTTTTCTATTCAGTAAAAATACATTTCCATCCATATCAATGATTTCTAAAAATGTTTTCAAAAATGTTTTTTACATTTCGAAAAGGATTTATGAAATAAAATTTCACCCATAACATTATTTTTAAAAAATGTTATTAAAGGAATCATCGTGTCATGTTCTAAAATACGTACTTCGAAATTTTATCACAAATTAGAGAATAGAATCGTTTTTTATGTCTACCACATTGATTTTTTTTACATCATCTATATAAAACATTTTTTTGATGAATTCATAATGAGTTTACAAGTATCATTTTAAATAATTTTATTCCAAATTTTCAATAAATTTATAGTTTTATTAAGTTATTTTCAATGTGAAAAGGATATTTTCATCAAATAAATTATATATGTTTTTCAATATTTATATTCATCAAGGAAAACAACCATTTTTTCATGTATTCCCTATTGGGAATATATTATAATGATAAAAAACTTATTATTTATTAGGATTATTTTTTTCAGATTGACTGGGGATTCAATATTTTGATACCATATTATATATTATTAAGGATTTTTCATAAATAGATTTGTTGATTTTTAAAATTAGAAGCATTTTATATGATATTTTATTCTACAAATGTTTACAATTATTATGTTTCTCCCATTTCATATAAGGAATGAATTTGAGTTATAATTTCATGGGTGGGGGTCTTTATATCACCCCAATGTATCAGTAGGTCTCATGAGAAAAATAACATTGTATTTTTGGTTGAGGCATTATGGATTTATGATATGTGTCTTAGCATGATTCCATATTAGTATAGATTTATTATTATAAGCCCTTTATGAAATTTGAGATGTTTAAAATCATGAATTGTATTGTAATGGAATCAGTTATTTATGTACATAGATTATTTTATTAGTTATAATATCTATGTAAAATTCTTAATCTCATGTGATTATATATATGGAATTATTAGATCATTATTTATTGTGATCATAAGATTATTTATGTGCACGTTATTAATTAAAAATAATTTGTTTCAGTAATTTACATATACAAATTGATTATTGATTATTTACTCATGAAATATTATTTTATGAATAACCTTATGGATGATTAGAGCACAACACTTTCTTTTATATCATTCCCTATGATGAGAGGAATTGTTTTATCATTGATATGATGGGATAGTATAATGGGAATATTGGTGTACTCAAATAAAATAATATGTTTATTTTTATTTTTAAAATTATATAAAGATAATCAGTTTTTTTTTCTATTTTACAAGGACTACAAAACTGTTTTACCCATCGAGTTTTAGTCCCTTTTATCATATATCAATGTAAAAAAGTAACCACCTTCTATGGGTTACTAATGTTTGGATCATTACATGGACAATTATCTACATTGACTAACACTTTTACGATATATTTATAAGGAGTAATAGATAAATAAAAATAGTTATAATATAGATAGAAATATAAAGTTCATCTGTATGAATACTCTAAGGAACTCTTCCATTTTCATTCCTAAAATAAACATGGAAATTTATCTGTGTATGGGGTTATAAACATTAATATATTTAAAAAAATCATTTTTTCTAACTGGATGTATTTTCAACCATATCAAATGGTATAGAGAAATATAAACTACAATCATCTAAACCATTATATGATAAGGTTTCCTTGATTCTTACGTAAATACTTTATTCATTAATTTTTCATTTACATATAATCAATTATGTTACCGTATATCACTTCACATATTCATGGATTTTTCTAATACTCAATAATTCAAAACCATGTGACGCATTTATTGCAAACATCATTAACCTTACCCAAATGTTTGGGTTCTACACATTCCTTCATGTATGACTTAAATAATCTCATATTTACGTCATGGATGCTTCCTACTTCCTTGACAATGAATAAAATCACACATTAGGTGGGATAATAAATAACCCCTTCAATTTCATTTGTATGAAACAATACTAGAAAAATAATTATCAATCTGTGTACTAATTACCTTATTCTCTCTGCTTTTTCATCAACAACTACATTTATTTTCTTTTCTCTGTCCCTTATTAACAATAATTATGTAGTTTATAAGAGAGGATGATATCAATCTTCCATAACTAATAGTCCATTAGTCATCCCAGTATATGTCTACCAAATAAATTATCGGTGTATAAAATATGGGGGTGTGATTTATATATCATATCTATCCATAATACACATAATATTATACTTACTATTTCCATTGTAAATTATCTTCCTTGGGGGTTGTTCCTGTGTATCCATAATTTTTATTGATATGGGTTGTCTGAAATATTGTTAAAAAAGATTAATAATAATTTTCTTTACTCACTGAACATATAGATTAAAAGATCTTACTTATAAATAGTGGATTTTGATTTCAATCTACCCTGGGACAACCTAAATTTTCATTATTTATGAAATTAATATCATTAAAATAAAATAACATATTTTATTCATGAAAACAAAATATGTTAGGGAATCCAATACAAATGTTTTAATTAATATTTATTACAAAAATTACACAAAATCTAGATTTCTATATATTTAGTTATTTGGGATGTTTTGTTTCATGATTAACTCCATATCAAGGGTTAGTCTCCTCCTTAACATCATAAATAGTGATATCATAATTAAATAATTCTATAAATTCAGTTTTATTGAGACTAATCCATGACATTAACATTCATTGATTCTCTACCAGGGTTGATTTTTTTGGATGTTGTTTAAAATACCATTTGATAAATGATACCAATATGGTCACATTTTTAGATCTTGAATTATTTTTTATACACTAATTTTCATCATTAGTTCTCTATATGATTTCTATAATCACCTTAAAATCCTTATATGATTAATATATATATATATATAACCAAAGTGATATTAAAAAAATGTAGACCTTATTATTCATCATTGTGAGTGGTAAGATTTATAATTAATTCTCAAATAGGTTTATCGTTTCAATTTCGATACATGTTGGGATGGAATTTTCATACTTACAATTTAAAATTTTAAATATATCTTAACCCTAATATATGAATATTTTTTTTTATTTTATTGTGTGGGATATTATTTTTATCGTGATATATAAATAGGCATTCATCAGTTGGTTCAAATTTTATATTATTTCATATTACTTATTTGGATATAATAATTGTTAATCAAAAATATAAATTATTTATATCTTTCTTTCACATTCTAAAAATCTCCATAACATATCTTAATTCCTACCAGTTTGAAAACATCTCATGAAATTTGATTACGTTGTTATGTGAAATTGTTTATTTATCTATGAATATTTCCTTATCTTAGGATTCCATTTTCCCTTCTTTATAAGAAATAGTTTTCAATTTTTCCATGTGTAATTAATGAACATGTTCATCAATTTTGGTTCATCCACACGTTTTATTAGGAGTTTTCTTCACCAAATCATCCTTTTAATTTTTCTTTAGGACTATTCATTTATTATGTTGTATCTTGTTTATTTTATTTCTAATACTCTTAGAAAAATATTTTATGTCCACTATATAAAATCACCTTACAAAAAAGAAATAGATCTCTCATATTGTTATAGTACCCATCCAAAAATTATTAGTTTCTTATCATTTTATATTTTCCTAAAACCTGGTACCCAAGGAATATTGACTTACATTCCTCATAAATAACTTTGTAATTTTTTTGGTATCTTGATCAATATTATTTTCCAATGATTTTTTATCTCCATTCCCTATCATTAGTGGTCATAAATTATAATTTTATATACATTCATTATTTAGTGATTTATAATTTCATTCCACATCACTGTGACAACTACCATTGAAAATACTGCATGAATGTTCATAATTTTCAAAATTGTATGAAACTAATAGATTTTTCAACTATGGAAATTGCATCTTCTGAAGTTTTATCCAACAAAAAATGAAAATTTTTGTTCCAATATATTTTATGTATTGTAATAATAATCCAATTATATATATCTAAATATATTGAAAAAAAACAAAAAACATTGGATTCATTATTGGAACTTCAATTGGATTAGAATTTATAGAATTGGTTTCCGGGTATTTTTTCATTTTTTTCAATAATTCGTTGGGATTAATTTTGGGTACTTCTCCTTAGGTAATTTATTCCATACACCTTGGTTGTAGAGTTTATTTTCTAATAAATTCTTGTCCAATTTTGTATAGTGTTATGTTTTTATCTTAAAATAAACATACAAATATATTTAACACAAACAATATTTTTATGTATAGATGGAACATTACAGTTCTTGGATTGTATATTGATTAATATATGATATCATGATGTTATTAACACCATATAGTTGTATTTTTTAATTATACTCATCCTTTAATATTTTTTTAGAATAATGTTTTTTAACTTATGGGTATGACATCATTTTAAATGATTATAATGTCATCAATTTAATTTCATGGTCTAAGTATTTAATATTTAGGATTATTATATTATTATTTGTTACTTTTAGTTATTTTCACTGTATATTATAATCTATTCAAATTTAACTTCATGATTTTTTCCCTTTTCTTATAGTATATGGCGATGTTCTTTAATCTTCATGGACTTTTCCCCAAGCTGAGGATTTTTTTATAGTAGTTAGTTATTTATATACATGACATATTTTTTAAAGATTTTTCGGAAATTCTATTCAATCTTGAATTGTAGAGGGTTATTAATTCTCTAAACTAGAATAAAATTTTCCAAGAACCTCATTCATGAAATATAAGGATAATACCAATTAATAACACATAATAAAGGTTTATATCCTTAATTTTTAAGCTATCTATATTGTTCCATGTTCATATTCATTGTGGTTAATCACCTCCAGTATATTTGTATTATTTATGATAATATATTATGATAATTTTTGGGACATTATATAAAATATATTCTACTATAGAAACTTATTAATCTAGTAAATCATAATAATTATGATTTTCACTACTATTAATATGTTTATTTTAATCTATTCCTGCTTTTTTATGAAAAGGATTATCTTAATAGAACATGATTATTATTAATAATTTATTGATAGGGATTTCTTGTTATCCCCATCATCTTTAAAATAAATCTTATTATCACTTATAAAAAAATATAGTCACTTTGATGTAATTAAAATTGAGAAGAGTCTTTTCAGATTGATGAGACATTAAATATTTCCATCACTTTTACACATATTATTATATGTCTTGGTACGCATGGCATGCATGGTTTCCATGAATGGGCATTGAAAATATTCATTAAATTTTAAATTCATATTTTATTTGGAAAATAAATTAAAATATTTAAATATAACCTTAAATAAGTTAATCCAATAGAGGTCTTACCTCCCTTAATAACAATTTTTTATAGAAGAGAAGGATGTTTGTAATATAGGGTGTGGGTAAAAAATTAATGAAATAATTTATAACCAATTTAATCTTGTACTATTATAACCACATAACATATAATGGGATTGGATATCTCACTACCCATTTTTTCCCCAATAGATAGTATGTATGATTATATAGAATAATAATCTATAAAGAAGGACAACTGAATTGTTTATGAGGCCATATTCTTAAGGATGAACACATCCATAGTGTAAAATTTTTTTCATCCCATTTTTAAAAATATATATATTATTATAACACCATATAATTTTGTGAAATATATATTTTTAAAATAAATTTAGTCTTTTATAAACATTTTGTTACATGAAACCTTATGTTTTTCTTTTATTACATGCAACACCAACTTTTTTATTCATTATGTCTTTCACAGAGTTTATATTTCATTAAATGAAACTTCGTATTTTGCATTTGTAACAACCACTAATTAGTTTCTTTTAGAATGTTCTTGTCATGAAACATCGAGATTCAGTGAACCATAAATTTTTAGTCCATACAATTATTCAAAAACCCAATTTTTATCACACTTTCCAGTTTTGTTTATAAATTTGAATTTTTCCAATTTTATAGAAATAATTTAATAAAAATCGCTTTTTTCAAATAATAATTTCAAAAAATTTAGCTTTAATTTATGAGAATCTCTGGAACATATTGATTTTTTGATAAATATTAAAAAATACTGAATTGAAATATAATAATTCATTTTCATTTATATTATATAAGAAGATTAATTATATTAAAAATTTGTTTTAATTAAAAATGTACCAATTATATATTAATTAATAAAATTTATTTCATTATAATAAATATCACAATGAAATTTTATATAATAACTTTGGAAACATCTAAACATTCTCTCTTGGTAAACTATCTTTCTCATCATGTCTATGAAATTATTTTTTAAATTAAAATATGTAATGACTATGAATTGAATTTTATAAAATGGATTCAATATTTTTAAATTTCATAATTTATATTTTATAATAAATATAAATTATTTTGTGACAAAAATTAGAAGTTAAAATTGTAAAAATTAATTATTTTCATTTATGGAGAAAATGGGTTTAGCTAGGGTTAAACTAAGAAGATAAGGGTTAAAATGACTATAAAAAATGTAAAATTTATATGTTATGGAAATATTTCACTACTAACGATCAAAACATAGAATATTTGGTCATTTTTATGTTTATTTATGGGAAATAAATTATTATTTTGGAATATCTTAGAAATTAATATATGGATTCCATGTGGGTTCCTTTACCCCATTTATTAAATTTTACCCCCACCCATCACATATTCACAACAATGAAGCTATCTAGAATATAAAATAACTAAAAAATGAACACCCAATCCACCATATTCATGATCTTTAGATTGTGATCTTCTTAATAGAACATATCTAAGGTCCTCGATAAGAGATCCAAAGTAAGTTATTCTAAGAGAACGTAATTTTCTCCACTAATAACCTTCTAATTTTTTATTATTTCAACATTTACATATATATTAATACATAAAATATAATAAAAATGATATCTAATATATATTTAATTGTTATTATTTTTATTTCATAACATATAATAATCTCTAATTTTAAAGAAATAGGTGATAAAGTCATCATTTGAGTCTATGGTTGACTACACCCTCATGAATAGATGACATTCATTTTTCCATTACCACATCTCATGTCTATGCATAATGATGAATTTTTAAATTTTATTTTATATTTATGTTATTATTATACATGTGAAATTATTTTATTATACATACATTTATACTCTCAATTTTGTGGGAATATGATAACATCGCTCGTCATTACGGTAGACTACCACCTCTTGTAGTGATGAGATTCTTTCCCAATTTACCTAGAAGGTTATAAGGATGGTATTATAGAAAATAAGTGATATATATGACTTAATAATTATTTTCTAATGATAATATATCATTTTCCTTTATTTAATTAAATCTGAAAATAAAATGGAAACACCATTCTTGTGTAAGTTTGAACTACCACCTCCATGAATTGTGTATTTCATTTTCAATAAATAAAATTTATTGATTTCTATAAATAAAAAAATAATATTACGATATAATAAATAATTCATTATCTGAATTATGGGTATGATTAATTAATTTCCAATTTGATATGATTAATAATTACTTACAAGATCTTATAATAAACACAATGTGTTTATTAATTGAATAATAAAAATAACAAGGAATTGTTAATAAATCAATTATAAAATGTATTAAGAAGTGAATATATGGTGTGATTTATATAAAAATGGTTATGTAATATATTTATACTAAAATTAAATTAATTATACATGATATTTGAAAATTTAAAGTCAATTTCAATACTTAATGTAAGGTATTCTTGTCTCACTTATTACTTTAATGAGTCACATGACTTATTCACCACCTATTTCTATTATGTGATGAATATAATTCCCTTAAATGTGTGTTATGTTTTGTGAAACTAAAATAATTTTTAATTAAATATAAATCTTATGATTTATATTTTATGGATACTATTTTTAAATGATTCAAAAGATGTAATGATTTTATATAACAATCACATTGTTTATCGGCATTGTTTATTATATTGTTTTTTATGACAAAATCTTTTGATCCACATCTCATTAAAATAGTGAATTTTTATTATCCTCTATATATTCATGATATTTTCTTGTAATTATACCATATTTCAAAAATATCATTGATATCATAAATTATAATTTTTTTTTTAAAAAAATTATTTTATTTATCTCTTCGTAACGAAATACATTTCCATTCAAAACAATGTTTTCTAAAAATTTTATCAATTTTTTTACAAAATTACTATTGTATTTTAAAAAAAAATTACCAATGGATTTATTTTTCAAAATTTTTTTAGACGAGTATTAATTTATCATTCAAATATATCTCTGAATTCCCTTTTAATAAAAATTTTAAATCTTTCTTTCATTTAACATGTACACCCAAAAATATATTTCCCACCATGAGGAAAATTATTTTAATTGAATATTCCATTATAGATTTTTGTCTTTACATTCAATGAAAAATATTTTCCAACTGTTTTCTAATACTTTTTCTCAACATGTAGTGCATATTTTTATCAATAAATTTTCTAAATGATATTTTTTTTATTCTGATATATGTTTAAATAGTTACTTAAAATTGAAAGATATTGAAAATGATTTTGGATTGAAATGTGTTTTTCAAAGAATAAATTATATATTCCAAAAGAATAGTACCATATATTTTATCAAAATAATTTTCTATGTAAGATTACATCCTTTTATATAACTTATTCTTTAATGTGGATATTATTCAATGATACCAATTTTATTCTTTATCTGAATGTTTTATGTTTATTAAGACAAGATTTTTATGAAACCCATTTCACATCAACATATTAAAAAATTACAAAATTATTATGAAAAATATTTATTCTTCGAGGGGTTATTATTTTATGAAATGATTATGAATCTGGTTTCAATTTCACAAGATATGTTATGGTGATATTATTTAGAAACCCATTTCATTTAATGGGTTCTAATATGATAAATGTTTTTTGATATTATTGTAAACATGTATATTATTTTTATTATGTGATGAATGATTTGTTATTTTCATGGATGATGGTTTCCATAAATCCAAATATGGATACAACATATATCTCTTTAAATTCATTGGGTATGTATTTATATCCCATGAGATGAATAATATTGTAATGGGTGTGAAATTTTTTTAGTAAGTGACTATGTCCGCTATGATGGTCATGGGAGAGAACCTTGACTACATTGATGTTTTTAGGTGTGTACCTATACCACTATGAGGAATGGAATTCCACTAGGGATGGTGGTTCTCTCGTTTTGGTGGTGTATCCACTCGTACAGTTCCCTAATAAGTTATTTAAATTATTTTTGATGAATAAGTAAATGATGGTATATTATTATTTATATTCCCAAAATTCAGGTCTTATTATAATTATTTTCTCTCATGTCTCTTATTCTTTTATTATCTTAGTATTATTGTATTATAAGCATCTAATTGGTATTCAATGGTTCAAGATTATTATCCTTGATATACAGAGTGTGGATTTGGAATGCTATTCTAATTCCCTCATACCCTTATTCTTGTTTTATTCTTGTAGACATCCAATTTTTTTCATACTGATCATATGATCTCACCAATTCTTATGTTTCCATTCCCAATGTTATGGAGAAATGATTTTTATTATAATTTCTAATGGTTAAGATATTTATGGGATGAGTTGAATATCTTTTAAGAATTATGAATATTTTATACCGTGTTTCTAAAGGATATAAACTATTATGGATCTCAGATGGGTGATTTTGTAATGTATGAATATTCATCCAAAAAGATGCAATATCAATGTATGATAAGCCTTGGATAATATAGATTGTAATGCATGAATGATTTTTTATCCATTTTAAACTCTAATGAAGAAACATTGCTGAGATCCCTATGGATATTTATAGGGACATTTCTTTGGATATATCGAATGTTAAGTATATATATGTGTCAATTTATATGAAAATTACCTATAATTTTGATAGAGGATATAGAGAGTGGTTTCCAAGAATATAAAATCACTTTCTAGATACTACAGGTGGATTTGTATCTAGAACATAGGTACCTAGGTGTAATCAGTCCATAATGTGTGTATTGATATTGACTTGATCATCAATTGTTGCATGAAAATGTTCCCTATTATACATGTTCTTTGACACTCTCGATGGATAGGATTCGAAAATTCACAAACTCTTTTCAAAGAATCTGGAAGTATTTAAATAGATAATTTCTTATAATTAAATAGTGTAAACCTGTAGTTTCATGGATTTAATATTTGGTTTCATGATTTATGCTTCATATAAGTGATTTTAATGATTATTTGTCTTCCCATTATGATTATTTTTTATCATGTTGTGTGATTTTATTTTCTTCAGTGGTAGGAAGAATAAGGAAATTTGTTAATATTGAATGTGATGGGAAATTTCTATATGAGTATCCAGATGGGATGATTACTTTAGTAAAGGATATTGTGTTTATTCATAATAATTGTTCATGATATATTTTTAACACTATGAACCTTAACAAAATCTAAGACTCAAAAGTGATGAGAAGGATAGAGTTGAAAGAGCTTAGGTAATGGAGGCCTTGGAGGAATGATTGTCCAGTTTCCTATATGTCAAGAATGGGGAAAAATCAAGGGGTTGTCCTAGAGGAATATGAAGATGCTTCAATTTTGGAGCATGGTTGACCCTTTTATAGGTTCTATTTCCTTTTTGGGGTTTTTAGGTGTGCTCATTAGTCGACCTACTGGACTATTACCACATCATGGTTTGATTTATGTATGAGGAATGCCTAATTCTTTCTTCATCCAATACTCTAAGAGCCTTCAACAAATATTCTTTTCCATTCCCTTGTGGTCCTATCAATTTAACATTATTGTTACTGTCTAATCGACCATGTCTCATTTTTTATTGTTTCATGGCTTACATTTATTATTCCAAAACCCTTATTCAGAGAATGGTTAGTAAATATATATTTTTATATAGTAGAACCACCATTATAATACATCTATTTATTGTCTTGTGTTTGTGGGGAAGTAAATGTTTTGAAACCACATATGTATTTTTCTAATTGAGGCTGGTGAAAATAAAAGATAATATTTTTAGAAGGAGGTGGGATGATTAGACTATTTAAATATTAGATTTCATGAATTATAAAAAGTATATAGATTTATCAATATAAGATTTTTTTTATATGTATTTAAACAAAGATTTTTAATGATGTTGATCATGTATAACAGGTTTTATTAAAAAAAGTTCATATTTCTATAAAATAATATGATTAATGGAAGATCAAAAATATTATGTGTGATGTCCCAAAATTAGTTCACTACCAAGTTATGAAAATATATCATCCTCATGGCATGAAGTGTTTTTCCATGTTTTCCGGATTCTATTGACTATTAGTGATGACCAAGGGTGTGCCAATGGGGATGTTATTACCTTCTAGTTAAAGTGGGTAACATTGGACTAAATAGATGAATACATAGAATAAGTAGTATATTAATGATGTAGTCATCAAAATTAATATAAATATTTAAAATAATAATCATCCTAACATCAATAAAATGTATCATATATAAAGGTTAATATGTAAGGTCATATATCTAAAAAATAAAACATGATCACATGGAAAATGGATATCACTGTAATACATGATATTTAAAAAATTAAAAATAATGTAAAAACTATCCAAACATCTCTATATCTGGCTAAGTCATCTACTACAAATATTCCATCCAAAAACATGTAAATCCAGTGTCCAGAGTAGGATTCCTACCATTTTACACACATATGATAATATAATCTACTTAGGTACCAATGGAGGCCCTGATATGGTGTGAGATAAATATCATTAGGCCACCACCAATAGTGTTTATACAATAGTGTATATGAAAATAATCTATACAATGCTCATTTATATTGATGTATATAGTACAAATTATATAACTCATACCTACTTCATCCACACATGGTGTTTAAAATTGTAATCATTTAAGTAAGTATGATTCAGTTTTTTTGATTAATTATGTGAAGGTGTGAATTGAACCCACATAAATCATCCAAACAAATAAATGGGGATCCAAGTTGAAACCAAGTAATCCTTGACCTTAGGGATCAACTAACTCATAATATTATCATATACACTCTATCTATAAGGATTTGAGTGTAAAGCAAGGGTAATATAAAATTAATACCCTTATAAATGTGTATAATAGAGTCAGTGGAACCCATCCGTGGTTATCATATACTAAGAATGACCGAGCCCAATGGGGTGAATCCTTGGGACTCTGTGTCTGAAAACATCAAGTAAAATCCAAAATATGTATCTAAAAAATTATAATATATGGAAAATATTACAATTGAATCATTGTTATAGGAATTCACATAATATGATAAAGACCATATGTTATGGTGGGTATCTCCCCGAAAAATAGTCTCACTAAATCTTAACGAAATCTTATGAGTGATAAATGAATTTCCTTGGGAATTCATGGTTGGATCAAGTCACAACATTCCTATAAAGATGAAGAAGTTACCAAGTAATAAGATCCCAGTACTCATTCCATTTAAAATATATGTAACCATGAATATGTAATTCTCATTTCATTTATCAATTAATATAATCATTACATTACCTTTCATTAAAAAAGAAATTTTCAATTAGGGACATGAAAAAATTCCCTTCTATTACATACTCTTGTAATAGGGTTATTCCATTACATTTCAATAATCCTAAATATGTGATCTAGGGAAATTTATAGAATAAAATATCTATTTATAATTAATTAGTCGATGTGATATCTATCAAAATAAATTTTCCATAAAATGAATTTATGATTTTTTAAAATATAAAGTAACACTTGATTTATTAATGGTCACATCAGACATACTCAAATTTTGTCCCAAATAAACCCAATATTGGTAACCAAGTCATAATTGAAGAAAAAATCTTTTTGGGTTTCCCTCAAGGAGGTCTCGGACTCCAAATGTTTTAACAATCTTTATTAGGACCATCAAACACAATTTTTAAAAGATATATTAAGGAAAATGAATTTAAGAGACAAAAAACAATGAAACTAGATATCACACAAAAGGAAAAATTTATACCTTGTGATACTATAAGAGATGAGTCATTGACTCCATCCAAAATCCTATAGTAATATCATTATCTATTATTGGATCTTATTTTTCTATTTATCCAATGTAAATGGAATAAAAAACAAATGCCTTGAATATACGGCATATGAGTTTGCACCAAAATACTTCAACATCTGACAAGATTAATGAAGAAAAGAGAGTAACATATTAAGTATCTGACCGAGATGGATCTAAAAAAATGAAATATTCATTTATTAGACACCATAAATGATATGAAAAATATATGTTAGGCCATGGGAGGATCTCAATGTGAGAGGGAGAACCTCTTATTAGCTGGAAGGAAGAAAGGAAAATGGGTGTCAAAATTACAAGCCTTTAAGGTGAACATTGTAATTATACCCCAATTTAAAGGGGTTTCATGTTTTGGCCACAAAATTAGCCCAAACATTTGATAAACGAGCACCATGCACTTCCCAATGAGGGAAACCACATTGTGTATGCACATAGATTGAAAAAGTGTGCGTAAACAATGTTAGATGGATATATTAAAAACTGTCGAGCTTCCACACAGAACTGCTAGCTTAGTCACATAGTTAGGGAAAACCATGTACCCAATTAAACTATCTAAAACACCCAACATAGTAAAGATAATCCATGTTGAATGGCCTATAATGTTTTAAAAACCATGAAACACAGCTAACTCTTCCACCAGATGGGGTTCTAACCTTAAAAGAAGCACCAAAAGTCCTCACTTCTACCAGAGCCCCACCAAGCATTCACATTTTTTGAAACCCAAGGATTTAAAATTGAAATATATTATATTTGAACCCCCATTGAAAAAATCGACTCTTATAGTTTTCCCACTTAAAGGGACTCATCTCCGAGTTACCCTTCCAATGGTGGTAAAATACTGTCAGAGGTCAACTCTGGCCATTGACCAATTACGTTGACCTCAAAATCTCATGTATCATCCAACACATGACCATGATTCCAATGATAATGTACTAAAGGGAAAAAATATCCTTATATATCCTTCATTATCTAATTAATGATGCTTACAGGGTACTCATGAAATACTTATAGACATATAATTAAAACTAAACATGTTCAAAATAAAGAGATGGGTCATCAAGGTAACTATGCAGTTGTGATACATAGAATATATCAAACATGACATGGTACCTTTGAGTTTATATAAATTTATATTCTAGAATCCCATATTTATCCAAGATATAAAAATTCCCGAAAAATTGAGTTTATAACTTCTCATTCCTCTGTATCCACCTATACTTAAGTCTAGGTGATAACCCTATAAAAACATTCCATATCTATACACTCTTGAGGTCTTACATAGAGATCAACATATGATTTGTGTATATACTAAGCAGTATCCGTCCACTTTCTAATCAACTGTACATACTCTGGTGTCTCTTTCATGAGATGAGGACCTAATAACACTCCGTGTGCCTGTACCTAGTACATAGACCAAACTCATCAACAACCATATAAGGCCTCATATCGATCCATATGAATTGTTTCCAAAAACATATTATCATTGAAAGAAATAACTGTGATTTATATGATTCTCCAAATAACAAATTAAATAAAGGAAAAAATTATGAATCATATCCAATGACATCTATATAGTTCATTCTGACTATCCATTGGTTTGAGGATGAAAATCAATTCTCAAAAGTACCTGTGTGTCCATATATATCTACATCCTCTTCAACCACAAAAATTTGAAAAGAGAATCCCTATTTTAAATGATAGTAAAAGGGACCACATGTAATAATATGATCTCAGAGACATATATTCATCCTACCTTATCAATAGAGAAATTTTCATACATATAAAGGCAGTGTGATACTTTTATCTATTGATCCCCAAATTTCTAAACCACATTGCAGCATTAGGGTATCCTCAGTAAACCAACCATAAAATACATTACAACATCTTCCCATTTCCATTCTAATACCATTAACATATTTAGTTAGATAAAATGATTCTGGTTCTCTTCCTTCACCTTTATATAAGTACAAAAAATAGTGATAAAACCCACTATATAATGTTTTAACCGAGGATAATGATTCGGGTGACACACTTTAAAATACATCATGGAGATACCCGGATGTGATTCTACAATCTTATATTATCTCATATCCACATGAATCTTGATACACCCATGTATATTTAGGATTTCTTCTCCATAGATAGACTCTTCTGGGGGTTGGTCCTCACCTAAAATATAATCCCCTTAAATGAAACATTTTTGTTCTTAGAGATACCATCCCCTCACCCTCTGATGAAGTGAAAAGGTAAATTATAATATTGAAATAAAATGATGATCATGCCTGTCTAGAAGTTATATTTGAATATATGAATGAAGTTTCATTATTTTTTATTCATCACTAGATTCCTTAATGGCTTGTGCCTGAGTTTTCCAGCTCAGTTCATCAGCAACTGGAATGAAATCTTTATGCATATAATAATGATCAATATTAAAGTACTAAAAGTATTTGGCCCAACTTCAATATCGGAGATTCATTTCATGATTTATAAAGATATATTTGGGGCTCTTGTGGTCCAAATACACCATTATGTTCTATCCCATAATACAATGCCTCTAGGATATAAATTTAGGAACAAATGATTCAAGATCAAGATCATGTTTTAGGCTATTAGGATAGTGATTTATCCATTAGTGAGACCCAAATTTATTGATTCTATTTTCATACAACAATACTATACTCATCCAAAAGAAACATTCATCATAGAACAAAGAATAAATTCTTTCAAGATGTATTTGAATTAGAATATATGATGAGGAAAGTATCCCATTCATCTCTTAAAAGGCCTTATCACACACTTTTAACCACAACAAATGCACACCCTTGTTAGTTATATTAGTAAGATGTGTATAAAGGAATGATAATTTCTCTATTAAATTCATGGTATGTAAATAAATTCACACGATACTCTGCATATAAAAAAAATTGGGCGACTCCCAGTAATCTATAATGATCAACTTATTTGGGAAAATAGATACTCCAAATTCTGAGATAATATGACCTACTAAGTGATCCTTTTAAATCCAAAAGATTCACTTTTCAATCCTATCAAATAAATAATGCTCCCTCATTGTACTAAATATGTTCTCATGGTTTTTTTCATGATTTCATTGAGTATGATAATACACCTAGATATCATCTTCAAAATCCATTAAATATGACTCCATATAGGGATGGAAAACTTTATTCATCATGTCCACTAAAATTGTAGGCATGTTCATAAGGCCGAATGGAATAATAATGTACTCATATAGACCATACCATATTTGAAACGACTTATGTGGTATGTTTAAAGGCCTGAATCAGTCTTGATGGTATTCGGATCTCAGTTCATTTATTGAGAACTCCCTATATCCTCGAAGATGGTTGGAGGGAGAATTTATACAAGGTCAAGGATAAAACATCCTCACCATAATCATGTTTAATCATCGATAATCCATGCATATCCAAAGGGTCATATTTTCCTTCTTAGAGAGAATAATTGCTGATTCAAAATATGGAGTACTAGGTTAGATAATACCCATAGTTTCTAAAACATCCAAATGTCTTTCACGCTTCTAGATCTCATTTGGTACTATTTTATATGGATGAGTTGATACTATATCTACTCCAAGAATTATCTCAATCAAAATCTCTACCTCTCTTTCTTGTGATTAGCCAGCAAGATTTTTCAGAATGAAATCCCAAAAATGATCCACTAAAATAGAAAAATGTACTATATGTATTCCTTATTCCTCTAAAATAATGTTTGGATATATGGGTAATCACTCCACCGATCCCACAAATCTCTGGTGAAGCACATCTGGCCTCCACATTCCACTCACCCTTGTGATTTTAATTTTCAATCTATATTTTTGTAAAAGACACCCAACAATGACTGGAGTCTATATAGGCATGATAGAGGACTAATAAGTTTATCTCGATACTGAAATTGAATCCCTTCACCTCAAGGAAAAATAGGTCCCATAAGGAATTATAACAACCTACATCAAGGGGAAATTGTTTTCAATGTATTATACCCTATTACTATTCATCCATGTTGTGTCTAGGCCCATCACCCTATATAAGTACTGAATTTCCAGTACATAACATCCCATGATCAATAATGAGATAATGGAGTGAGTCGAACCTATCTTGAAAAAATAGATATGATATAAGACGCTACTAGAATAGGACCTCATATATTCAATGGTCAGACATTTTAATACTTGGGTATCTACAGAAATGAATGAAACATGCCTATTCCAAGAAAAAAAGCCATAACTAGACTACCCTATGTTGGTCCTCCCTATAGGAACTGATTATTATAAGTCTATAAACCATGGTAATGAATATCACCTCATCCAATCCTGTCAATGCTACTGCATCTTCATGTGTGATGTGGTGTAACTGATATCGCACATGATAGTGGAGAAAGGGAAGATCATCATCCCTTAGAATAAAATGTAGTTGTCTGTAAAACCCCTTAAAGTTTACTGATATTGCATTATTCCAGATTCTCAAGTGGGTATCTATCACATTAAGGCTTCACATTCCATTATCACCCACATAGAGGGAATATAAAAGAGAAACCTATGTAGAAACTATCTTTAACCCTACAATGATGAGAAACCTCAAGGATAAACTTCCTACAATAAGAATAACTATTTCCCAATCTTGGAACTAAACCTTTTTTATCAGTACTACCAGTGTACGTCATGTTTCACATAATGATATGGTCTTGGTTCATGATGTCAGAAATGTTATATATGCAATAGATATTCACATACAAATGGATTGAATACCTAATCTCAAAGTCAAATGACACACTCACGATTGATCATAACCAGGAAGAAAAATGAAAATATTTGAAGATCAGTGAAATGTAGAAAATATTCCATGATGAACCTAGATCCCTACTCTATGAGCAAGAACTCTATTGATCATTCATATCATAGCATCTGAGGTAAAATCTAATCATATAATGGAGATTGAAAGTCTTCCCATGACATTCCCTAATGAAGACCAGCCTGGGGAATCGCACACAACATGTTATTAGCAGAATCATGCAGAATGTTGGTGAAGACCTCAAACATAATCCCTATAGCCATATCATTATGTTCTAAAATATAAAATATGGATTTTATTAATGACCCAGTATCTGTTGGACTTCCATCCCATTAGAAAATATGATGATGATGTTGTTGGAACTCACAAGTAACACCAAACATTGTAGGTGCTGGATTTGAAGCACATTGTATGGACTAAATTAAATTTAGGAAAAACTATCAAAGATGAATTTTACTTCCCAATTTGGGAATATATCATTTTGGATCTATTGGCACCACTAGAGGTATCAATGTTTTCTTAGTGCCCACCACCAACTAAGCATGTTCATCACCATCCTCATGGGATACAAATTGAGGATGTTATATTGGAATGGATCTAAAAATACTATGAACACACCTAATAACAAGAATCAATAGTAGATCAGATCTCTAACTAATTTAGAACAAAATAAATGGGTTCGTTACACAACATACTCTCCCAAATACCCATATAGGGGGATAGGGTATTGGTAAGTGTTCATGATTAATTTACAGGTGTTCCAACATGTTGAATGCCAAATTATAATTCAGGGAGTCATAGAATCATTTAAATTTATCTGGTATATTCATTTATATTCCATCATTTCTTTATAGTTTATATTTTAAATTTTAAATTCATATGTGAGTTTATACAAAGGAAATGTTTTATTAATAAGGGGTTTTTCATTCCTAGTTATATAGGAAAATACACATTATAAGTTGAAATCAATGCCATTTTAATTAAAAGTTTCCATGAAAATCTGGTCCTAGAATATAATGAGAAATATTGGAGGGCTCAACATGATGAATTACCAATTCTAATACATTATATCCTATACAACTTATAAATTCGAACTAGTAGTCACAAGATTAAAACCAAATCCCATATAACGTAACTTGGGGTATATTGTATACATGGTTCAAAATTGGGTTTTTATGTTTCCAATACCAATATATATAGAAAAAAATATAGATTGATGATTAAATATTAAATGTATAATTTATATTCACTATATAAAAAGACACATGCACATGACTAAACAAAAAACTTTTTCTTAGTCAATAATCACCGAAAACACATGCACTGAGTGAAAATAAATACACCTATATGGAATGGAATATGAATCCTAAATGCCTCTAATGAAACTTTTTTAAAATGAACCATTCCGTAATTGGACATGTTAAAATAGAAATATACCATATCAAATACCAAAATTCATGTTCATCACACATTAGTGAAAATATTTCAATTGTGATGGGAAAAATGTAGAAAAACAATTTCTCATTCGTAGGTAACCTGGGTTTAGTCAAATCATGGGGTATGTACTCCCAGTCATGTCATTTAAGAACATAAAACATTTTCCTAATCTCATATATAAATTTTCAAAAAAATATTACAAAAATAAATGAAAAACATTTGATTCCACTATTTTCATCTCTGTCCAGGTTCACTACAAAGTAACCAGACTAGGTCAGCCACATGGCCTCAATTGAACTAACCCATATGTAATAGGTTTCCAACTAGAATTTTGGGCCTATGGTATGGCATTCAGGCTAATATAACCTCTATATATAGAAAATCAAGTGGATATAACAGATTCATAAACAAATGATGTTGAATAATATTGACGAAGGTTGTAGAAGTGAACATAAACCTGAAACTATCACTATCATCTCAAAATCTATAAATTGTATCATATACAAGGGTGATGATGTAATTTCATGTATCTATAAAGGAATATCATGCACACCATGAAGCACACAGTCAGTAAAATACATTCTATATAATGGAATCAAAAACAAGAAAAAAATTTCAACCATATAAATATTTAGCTCGATCATAAATTACAGTATTCTGAAACCAATGTTGTATATACAATTAAGGAACTTAATATAAACAATAAATTTTCCATGTATTAAAATTTTATGAAAAATATGAAATAAACAACTCATACATGCTCTATCCTCAACTGATGTCCAAATTTGACATAATAAAATTAGTTATGATTTATTAAATATAGATAAATCACAAAATATTTTTAATAGTACCCAAATAAATAATCATAAAAATAATGGAAGATCCAAATAAAACCCAAGGAATCATTGAACTCAGGGGTCGGATGACACATTGTAGTATCACATTCAGTCTGGATATAAGGGTTCTGAGTGTAATCCAAGTGGAACTTCCAAGGTATTACACTGTAAATGAGTCAAAATGAATCCATGGAAATTATCTATTATAATCATTGGAAAATCCTGACTGGGCGTAATGGGGAAAATCTATGGCTAAGCATATTTGAAAACATCATGTTGAATCTAAATAATTTATTAAATGCAGTCTAATATCAAGAAATTATATCAACTAAATCCTCAATACCTTTACTAGGTATTAACATAATAATACAATGAATTAATTTCTTTACTAGTTATCTCCCATGGAAATAAAATAAATTAAAAAAATGACATCCTCTAATTACTCAAGGAATTCCATTATAAATACATGTTTGACTCAAGTTTGACCATTCCTCTAATGATGAAAAAGGACCAAATCAATAAGAAGATTTTAGAGATTCCATTTAGAATAGATTTAGCCATTTCCATGTAATGATTATTCATTTTATCATTTGATAGGTACATTTCATTACCTTTCATTAAAAATTACATGGTGTCTTAGGTATATTTAACACATTATCACATCAATTACATTATGTATTTAAAATTATTATTATAATACCTATAATAAGCATGAGAATTTGATATAAGGACATGAAACATATTTTTTGTAGAATTTATAATTAACTATTACATGTTCTATTTATCATTATAAACATAACATAATAGGATTTAATGTTTTTATTAATTATGATGCAACATTTACTATTTTAATGGTCAAGTCCAACAAACCTGAACATTCTTCAAAAGAATCCCAAATTTGGATAACAAGAAATAAATAAATAACAAACCATTCTTGGGTGATTCACATAGGATTATCCACCGATAATGATTTCTAGTGACATTATTAGCTCCATTGAATACTATCTAGAACAAATAAATCAAGGAAGATGAATTTAAGAGGAAATGCCTAGTGAAATTGGAATTCACAAAAGGGAATCAATTTTTATATGGGCAGCCTTTATGGGCTGAGTCATTGGCCACATAAAATATGCATGTAGAATTATCCTCAACCATTATCAGTCCTTAGTTAGGTCTGTATTGGATGAAAATATGGCAACATATAAACTCCCATAAAATATGGAATATGATCATTCATAAAAATTGTGAAAAAGGCAAAATTGTTTAGAAAAAAAAAGATAGTAATGATTTAGATCCTAGATATAGAAGGGTCTAATGTTATTATCATTTATTTGATCATATAGAGTACGAAAAAAATATTCAATATCCTAGGTTAGGACAAGGGATGATCTCATCATGGAAGGGAGAGCCTCATGTCTTCTTGATAGTAGAAATGATGAGGGGTGTTAAAATTTTAATCCCTTAAGGAATCAAATTGTATTTTAACACTAATATTTTGGTGGTATGTGAATTGGACTCATTTTTGGACATAACATGAACTAAACATGAACTATGTACTTCCCAAGGAGGGATGCCACTTGGTCTATGAACATGATTTGGAAAATAGTCTCAAAACATTCTATATGGTTTTGTTAAAAACAGGAGTGCTTCTACATGGGTGTTCAACCTGGTTTGTCTGGTTATGGAAAACTATGGGCCCTTTAAAACTCTATAAAAACCCTACATTATTAGGATAATCATTATGTACTGGGTCCTAGTGTTTTTACTGACCATGTTTCCCAAACATATTCTTCCCCCGATTAGGGATCTAGGCACCGAACAGGCTCAGGGCACACTCATTTCCTCAGTAGGTGCACTAGGAATTCATATTATGAAAAAAATATGTATTTTATTCAAAAAATAAAGGATCCATACCTCATATGAAAATTGTTTTTTATGATTTTTTCATTCTATCTATATAATGACGTTAGAATAATGAGATGGTTGATATATATAAAGTAAATTGGATATTATTGTTGACCTTGGCAAAGATTATTAATTTGTGGACAAAGTGTTCTATTCATTCATAATTCTTCTTTAGACCATTATTATATTTATAGAACATATTAAATAATATATTGTTTTATTAAAATAATAAGGAACCAGTTAAGTATTCAATATGGTTTTATGGTGATTCTGGTCATTACCATGTTTTAGGAGAGTACATGATAAAGGTGTTCAAAAATTTGGATTGCGGTAGTTGAGTGCTACTCCATAATATTTTCAGGATTAATGTTAAGTTGATTTTTAGAAATTTAGATACCTTCTTTATAAATATTAAATTTTGGATGGATTATATGTTTAACCATTTAGGGAATGGTTTATGTTGAATTTGGGATGTTATATCAGAGATAAATTTATTACTTCACAATATCATGTTTTATACATTACTTTTTATAACCATTTTTTAATAATAAATATATATTTAAAGAATAATGTATCATTATATTATCGATCAAAGGATATATTTAATACTAATTTTATTTCTCCATGCATAAAAAAATACATTTCATGGAGTTAATCATTAATTGGTAATTAATCTACACATAACATGAAATTATTCTTATTTAATAGAAATGAATCATGTAAGTATATTTACTTATATTTTTTGGTGCTAAAATAATTACAAAACTCTTGGAAAAGGATATTGAATGAAAATATTATCCTAGTAGAGTAGTATTTTTTGAACTATTGGTCTTTAAATCATCACATATTTATGGTTTTGAGGGCCTTAAAAATACATTGATCATTATCTGTCTTGTGATAAATTCTCTCCATCACTGTCCATTCTTATTTGGGTGTTATTATTCTCTTCTAAGTTGTTTTTTTCACATCCTACAAACGTTATCTTATTTAGAAACCTAGTATGGGTTTTTAAGATGGATTTCACACATCCATTTCACATTCCAATTTGATCATTTATTAATTATTTTTATGATATAAGTGTCTATGCCTGTAATTTCAAATGTTAACCCATTGATGATTGAGATTAATTTCGAGTGTGAAATTCATATTAGGGGGGGGGGATGTAAAAACCTTATAATTTGGGAAATATATATTTTTTCAAATGAATTTAATGTTTTAAATATTTTCTGTCACACACAACACTATGTTTATCTTTCATTACAAGAAATTCTATGTTTAAATTTAATTATATGCACAACTGAGTTTATCTTCTGTTAAATGACAATATTTTTATCTCTCATTTCATGCATGACACACAACACCAAGCTTCACCAAACCCAAAATTATATAATTTTAAATATAACCAATTTTTTCCTAGAGGATAAATAGGCCAGTATATATTTTAGTAACTAATTTATGTAATATAACTATTATTATCCCTCTGAATAGAAATTTATTTTTAAATTATTCTTATATAATCAATCAATTCTCAGTAATGAAATTATATTCATAAAAAACATGTATTCATAAAAAAATCCATTTCATTTTGTGAGAAAATATTATAATTAATTTTTAGATATTTTCAAAAAATTATTTGATAGATTTAAATTCATCCTTATAATCATAAAATTGGAATAAACATATGGTGAAATTTTTGGATTGTTTTAAAAATATTTATTTCTCATTAAATAATAGAAAATGTATATTTTTATTAAAATGCCATTAATTTTAAATAAAAAAATTAATTAAAATTCATCATATTTTTTATGTAATATTTTTTTTATTTAGTACTATTCTATCCATTTAATTTATTTAAATAAAATTTATAATTTTATTTTAATATAAGTTCATTTCTAGTTTTAAAAATGGGGTTTTAACTAATTTAAAGTGCATAATGTTTATTCATTTTAATTAATTAAAATAATATCTAATGACTAATTATTTTTGTGTAATTTATATATTATATATCAATATATTTTAATTTATATTTTTATAATCATTTTTATTATAGAAAGAGTTAATATAAAACCATCTAGTGCATGAATAATACCCTTTTCAAAAACATGATTGTTCGTAACACATGTGGTTTTTGATTTAAATTTAATTATTTATATTTTTAAAAAATAAATTCAATAAAATTAAATTATTTTTTAAATAATAATTTTATATTTATCTTACTTTTAATTTTTTATAATTTTTCAAATAATAAAATATTATATGAATAATGAGAAATACTGAATTTTAATTGAGAATAGTCTTTTCATTTATATTGTTTTTATTTTTTTATTATTTATATATTGGTTTTAACAAGAATGAAATATTTTAACTCAAAGAGTAGGGTTTATACTAAACATGGATAAAGGTACCTTGATTTATACATTCAAGAAAGACTTCCTTACCCACACCAGGTTAATCCATCAATAAAAATATTATAATTTGTCTGGATATCCCCACATAACCACTAACTTTTAGGTAGTCCGAACCTCTGTCATCCTATCTACATAATTCCTCGAATTTTAAAGAAGTCGACACCTCTGTCTTCCTATCCACGGAAGTCCTCGGTTGTACTCTGCAACCATCGGAGTCGCATGATGCATGTTGAACAAGATGTTCAGTACACATAAGACAAGAGAGTCTCTCTCTTTAGAAATCACTTCAGTACCCTTTAATCTATATACTGATCGAGACATTGATCTCATTCAAATGAGCTCCTATTATGGGAACTTCTCCAACAATCAGCTCCCTACTCCAATGGTCATATTTTTCCTATAATTTAAGAGGGACTGGTACACATGTCACTCTGACAATGGTTAATTAGAAATAGAAATGATGATATCGTTTCATAACTATAACATGTGTATGTAAAATAAGGATTCTTAACCAAGTATATTTTTTCAGAGTCTAAGGGGAAATAAATGGTCAGAGTATAAGAAAATAATAATTTGGAGACTAAAAATCATGGATATTCGGATCCTAATTTCCAATGAATTTAGAACCAGAATTATATAGATTTTGGAATCTAAATTCTATTCAATTCAAAGTCATAATTCTTATGAATTTAGAGTCTGAATTCTGAGGAATTAGGAGTCTGAATTCTAAGGAATTAAAAGTCTGAATTATATGGAATTTAGAGTCATAATTTCAGAGAATTTGAAGTCCATATTTCATAGAATACAGAGTGAATTTTAGAGAATTCAGAGCCTGAATTTTAGAGAATTCGGAGTCTGTATTTCAGTGAATTCAGAGTCTGAATATCAGAGAATTCAGAGTCTGATTTTCAGAGAATTCAGAGTCTGATTTTCAGAGAATTCGGAGTCTGATTTTTAAAGAATTCAGAGTGTGAATAAAGAATACACTATAACAAAGGATTTATAATATTATGAGGTTTTAGATATGAACCCGAATTTTAACCATTAGGAACAAAAATAAATAGATTTTTTAAAATAATAAAATGAACAACGAAAACATAATTAATGATAAAATTTCATTGAGGATGGAAAATTATCCTTATTAAGATAATTCTTTGGGAAAAATAATTTTTATTATGATAGAGTGTTTGTGATTTTCAAAACATATCGGATTGTAAAAGTCATAATGAAACTTTATTGACTCAACAATATATCTCTTTCTAGAAAGCACAATCATCCTTACGATAAAGAATATATGGACATAGAGTTTTTCTTTATGAATATAAAATAAAACATATCACACATTAAATATGAATCCTTCTGAAAACTAATAACTCCCCATTTGGTTTTGAAATCCCTAAGGATCGTATTCTTGATTTCTTGAATGATATTTTACATTTTCATGGATACAAAAATCATCTTTGATAAGAACATCCACTTATATGAACTCCCCATTATACAGGGAGATATATTCTATACTTAAAATTATTTTTATCATTCCTTTCTACCCCTTTTTTATTTTTATAAAGGAATAATGAGAATGAAAGAATGGTACCTGAAAAATTAGTACTAAATAACCAAAAATATAACAAATAGTAAAAATTTCATTATAGTTGAAAGAATCTATAAAAGGAAGAAAATTCCACAAAAGATCTAAATGGGGTAGAATTATCCTTCTTTATCATTCATCATAAACTTCTTGACAATGATTTTTAGCTTCTTTATCTTTTTGTGATATTCTTCTACACACTTGAGCAGCTAATCGTGATATTCATTTTTTTTTCTAAGGATTTTATCTTCTCTTCCTGAGCCTTAAGAATATATTCCTAAGCCTTCAAAACTTCTCCTTTCTTAACATGATTTTCTTCAATCATAATTCTGAGATCCCTTTCTCTCATCCAATTCACATCCACTAAATTAAGCTTCCCATTCATTCCCTTGACTTCATGCTTCCGATTTTTCTATTCTAGAGTCAGATTTTCCTCAAAACACTTAGTAAGTCCATTAAGCCTACCATCTTCAGGGTCAAAATAATCTTTCACATTATCCTGAAATTCATCAAAGGATCTCAGATCTTCGATTGTATTCTTTGAAAAACTTTTAATCTTTTATGCATGATATTTTATGAGCTTCATATTCAATGAGGAAGATTTTGAAATTTATATCATGATTTATAAACTTATCAATTATCATGGTGACTAAATCTTATTTCTGATTAAACAAGTGTTGAAGCATTTGGAACCTCGATTCTACAATCAAGAATAAGGGAATTGTATCAACCATCTTCTTTAAAAGCTGTATCACAAAATCATGTCCAAGAGTGGTCGATTTTGAATCATAGTGTTTGGTTGGTGAGGATTTTTTTCTAACTCTTCGACTTTCCTCTTGGACAAAGCACCAACACCTTTCTTTTTCACCACATATCTCATAGGTGTATCAACCAAAACCTTCATTCAATTTTCAACTATCAAAATGATCGCTTCTGCTTTGGGTGATTCATTATAACTATCTGATAACTAAAAAATCTTATCATCCTGATGGTTTTCTTTTTCAGCACCTTCCACAATATCATATGGCTGAATGAAGTCATGGTTATTAAATCATTCTTCAAATAGCTTATTCACGTCATCTGAACCTTTTTCTTCATTTCTCTGAGAATTATATTGTAAATATTCAGCCTTAGATGTTCAGATTGATAGTTTCCTATAAGGAATATCCTTCTCATTATAATCATCTACTTTCCCTATCATCTCTTCGGCATCACAACTTCCTTATTCTTCTTCTTATTCTAAAAATTTTTCTTCTACTTCTTCCCCTTGCACAATGTTTTCATCTTTTTATGGTTCCAAAATTACTACCATATTTCTTAGAGTTATAGAATGTGATTCTTTCAAAAACGATTTTTGTACATGGATTTGTTCAGAGGCTTTCTCACCAGTCTTAAGAAGGGATTGAATAATTGTATCCTTTGACATATTATTCCTCTACTTCTTTTTTTCTCTTACTTCTCATGATCTTCTGTAACCTTTATCTTTAATACTTTTGCCTCAATAGGGTCCAAGACAAAAGTAGGCTCCCTTGGCATATTACTGCAAGGGATTTTGAACAATTTAAGAAAAAGAACAATAATTTTGGAGAGAATTTCTGGATACATGATAATTTGAGACTTCAAATTTCCATTCGAAATATTATCAGTAGTAATCAAGATATACTTCACCAAATTTATCATCCAGATGTTCACCATGAAATCCACCATATAAATGAAACTTTTCATCAATGAATCCTTATCCCCTTTTCATGTAATGATAAATCCTTGAACCCATAATTCAAGAATCTGGAATTTTGTAGATGGATAAACAATCTTCAGAGTCTTGAATTTTTTCAGACCAAGGCACTCAAAAACCTTGTGCTTCTCAAATGAACCTGATACATCCGGTAATTTATGTGTGAAAAATTCAGCTTCAGCTTCAAAGATAATTCCAATTATACTTACAGACTTATAGTAGGAAAGGGATTCCGTTTTTCCATAGCTCTAGAATAAAAACATATCTCTCCACATACATTGATGAAACATACTTATTAGTAAAATTCAACAAACAACTCTAGATAATAAGGATCATGTGCCTTCGGTTTTTAAATACATAGTCATTACCACACATTCAACATGATCTTCATTGAAATTATAGAATTATACTTAGCAAATAAATTCAGATCAACTAAACTTTTATTGTATATCTACCATTCACATATTTCCTTTATAGAAGAAATTTATTTATAAGGAGAGGCTTTAACAGAAATTCAGAACTGGGGAGAACCAGATGATCTGAAACAACCTTAAGTAGGAGGGAAGAACTTCAACACATGAATTCTTTTAAGATTGATGTGGAATAATCCACATGGGGTTCTTATATAGGCATTTGAGAAGACAGTTCAACTTCATTGATTGATCCATGGATTAAAAAAATCATGATTAGACATGATGGTTGAGATAATAGCTGAAGAAGGGATATGGTTGGTTATAATCCTTTTAGTTTTTAAAGATAAGCATTTGGATTTATAAAACCCTAAATCCGGAAAAGATTCTTAAACAAGATAAAAATACTAGCATGTTAAAAGGTGACTACAAAAATTTAAGAAGGAAAAAATACATTCCAGATTTCAAGGAAAAATTATATGTAATGACAAAAATTCTTCTGGATGAAATTTATATTTCAAAAAAAATTAAAATAAATTCAAAGAAAATTTGTATTATGGAAAAATTTGATTATGAAATAAAAAATGATTATGAAAATTTGATTGTGAAAAAAAAAATCTTGATTATGAAAAAATTTGATTACAAAATAAAAAATTTGATTACAAAAAATTTTGATTAACAAGAATATGTACTACCCCTATGAAAAGTATTTTCTTACAGTAAGGATTTTGTTTCAACAAATAGTTAATATGGAAAATTATCTTATGATTATAATTCCTAACTTTTTTTAATGTATTCAAATCTATTTGAGGGTAATGATTTTATGAAAATATCAACACATTGATCTTGTGTTCCAATAAATTGAATAATGATGTCTCCTTTTTGTGTGTGGTCCCTAAGAATGTGGTCCCTAATATCTATGTGTTTTGCACGAGAGTGATGTGAAGGGTTTTTACTTAGGTCAATGGAACTAGTATTATCATGAAATATTTTGGTTTAGGTAATACTCATACCATAGTCTGTGAGTGTGCATTGCATCCACAATAATTGAGCACAACAACTTCCAACTGCTACATATTCAGCTTCAGTAGTGGAAAGTTGCACGGAGTGTTGATTTTTTCATGACCCAGAAACTAATGAATCTCCTATTAAATGACATGTTAAATATATAATTTTCCTATCCATTCTACATCCCCCAATTTCAGCATCCGAAAATCATTTTAATATAAAATCATTTACAGAAGAATAAAAGAGTCATAAATCCATGGTTCCCACTCTTTAGTGAAAAATAAATTTCACTACAATTAAATGAGATTCCATATGATTGGATTGATTTCTTTCACATAATCATACTGAAATCATTAAGTCTGGATGACTAGCTATGAAGTATAGTAAACTTCCTATCATACCTCCAAATGATGTTTGATCTACTGGTTTCCCTGATTTTTCAAGATCAAGTGAATTTGAGGTACCAATGGGAGTACTAATACTCTTAGTGTTGTCATATCCATTCTTTCTAATAAGATCATTAATATACTTCTGTTGGGATATTTATTTTCCTTCGAGATTTTATGAAATTATAGAACCTCATGAAATTGTTAGCTCACCCATCATACTCATTTCGAACTCAGATTTTATTATATTCACCAATGGATCGATTTAAGATTTCTGAGTTGAACCAACTATAATGTCATCAAAATAAATTTGAACAATAAAAACATTTTTCATATATTTCTTTATAAATATGGTTGGATCAGAATTTACCTTATGGTAATTGTTTTGTAACAAAAATCCAATGAGTCTATCATATCAGGATCTAGGAGCTTGTTTAAGTCCATATAAATCATTGGTATGTTTTAAAAAATGTTCAGGATATTTTTATCTTCATCATCAGGAGGTTGTTCAACAAAAAATTATTTTGGAACATATCCATTAAGGAAGTAACATTTAATATCCATTTGAAAATGTTTAAAGTTGACGAATGATGTAATGTCATGTAGAATACGGATAGATTCAACTCTAGCTACTGAAGAAAATGTTTCTTCATAGTCTATTCCATCTTGTTAACTATAATCTTTAGGTACTAATCTATCCTTATTTATTAATATGATTCTATTTTCATGAAACTGATTTCTGAAGACCCAATTTACTCAAATAACAGATGTTTCCTTAGGTCGTTCAACAATGGCCTAGACTATATTCCTTTCGAATTCATCTAGCTCATCTTGCATGGCTGTTATCCAATCATCATTACATAAAGATTCCTCAGTGATTTTGGGATCTAATTGAGAATGAAATGAAAGATGTTCTACTTCATTTCTTATGAAACTTATATTCCGTGCGGGTTTATTTACATCACCAATAGTACTAACACTGGTACGATTCTTAAGAAACCACTAATTTGGGTTTTGTAAAACATGTTCATCAATATATGGTAGGAATTCATCTCATGTAAATGTCTTTGAAAAATATTCTTGAACATTTTCTTTATCAGAAGGATCATCTATCAAGGGTTGATAATCAGTTTTTGAAAATACATATGAAGATGTAAGTTGAGGTTGTTTAAAAACAAAAGGGTCAGTTTCAACAAATTTAACATGTATTTTTTCTTCAACATTACAAGTATTTTTAATGAAAACACTATAATCCTTAGATGTTTTGGAGTATCCTATGAATATTCCTTCATCAAATTTGGATGCTAATTTATGTAAATTATTTTTAGTCTTCAGAATGAATACATTGCATCTAAATTATATGAATTAAAAAAGTCTAGGTTTTCAACCATTCCACAATTCGTAAATGTTTTTATTAAGAAATTGTATAATCGGTACATTAATTATATTATAACAAGTAGTACTTATAGATTCATCCCAAAAGTGTTTAGCTATCGAATATTCACATAACATGGTTCTTGTTATCTCTTGATTAATTCAATATCTTCTTTCAATAACAACATTTTTTGAGTATTTTTTATTGTTGAGAAGTTGTGAGTAATGCATTTTTTATTAAAAATAGTTTCAAAATCAGAATTTTGAAATTCTCCTCCATGTTCACTATGAATAGTTATCAATGGGCAGTTTTTCTCATTTTTACTTCGGCTCTAGAGATTTGAAAATATTAAAGCACATCAAATTTCATTACTAGAAAATAGACCCATGTAAATCTAGTATAATAATCATCTAGGAAAAATACATAGTATTAGCCTCCAATGGTTCCAGTTTTTGTTGGACCGAAAAGATACATATGCACCAACTGTAATGCCTTAGATTTTGAGACTTCACCAATTTATTTAAATCATGATTTATTTTTCATTCCATATTTCCAAGGTCCACAATCGTTTGAAGAATTATATCTAAACTCCGGTAGATCCATAAAAAGTATTTTTGTAGATATTTTACATAACTTCTTATGGTTATATTTTTTTAACCATCTATGCCATAACCATGATTGGTATTTCATTTCAAATGTAAAGGTTATATTTTGGATATTGAGGTCTTATATTTTTAGTGTTAATTTATTCTCTTTCATAGGGGCAGAAATAATAAACATGTCCCTGGAATTGGGTACTACGCAATTATCATTCCAAAAATCCACAAGGTATCGTTCATCACAAAATTGAATTATCCTATTGAGGTTGTGCTAAATACCTTTTACAAATAAAAAATTTGAAATCAATGTTTTCCATGAAGAACAATGTGACCTATAAAATTAATTTCCCCCTAAGCATTATCTCTGAAAGTTACTTTTACTCCATTCATCTAGAGAATATTTTCAAGGAAGTTTTTGGTAACAGTAATATGCTAGGAACATATGTTTTCTATGTACATTATATTGTTTTGGGTACTATCATTATTTTTCATAAAATAAAAGTGTTTGAAATTTGGAACCCAATCTTCTTGGATCCAGAAACATCAAAAATAAAAATTTTAGGAATCCACTTCTTCATAGAAAATTAACCCTTATGAAAACCTGAAGATTGAGTTTTGTTTAAAGAAAAATTTCTTTCCCAATGCCCACCACACTGACATTTAGTGCAGAATGGGGCACATTTAGGAAATATAAAATTATTACTAGAAACTGGTATTGAATGAGTATAACCAAATCCTGAAGTATTCTTTAGAGGTTGAATTTGGAAATACATCTTATCAATGTTTTCCTTACACAAGGTAATATTTGACAAACACTCACTCAAGGAAAATATTTCTGACATTAGTTTAATAACTATGTTTTTATCCTCCAAAACATTAGTTTGAGAACTAGAGATATCCTCAAAAATATTTTTTCATAGATATTATATTTTGAATATCCTTATAATGTTTATCCATCTTGGAATTAACTTTCTCAAGGTGTTTAGGAAATGATTTAAAAATCATAAATTTTCTTATCAATATATTTAGAAAGATCTAATACTTCTTTAGTAAAAATAAAAATTCTATAATTTTCCTTATCATGCTTTTTCATGAGTTTAGAATTTTCATTCTCAAGAAGTTTAACAAACCTAGATACTTATTTATAAATAGGTAATTTATTATCTTCATTAGAAGAAGATTCTTCATTCGATGATTCAAAATTTTTGTTATCACTATAATTTGTATTTAAGTATATATTAGTTATGGATTCAGCATTGTATACATTGGCCATTAGACAATGATAATCAACAGGTATCTTGCAAATTCGGTCATGTTTCTTTTAATAAGAAGAATCATACTCCAAGCATTCATTCGAAGAATCTCCACCACAGGCACTCCAGGGTTCATTATCTTTAAAAACATTCTTAGATTTAGCCTTGTAGTACATATTTCTATTTTTCTTATAATGCTTTTCCTTTCTATCCTTTTTCTTAAGAATAAGACAATCTGGCCTTATATGCCTTGCTCTTTTGGATTCATAAAAAATGACTTCAGAGTCTTTCTTGTATTTTCTTTCATCCTTATTAAACCTATACTAAAAGTCATTCATCCAAACTATCTTGTTAATCCATCGATAAAGATTAGCTATATCATTCTTAGAATGTTCACTTCCATTTGATTCAGATAAAATATTTACTTTATTTGACTTGGTTATTGTAATATTTTCTAGAGTCTTTGATTTTGTAGTAGTAAAGGCCATAAATTCATTATCATTCCTCTTCTTATTCATATCAGCATCTTTTTTCATTCTGGTCTAATGTTGATGAATACTTCCAAAAATCTCATCAAGAGTAATTTGAGATAATTTGCTATTATCATCAATAGTTGTTCTCTTATATTTCCACTCATTAGGAATGATATCTATAATCTTTTCCACAAGTGCCTTATAATCTAAATATTTCTCACCCATTGATTGTAAACTGTTAACAATAGTCATAAATCATTGTTGTACCTTGCACACTGGTTCTCCATAAGAAAATAGAAATCCATGATTTTCTGTTCTAAGAAGATCTCTTCTAGTTTCTATAACCATGGATGTACCAATATGAGAAAAATCCAATTTCTTCCAAATAGAGTTAGCATCTTCAAAAGAAGAAATAAAACTATATATATTCCAGGTCATGGAACACAACAAAGTATTGTGTACCTTGTACTTTATTTGGTGTTCTTACATTTCTTGATTATTAAAATTTCAGACATCTTCATTAATAAAATTGTATTTTTTAGTAATAATTATGATGTTTTCTACTCCAGTATTAATAAAAAATCTTCATATTATCTCTCCAATATTCATAATCATTCCTATAAAATATTGGTGGTCTAGAAGGATTTAGATTATCAATATAACTAACATTCATTCCTTCCATCAAAATGAAAATATCATTCCAAAAAAACATCATAATAGTAAAATATTCTAAACAAGGATAAAAATCCTAAGCAAGGATATTATTTAAAATAATGAAAACTTGATCAAGAAAACATATATGTGAATATAATTATTTCATAGACATCCTATGATACCAATTGAGCATCAATATTCATATTTCGATCCTACGAATATTTTATTAATTAAATATTTCATTATGTATACCATATTAATATATTCATCATTAGGGCTTCTTATAAAATGTCCAAACCATCTTAATCTAGTGTTAGTCATCTTCACTTCAATTGGAGACACTCTATATTTATATTAAACACATTTATATCTAATATTATTCATATTATTATATCCATACATCCATCATTACAATTTCATTTAATATAACCTTATTTTAAATTTAACATTCCATGTTAGCATCCCATACTCATAAAAATATATAATAGTTGGTCTAATAATAGTCAAAAAAATTTACCTTTAAATAAAAATTTAATTGTACAATCAAAGAACACCTCAAAAGCCTTTCTCCATTTTATTTATTCATTTTGAATATTATTAGATACACATATATTAATATCTACAAATCATTGTATAAATGTGCCTAAAATAAAAATTTACCACTTGTATTTACATATATGGAACCCCCCTCAACTCAACCAATGATTTTTTTAATATTAAGATTGTGTTCAGGTTATTGTAATGATTTATTTATTTAACATTCAGATTATATCACCATTAAATAACTTCCAAAAATGGTTGAGATAATGATATATTATACTATAAAAATCTATACCTTATTTCCATACATATTATAGAACCAAAATCTTCCCTAAAATTTTTGTAAGCTACAAATGTTTCTCCACATTATTTTTAATTGTTGAGATTGTATCCAAAATGGTTTAACCCTTAGGTAGATATTTAAAAACCATCTACAATATACTATTGTTAAAATTATTTTTAACTAATGAACAAGATGGTTAAATGTATGTTTAACCTATTTTAACAAATGTTGATTCATAAATTTCCCTGTTTCCTTTTCTACCATTATTTAGTAAACACAATTATGTATCTAATGTATGTTTTACCAATAATTTAGATCATTATAAAGTTTCTTATTATATTAGAAAGATTTTAATGATGATTTAAAATGATTCACCCATTGATTTAATTAAATTTTATAAATTATGTTTCATTCTCTTAATATAATTTACATCTTTATATAACTTTTTCACAAGTGATGGGAAATCCCCAAATATTATTTCTAAAAGATTTATTTTATAACCATGGATATTATTCTTCTTTATATGAATCAATATTATTCATGAATTTAAAATACATATTAAAATAATTTTTTTGAGTTGAGTTTTCAATGATTCTCTTCAATGATGCTTTATCCTTCTCACATTTTGAAATATTTATAATAAAATTCCTGATCCCCATTCTCAGAATATATTCCTTATTTATATCATTCATTTTCCTCTTAATTATCTTCTTCTATTCTAAATGATTAATTACAGTGTGTGTATTTCTTCATAGAAGATTACACACCAACATGATTTTATTAATGAATTTTCTTTTCAATTTACCATCATAAGATGGTATGTTTTTTTGACATTAAATTACCCATTTTATAATGTGGACATACCATTTCCTTTAGATAAATTCCATTCATTATGATCACTAAACACATTGTATTTCATTTTTTATGTTCTTCTTGGTTCACTATCCTCATTATATTTTTGTGTTTTCTCATTAATATTTTCAATGAAATATAATATTTTTATAATTAAAACATTATAAAGAAACATTAATCTTTAACTTACCACATCAATTATGTAAAAAATTATTTAGATATGAAATACTCATTTTAATTCATTTTATACTCACAGAGAAAATGTTCTTAATCACGAGAATTATTTTTTATATTGATATATACCAACAATATCATTGAATGTAGCCTCCTATTCTTCGAGTCTAATATAATTCATATCAATACAACATATTATCTCATCAGTAATTAAGATATTATTGTGTTTGTAAATGTCGAACTCATTGAAATTTTTATCATCATCTACTAAAATCTATTTTATACATTTTCCTCAATTTTTTTCTATTAATTTAATTATTACAGATACATCATTAAAAATTTATCCATAGTTTTGAATATTTTTAACAATAATTTTCTTCGATATAAAACACACATCCATAAATGCAGAGTTATTCATCATTATGATGTCAAAACCTGAAAATTGGAAAGTTAAAACACTCTTACCTTTCTATATCTCTCATTTAAAGAATGTATTATTTCTCAAATGTTATTCTATTACTTCCAAATTGGTTTTGGGTTGGATTTTTTTGTTAATTAATATTTAAAATAAACAAGGGATGTACATAATGTGATAATAAATGGAGAAATGGTGATAATTAAAAGTGTTTGATGATTTTTACCTACACATAGAGTCATATGTATTGTAAGAGAATTTAAATGATGAATTATTGTACAATGAAGATGAAATTAATATAAGATATTGAGAGGAATAATCAAAACCAATAATTCTTTTTTTATTGTAATTTATGAAGAATGGTCTCCCATGATATTTCTACATATCAAGGTAATGAATTTCAAAGATTAATCATTGAAGTGGAAATTATTATTTGATGTTTATTGATAATCCTAGATCACAAGTGGTACATAATTAACAATAATGGATTAAATATAGACTAAAAGTAGAAAATGGAAAGGGATAAGGCATTTAGAGTGTAATAGAGTATGTTTAAGGATGTATATATATATGAAGTGAATTATAAAAATGAGTACTCTGTGTTGGATTAATAAATGGTTTTTGTGGTGGATTGTTTTGGAATTTGATAAGAAATATTCATATTTTGGAATATCAATTTGAAATTACCAATTTGGTTATGTCATAATTGACAATAAATTAAGGTGTAAAATGGAGAAATATCTATTTTTAAAAGGAGTTATATTTTACAAGTGAAGTATAGGTGAAACATTCATATTGAAAGACTTTTATGATGGATAATGTCATTGTGAAGATAAAAAGTAATCATGAAGATCAAGGGGAATTCAAATGACATAATTACATTATGAAAAAAATTTAGAATATCATATAAGAATCAATATTAACTAAAATAAGGGTTGTAATTTAAAGAAATTTATAGAGTAATCTATGGTGCATTGATGAAATTTTGGTTTGAAATGTGGAGGCCCTAAACATGTGTAGTAGATGTTTTTTTGGATTCTACATATGTAGAATGTAAATGATTTTGTAAGGGATTCCATGTCATCGTGGGTATTTTTAAGACTAAATATAATAGGATTCTTGATATTAGACATGTTATGGGGATTCCATTATATTTTCAATAATTATAGATTCGATTTTAAAATTGGTTGTCATGTTTGTAGAATGATATATTATAGTGTATTTCATCTGGAAAATGGTTAATATATGGTCTCTATTTTTATAAACAATATACTATACAGATGTTGTTTTTGTTAATAATATCAAATTACAACAACTCTCGTGTTAATAAGGATAACATGTTGTTTCATAAAAATTATTATTTTTTAAGGAATCACAAAAACTTCATTTGGTGTGGAAGACATTCCATGGTGGAAATTTTTTTGTAAAAAATTATTATAGTGTTTGAATTTCAATTTTGGATGATGTGGATACAATTTTTTTTGAGGGAATTATATTCAAGGAATTTTTATTTACCATAATAAATGTTAGGGACATTATTAATATTAATTGGTATTAGAAAATTGAGGATTTATCAAATATATTAATGATAAGGCACTAATTTTGGTTGTGTGTAAATAAACTACATTAATTGTTTCTAGTGTTTTGAGATAGACACTATGATATCTGAAACACGTGGAGAATAATATGAGTAGATAAATTTTAAAAATCTAGATATGAGATGATATTAGAGGTCGAAGATAAAATTTATTGTATATATTTTTTATGCATATAATCTATCCAAGACAATAGATAATAATAGGTATATAATTATAAATTTGGTTTTAGTGTGAAATTGTATGATATGGTGTTTTCAGAAAAAAATTTAATGAGAAGAGATAGAACACCATTGATTATATAAAATTATTTAATAATTTTTTTTGTAAATTTTAACTTGATTATATAATTTTTATCATGTCAAGTATCATGCTAATTTAATAATTTGGAACACACAATTTCTTCTCTATTCAATGAATTAAATTAATTTGACCTTGGATTATTTGATGCACAACAATGTGGTATATATATTATTGTATATTTACGAAAATTGGATTAATGGTGAATTGGTATTTTATATTAACATTGAGGATGTATACATTTCTATAAATTCCTAAGAGACTCTGATGTTTATAAAATAAAAATGTTCCTCCCAAAAGTGGTGTGTCAGTAAAAATAAGATGGGGTGAACCTCGAGTGAATATTAATAATGAAAAAAATAGTATAAAAATAACTATCCTTGGTGTAGGGTGACCATAACCTAAATTTTATCAACCAAATAGTAGTTGATGGGGATTGTGATACACAAGTAAATTGTCATGCATATTCTCTATGGATTTAGCCCAATTTAGGTGAAATAATTAAAATATATGTGTTTGCCTACCTTATTTTTTTCATAATTGATGGATATTTTGTAAGATAATGAATGTGGGAAATTATAGATTGAATGATATAATAATAACATGGGAACAATAAACTTAAAACCCTATGTATGTGAACAAAAATAAATTCATACATAAGAATCACCATGATTTACTCCCCCATTAATGGTATATATATTCCTGACAAGGAGTATTGAATCCTAAAGGATCTAATATCATGCTAAACATATATCATTTTTTTATATCTATTATTGAATTACTAATTAAGTCCCCTATATTTAATGTCATTATGTTTGATTATTAGAAAAGGAAATGATTTGGTTTGTGTAAGCTTAAGGTGATGATATCATGGGTTATATATATTGAGATACTGACTTGAAAGAAAAAAAATTATTTTTATGTAAGGAAAAATAATGTGTTGGTTAATGAAATGACTAATTATGTATCAAGAACATCGTTTATTGTTATAATATTTTCTATATGTGGAAATATGTAGAAGTTATATAATGGAATTCCGTGGAGACCAAGGATGTTGATATTTCATCCTCAACACAATGTTTTCGAACTAGTTCTAGTTATATATTGATGATAAAATTAAATTAAATATGAAAACGAATAATGAAAAGTGGAGGAATAATAATAAGACTACAATGAATAGATACATGTGCATTATGTTATGTATGATTATTTTTTATAATAAACATTATTCTAATTCAGTTTTCAAAACTATATTACAAATTATATATATGGATCCCCCATGGAATTGGAATGATTTAATGAGTCATTGAAAAAATATGTGATGGAATTAATTAATCAATTATTATAATTTTCATGTATAATAATAGATATAAGATCTTATCCATAAAAGAAAATTTTGATTAATCAGTGATTATAGATAAATTGACTTATGAATTCATTGAATATATGGATTTAAAAAATAAAAAACTAAAGAAGCAATATTACTTTAATGAGAAAATTGTTATCTTATGATAATTTATGGATTCTCTAGGAGATTAATATATATATATTATATGAGATATGGAATAAAAAATTAATGATAAAAAACATAGAAATTTAACCTGAGACCACTCAAAAAACCACTAGAAGAGAGTATACAATCTATAAAATATGTCTGATTCGGTAGAGTATATGTGCCCTCATAGATTAAGGATATGGATGTGAATAATAAGGAACACATAATGAGGTTCTAAAAATAAAATGTAAATATATAGAATCTTCCCAATGTAGTCTCCAAAAGACATGTCCTATAAAATATAAATATATAAATTGTGATAAAATAGAAGGTTCCTATGGAATATATAATTGCAATATCTCAAATAAATTAATCTATGATGCAATAATATTGTAGAAACATGGATAAAACATGTGATTTGGGTATAGAGGGAAAAGGGAACAATGATGGAAGAATATATGTTGGAATATCTAAACTAGGATGTGAAGACAAAAGGTATAACTTTATCTAGAGATGATTCATTTATAATAACCATATATTTATGGTAATGAATTTCATTAAGATAATTTATGTTGAAGGTTCAAATATGATAACCCATAATCATATATTAAGTTTGATGTTCGATATAAAGGATAAATGATATGTTACATTGAAAAATAAATCCACAAACATGATGAAATGGGATGATGAAATATAATAAAGGTAAAAATATTAAATTCAATATGGGTTTGTACATCTATAATCATTAATGGAAAATATAAAATTATTGGGGATGAAGAGTAAAATAACTTTTTCAAGAAAAATGTTGGATTGACATGGTAATAAATACCGACCGATTATGAAAATAGTAAGAGTTTCTATAATGGATGTCAAATAGGATTAAAAAGAATAATTCATAATTAGTTTTTAAAATTATATAATTAGGTGTGTTGTGATGACAAGTGCATGATTACTTTTGGGGTGGAGAATGCAACATGATGTTTTTCGCAATGATGAATCAAGGAAAGAAACACAAGTATATATGGGATTAGTTTCACAACATACATGGATCCCTAGCCCCAATAGATTGATAATGATCATGTAAATATCTAGATTGAGGTTTGTATAAGTTAGGCAATGAGTAGAACCATTAATATTTTGTTTATGGAAGTTAGAGAAAAGGGTTTTTTCACTAAAACTAACTAAATTACTCTTCATGATAATGCTTGGTATTTCCTTATCCCCTTGTGTACATTTTTATAACTAATGATTGGAGTGGTAAATATTTAGGATTTTGAAATAATCAAATGGGTGAATCTATTTAATGAATCAATTAGTGTCAATTATTTGTCTAAAAAATTGAGTCAATAAAAATTTATGTGGTATCATGTTGAATATATAATTTCCCATTTTAATGAATGAAATTAAATTTTTACGGAGTCTATTATTAAATTCATGAAAAATCTAAGAATTTCAAGATATTTTATGTGTATTCATTTAAATGATAGTGGTAAATAAAAAATTTCTGGATATATCCAATTATATCCAACCAAGATGTTAAAAATGATTCTAAAATAAAAATTATTTTGGATTAATTTCACTGTTTATTTTTTTATCTAACAATTTATTTTATTATAAGAATTATTAATGATATTTAAATATTAAAAATGGTCACTCATATGATATATATTAACTATTGGATACAATTATTATAATTAGTACCAAAGCATAAAGAATTTTGCAGAGGTTTGGTGTTATATATTTCAAAGCAACATGAATTACAGGGAAAAAGCAATACCCCTATCGATGGATGACAGAGCCTTAACTAAAATAGGTATGATGATTTTATGAGAAAAATTAATATCAATTGGTAAAATATGTTTTATAAAAAAACACTTAATTTATTTTTTTATCATCAATTATGGTCTTGTATTAGTGTGATTGGGATTATAGGGTAAATTTCATTGGAAGTTAATGACTTGAGTTTAATTGTCTTATAGAAGTTGGTTGGTGGAATGGTATGAATTTAAGTTTTTAATCTATTCTATGGTTTCCTACACTGATTTATGACTCAAGGATATTAGATTATTTATTAATTATTCTTTTATAAGTGGTAAATCAACTAGCTAAAATATTAAATTATGTATCTATAGTTGAAAATAGTTTTGTACATAAGAAATATTTGGAATTATATTTGAACAAGTTGTTTCAATATATAAATTTATTTATTTAGTTTTTTCATTGATTCATTTATAACACAAGATGTTATATCAATCATATATATTATTTAAGTAGTAAAATCATAAATTCTGAATATTTTATATGGAGATAAATTTTTGTAATATAATTTATAGTTGGAGCTAAGATAACATTATATGTTGTTGAAATTGTGAAGATGTTTTCAAGACAAAATAATAAGGGTTTGTAGATCATGGGGTTTTTCATGTAAATATTAGGGGAGCCTGGTATCTTTATATCCTATTTTCTATATAGAATGAACATGTGGGAAGGATCTAAGTGTGATAGTATGAAAAATGAAGTATGTAGTTCCTAATCACGAGAGTTATATATTTATTATTTTAATAACTAATTTTTAGAAGTAATTATGAATATATACCTTTACATTTCAATGAGAAATGGGATATTTGTGAATGGAAAAATAAGATAACAAAAAATGGAATATTTAGTTAAATATTCCCATGTATTTATTATGGAAAAAGGTATAGAATAAAATGAAAAATATTTAATTAGACACATTTTATTTTATTTTTAATGTGGGAAAAATGAAACATGTTTAAACTCTATATACAATGCCCCATTTATGATTTTTTTGGATTCAAAGATGATTTGGGAGGGTTGTCGCTTACATTGATAAAATTAATAGAGTTTGATTGATGGTTTGATTTAAAAATCACATAATGTAAAATGTTTATACCATTGATATTGGGTGTTTAATTTTTTATCAATAAAAGTTATAAATAATAGGAGGGACTTGATGTGAAAATAGATGGAGAGGTAGTGAATCATTACGGAATTTAATGATAGTTACCTACCAATAGATACATATGTGGTGAAGGATACATGGAATTAGATCTTTATCATATGGTGATAAAGCATTTAATAAAATATCTATAATGAAAACATTTAAGCCACACAGTTCCTATTTTGATAATTTAGTAAATAAGGTCTTCCGTGATACTTCTATAAAGAAAAGAAAAAATAATTGGAATCTCAGTCATAATAAAGGAGTCAATATTTGATGAAATTTGATAGATATGGATAAAATGTGGTACATGTTGATCATTATGGGATTAAACATAGGTTTTGAGGATAATCATGAAATAAAGAAGAAATTTTAAGAATCCTAGAAGATTGTTGCTGAAGGAAATCTATACAATGGGTGTATTGATATTAACAATGTAATGTTGGATTACAAAATGATGCTGTGAAGCTGCCTATTTATTTACATGGAATATACCTATATATATATATTTACATAATATACATATATATATAAGCTAATGAATACATTCCCCCAATTATATCATGGATGGAAAGAGTTACTAACACATAGATGTGAATTATGTGATCCTAAACATTTATAAACGTACTTATCCTTGTTATGGACTGACCAACATCAAAATTTTATCAATAAAATAGTTTTCATAATTGATATTGAAGAATATGATCATTTTTATATGTATTTTCCTTGGATTTATCTCAATGTGCATGAACTTTGTAAAATATCTATGCTTCTGTGACTTATATTTTTTCATCAATGATTTGATATGAGATTATAATTAAGGGAATGTATATTGTTAATTATTTAATTCTAGCATTAGTATAATATCAAAAAAAGTCAATCATGATCAAGAATAAGCTTCTTAGTGGGAAAACCATGATACCCACACACTTTTTAGGAGTCTTCGTTTCAAACACATTTTTTGTTTTAGAACACAACAAAATTGTACATTCCTTATTGAAAAGTGGTGGATGAAATGCATTTAATGATTTTCCATAACCTTTAATCATTTTGATTTTTCTATGTATAATTTATTTTTTATATTAGTGATTTATGTTCATTCGCCGTGATTTCATGAACATACAGTCCTAATGAATATATATATATAGAATATTTCAATTTTCTTTCATTTTTTCATTTTTAGTTAGTGTATTCCTTCTTTCCAATGGAGGAAAACCACTGAGACATACTAACAAGTCTTTAATTTTTTAATTGGTCTAGAGGATAAGAGGTGGGATCATCCCTATACGGGTTTTATTCCTCGTTATGGACTCTCTAAATGGTGTAGGACATTTTTATAAAATATTCACAAGAATAATACTATATATCAATAATAAATTAATTGGATAAAAACATGACTTTCAAAGGAAAATGTACATGAAAATTATACTCTTCTTCACGTCATATATTAATATGATCTCTCTATTGTTTGGATCTATATAAGTAGTATCTATTGTGTTTATCTCTATCTAGGGTGTCCTTAAGCTTCTGTGAGAGGATGTATTAGGTTTTTTGGAGTTAGGATGAGGACCGTGAAAGGGGTTTCTTGGAATTCCTATGATGTTAATTTGGACTCACATAGTTTTGTGCCACATAATGGGAGTATTTTAACTTTTCAGGATATGTGACAAGGACCATAGTGGAAACATTTATGTTACTACATTAGTGAATTATTCCAAGTATTTTAAAGATAAGTGGTACTGAATTATTAGTAAATGGTAGCTAAAATGGGGTTTATTGCACTTACATATAAGTATACATTTATCTTTTACCATATATACTGTTAAATAGATAGTAGATGGTATAGTTAGGGCCTACAATATGATGTAGGATGTTTTGTCATCCTCATTTCAGTATGGATTTCCACAAGATCATGTTTTACATGTGCATAAATGGTCCGTGTGGTGGGTGTTAGTAATAGGAGGAAATCATGTAATTTTTATAATTACTCCATTTCCTACACTCAAAAGTATAACGGGGTCCACCTTGGGTGTGTAAGCATCTCTTTGGATGTGTAAGGATGGAAATACATCTAAGGGAGTGTGAGGATGAGCATGTGATGTTTTTTTAGGAGAATTGAGTGTGAGGATAATAAAAAGGATAATGTCATGTGTGTATGTTCACATTGAGAAGGGTACACCTAGAGTAGGGTACAGTCTGAGTTCACAATGGGGAAAAATTACATGAATTTTGGAAAACATCATCAATATTAAAAAAATGATCTATACATCTATTTTAGCTCCATGAGAAATAAAAATGAATCTTTTAAAATGAATTATACCTTTACATATGGGGTTAACAAACAAAAATTGATTTATGAGGAAAAAATGTATCAAGAAGACTATTAGAAATAGATTTTAGATTTTTATTATCCTTTTTATTGGAAATGTAGTAGATACATATACTACACCTTGTGGAAGATCTCACTATAATATCAGTAGAGTGGGAAATAATCATATTTAATATCCCTACCTCGGTCGGTGACAAATAATTAAATACACAAGTATCATCATTTTGTCTTATTTATGATGATGTACACTTTATCATAATCTACATAACTCATTTCATTGAATGCAATATTATATTATGGTCATCAGAGAAAAAAAATTGCACACAATTTTTAGGTTTCTATAATTGAATCATCAAATATAGCCATACATAAAAACCCTATCCTTCAAACATAAGAAACCATCAGGAAAGATATAATTCATTCCATCATGATAAATATTTTCATCTAAAATTATTTTATAAATATAAAACCAACAACAGATATTCACGAGTGAACCTAGTATTTGACACGAATTAATGCGTCCATGTGAGAATGATGACCATTGAGTTGGAGTTAATCGATTACCCCACAAATTTTTACCCAAAAACACTCTTCTATTCATTCTTTCTCATGTGTAAAATTTGTAAAGAACTTTATAAATAGTTAAAGATATAAAATTAAGGTAAAAATATATTTAACATTAGGATTTTTTAAGTTTCAATTACCCTTTACAAGTGGACAGTTCTTAGTTATTGGTCATTGATATCCCAAATCGCATTATCTTGGTTTTATTATCAATGAATAATATATAAATAATGATTATATCTATAAAATCAATAAAACGAGATTCCAAAAAATCATAGAAAAACTGTCTGATGTTACAACCTGAAGAATTATTACACTTGTGGAATGGATAACAATAACTTCATCTTATAAAGGATTAATGTCTTCATTCCTCCTCTAGTACCTGTAAATCACCAATGACGTGTCAACCCCATTTCAAATCTAAAATATGATCCGATTTCTCTTAATTAATTCAAATATTTTTGGTTATTTTCAATATTTTCTCAAGGAAAATAAACATTTAGTTATGTTGATTATAAAATAAAAATGTAATGAATGATATTAGTATGTAATCACTTTTATAGAGTTGATACAAAAATCCTTGATCAAATATATTTCTTAAATTTTTAAAAAACTCAAACAATTTTCCAAAATCAATATTAATCGTAATGGAAATTTGTTGTGATGAATAACATCACTATGTAATATATTTCACCTTTAAAAATAAAATATACAACTACATCAAAAAATATTTATGTGATGAATAGATGAAATGTCGTAATATCATTAGGGTGTAGTTTGTAAAACTAATACATGACTATTTATACATTAATTCCAATAACCACAAAATTTTACTTCTCAGATCATGTTTAAAGATTCTATAATAGTAAAGAAACCACACTATAATCATTAAAATTATTAATGTGAATGAGATTATTCTAAGAACCATTAGTTACAAAAAAAATTAATTCAAACCATACTATTTAGGTTATGAGATTTTTTATTTATAATCATGTAACATAATATATAACATTAGGATCACTTCTTTTTAATGATTAAATTCACCTTTATCTCATCTTTTACATTATCTATAATTTCAAATGGTATTTTTGACACATTTACACATAACATGAAATTAATTTATGGAATAATTTTTGAATAGTACTGAATCTATGATTTCTACATAACTTTTCCTCCATGAATTATAAAGTAAAAAATTATATAAAAAAACATAATACAAATTAATGTATAATTATAATATATTGATTAATTGTTTTTCATTATTCATGAAAATGGAAATAATTTAATATTCTTTAATATCCAATCCAGATTTAAAAATTTATTAATCAGGCTAACAATACATAAAACATGAAAAACTGATAATCCTTGAATAAAAAACAATAGGTATTGGGTATTTTATTCTAATCTGATGGGTGTTATATAAAAATCACATTACTAGGCAGAGTAATATTTGTATGGTAAATAAATATAAAAATGTAATGAATAATATAATGTTAACAATGTCAGAAGACCTCTATATTTTATTTTTCCACTCAATTCTCATGTGATATTCAATATCCCATTCAGAGTACTTCAATCTCATCAAGATATTTTCCTTATAGAACTCAAAATAATTTAATAGAATATAAACCTAAAACATTTTAGATGGTTTTTTTTCTTAATTTGATTTTGCATTACTAATATATTCCCTTTAATTTATTGTACATGGTTGTGTTTTTATAGTGTTTATTTTTCAACATCATCATTCAATGTTGGTCTTTGATGCCTTCTAACCAAAAATTATTTATATAGACCATTTATATGATTTAGTAGAAACTAATATTATAATATAATTCCATTAAATAATTTTATTTTTCCCGAAATGTTTATAACTTATGTGATTAATCCATTTTCCTATCATATAATTCTTGAATAGTAATTTTATATTTCCCATCAATTTGGGGATGATAAAAATTTCTATGGTTTATTTATATGTTTAATGTCTTTAAAATACTCATCCAATACTTTTATGTGGACCTCCAATCATGGTATAATGTAATAGATAATGGTTTACAATGAATCTTATATAATTCTTTGATATAATGGAGAAAAAGATACTAAATGGTCAAATACATACATATTTTGTGGAAATGATAAGACTCGTTTAGAAGTTCAACAATCATCCATATTGAACGATTCATTTTATATGACTTTTGGAGACCAATAACATAAATCCATAGGGATATAATCCACCTTCTATATAGTTATATATAGTGGTCGCATTATTCCCATCAATAGTTATCATTCAACATGAATGATATGTCATTCTATATAACTTTTCATATTGGGAACTAATATGTATTACTCAACTTCACCGACTTAGTCTTATTTTACAATATAGGGTCTTTTATAAATATTACATGGTTTTCTCATGTAATGATCGTTTAGAATAATAGGGGTATTAATGATTTACACTACTTTACAATTTACATATGTATCCTCTTTAAGTGTTGAAAAAATAAGTCTTGTTTATTCATTGTCATTATAATGAAACATTAGTAAATTTGGATTAGTGGTCATATGAGGATTTTTATGTTCCCAAAGTAAAAATGGATTGTATAATAATTATTTTAAATATATAAAACTATATAATCTACATCCTCCAAATTAACATTTTTATTAAAAATCACTGTTTTGTGAAAGAAAGTGAGAAACCCTCAGATACAAAAAGGAGACTCTGGCCCTACGACATCCTGAAAGAAAAACATAAACATACTGGAAAAATAAACCCTATGAAAATTCTTGGAATGTTCAGTTACCTTTTTATCAGGGTTGTCTCTGATTTTATCTTAAAATTTATAAATCAATTTAGCCTGCATCTGCCTGATCTCTTCCACCATTATCTTTTTGGAATCGAAGCCTCTGGTCATTATTTGGTGTTTCTTGAGGATTCATTCTTCCTGCTCCCCATTAGTTTCCACATGAATTGGTTTACTATTAATACCTTCTCCATCCTCTTTAGAAGCATTAAAATACAATACCTTCTCAAGAATATCATCCTGGTAATGCAAAAGATGGTCACATGGCTCCTCTATGGCCTCTATAACCACATCCAGCACCATGACAGCCGTGATAACAACCGATTCACCCTCATCATATTCCATTACCCCCTGAGGCTCATGAATAGGGGAAACACAAGCAACTAATAAATCCTGGTACCTAGGGTAATCTTATGTTGCATAATCCTGCAAATCGGGTACTTACTCCTCTTGCCTAGGATCTTAAGCCGATTTAGATCCACACACCAGGTCACCAAACTTCTCCTCTACTTTTTTAAAAGGATATCCCTTCATTACATTATTCCTGCCCTTTTTAGAAGATATAGTCTCTATAGTCTCTGGTAGATATGAGTAATCCTTGCTGCATTTGGAGCTGATCCTCTTACACACAATATAGCTACTCAGATACCAATTTTTTATATACCTTTTTTTCATTTTGTTTTGGAGCCCTCTTCTGGATCTTCCAAGTACACTATTCTCCAAGGGAAGACCATCACATTCCCACTCCCCAAACTCCATCCCTATGGGGTAGTCATCCCATTTGGACATAGGATCAATAGATGATCTCAGACCATCAAAATGTTTGCTGATGTTAATCAATGGTAGGGTCATATTCTGATTAGCTCTCCCCTCCCATCATCCACTTTATCTTTTCAACTGGTTCTCTGGGTTCTCCATTTATCTGTAGGGTTATATTCTTATTATCACTTTGCATTGGGTATATATCACATATTTAACTATAAATAAAATGTCACACTAGTAATGTTCGTGTCCTGATTGGGGTAATTCATTAGAGAGAACTATATGTTTCAGGATTCCTAGGGTATTACCCTATAAATTTTCAGAAGTTTAAATCCATGTTCTTATTTTGATACATTAGTATCGATGAAATCCCCGTCACCTCCTAAATTTATGTTTATTATCGGTAAACTAAACAACCTCATTTTTTGTAACATCTTGTTACCTTGATCAGGAACAATTTTCCACTCTATGAGTTCCCTTTTTTGGGGTGGAGTTTTAAGGTGTTTCATTCTGGATTTTTATATGCTGTAGGAGAATAACATGCTTTGTAACTGGGCTAAAAATCATGTAATTGTTTTAGGGTAAATTCCCCTATAAGTAATCATTCCAGGAAGGTTTATGCGACATGATGATCATTTGAACGTCGTGATTTATTTTATGGTTGGATTTTAATCTAAGGTGAATGATTTCTTTGAATACTTGAGAACCGTAGATTTCCTAAAATTTAGAGGAATTTCATGTCATATAATTAATCAATAAAGTAATTATTATGATGATATATTAGTTTGAGTTACCATTTTGGCCACCATATCTTCGTTTCACTCGATCATGGGTTCATCTCTGATTTTTTAGGAGACACCATTACTTCCAAATCGATCCGTTCAGCATTCAATAATTTTAGTGGATCTTATGAATATCTCCAAGAGATTTGCCTTTACAATGTTTTTTTGAAATGTATTTTGATATCAGCCATGAGTTGAGTTATTAGATTCATTCAATTGAAATTTATTTTTATTTCTCTCTTCCTCCAGATCTATTGTGCAATCTTGTTCTACAGGCCATTCTTTTGTTTTTTTTTGTGGTGAAGTGGGAGTTATTTCATGAGGAATGTGTTGTTTTCACTTCTTTTCTGACCGTCATTCTTAATTTGATAAATTAAAATATGTTTGGATTTGATTCTACATCCTTATTTTTCATTTCTGGGTTATTGTTGTTTCTGGATTCTGTTTCGAGTTTGTGCAACCTGAGATTTAAGGTTACTGGTCCCATATATACCCTATGATGGTGAAACTTATTTTCCTATTTTATAAAATGAATTATAAAAGGAATTTTGTAATTTATTTTTGTGTGTTGAAAAATGTTTTTTACGAAACTTTTTTCCCTAAGTTGATGATACATTTAAAGAAAAAAGGTGTTTTCAAAGTAATGAAATTGGTTTTTTGAAATGGGTTTCATAATATTTCTATAAATTGTGAAAATGATTGAATGGTTTACCATGGGTACTTAGGTTGAAGGATTATCTAGTGGAAATTGTCAATGTTTTGTAATTATATAGTGGTTTATCATGGTTCTTTCCTCTATTTCCTAGTCCCACTATTCAAGGGGACTAATATTGACTTTTTTGAGAGGGTTACTCTTTGGGTATTATTTTTCATCCAAATCCCATGTTCTAGGAACCAAATTATGAAAATGATTTATTGTGGTATGATTAGTCTATTAGCATAACTTTTTTTATTCCCTAGTTTTGTGATACCTATGCTTCTACTCTTGTTTTATATTTCATGGATTTATATTTTAGTCTTCATATGCAAGTTCATTCTTGCAGAAGATGAAATAGAAATGTTATCTGAAAGTGATATATATATTTTTTTAGAACTTTGAAAAAGGATTTTTACCATGTTATCCATAAAACTATTCTTACACATATCATGCCCTATTTTATTTTAAATGAGAATACATGAATTATTATACAGATACTTGTTATGGAACACCGAGGTGGGATCTTATTAAGCCTCATATCTCAGACACATCACACCTCTTCGGTGGTGTATATACCATTGCATGACTTCCAATATAGGGAAATTCAAGGTTCCATAGTGAGGTGATAAGAATTAATGTCTGCAAAGTTGTCAACATTATCACAAGGAGTAGATATTTGGTTTTGGTCTTTCCATTTGGATTGGTATCTTATAAATTTTGGATAATTTTATATTTTCCTTTTTTCTGATGGTTTCTTAGTGTCATAAAATATTTTTTTATCTTTATAATGTTTCTTCCTTCTGTATATATATATATTCCTTGTATTTGATCATCTTGGGTAAAATATCTACACGTGGTTTGTTGTTTGATGCCAAGGTGCTTGTCACTAGCCTATAGGATGGGAAACCCAATTTAGGTATGTGATTAAATGGTTCATGTTATGGTTTGGGGATTAATAGTTTTAGTTAATAAAAAATGGTTTCCATGATGGTATGTCCTCAGGAGACCACGGCTTGGGTTTTCTATTATACTACAGATATGATTTTTACATCATGAGAGTTATGTTACGATGTGTTCCTGGCCAGCACATTTCATGGATAAACTCATTTATCCATGGGAAGATACGATATTTGTATCAAGTGATTGGTTTTTTTTAATATCAGTTTTGTCATATATGATTTATAGTTTGAACTGGTGATTACTATATTATATGACCGTTCCTTCTACTTTGTTGTACATAAGAATTCCTCTATGACATCTTGTATGAGTTCCTCATGATAGTTTCACAAATTCCCCTCAAGGGAATCCTCCAATAGACTATAATATCATCACGACTACATTTTAGGCAGTTTTACTAGGTAATAAATAATATTTATGTTTTAAAACACAATAATTGAGATACAACTATGAGCTGAAGAAGAGATATGTTGATTTTGGTAATTCCTTCATGAGAAGACCCCATCCATTAAAGGAATAAATGACCAATAAAAGGTAGAAGATTTAATGGATAGGATCAAACAACTCATCATATTTTTTGGGACACCTATGAATATCAATGTGAATGTTTCAGTGTTTATGATTGAAGGTTCTGGTAAGCGATGGTGGAATTCCATAGTCTAGGAAGAAAGAAATATGGAATTGGATTAGAGGGGTTTAAACCCTATTTTTCGTGTAGTTTTTTCTAAATACCATTATATTGTTAATGTCTCCAGATTTCCTATCCTTGAAGTAGAGAGGGTTTCTGGTGTTATCATACACTAATTAATTTGTTGAGTATTTACATTTTTCTCTGGATATGGTGAATAATGTCAAGTTAAAGGATAAAAGGTACTTGAAGGTGTTGCAGTCATATATCAGGTCATAGGAATTTATGTTAATGAATTATACCTATATAGAGATGGTAGATAGAACTATGATGGTAGTGATTATCATGGTGTTAATGGCTTTACATTACACCTCTCATCTTCCATCCATTGGATGTTTCAGTGGTGCACAATGGAAGAATACAAAGAGGAATGATCATAACAGACGTGGTCGAGGTGGGTCACAACAACCAGCCTCTACTCCACCGATAGTAATAGATAGAAATGTGCCTCTTGGATGATTTCAGTGTGGAATAGTTGGACAACTAATAAATTATTTCCCAATGACCATGATGAAATGAAACATCTATGGTCATATTGGCGCCATAAATTCTTTTTTCGGGATATGTCTATGCCTCATTATGATTAGGGTTCCTTGGATATAAAGGTTATTGTAGTGTAGTCATAATGTTCATGGAAAAAGGGCTCAAACAACATTCCATTTGAGTAATGAAATTTCATGTATTAGATGAGTTTCTAGCAGATCTTGACAATGTCCAGTTGTATTTAGTGGTACTATCTATATTTCATCATCCGTTGTAATTTCTTTATTTGATATCAGTGCCTCTCACCCATTATCTTTATCATATTTAATCGAGTTTATAAAACATACAATGAATCTTATGTTCTTTGTAATGGAGTTAGTGAAATCTATTTCTAAGTGGACATAGAGTGGGTTCTATAGTTATTCTTCTTCATTAATGATATCAAATACAAATTTGGTCTAATATTTCCTCATTCTTGATCTGGTTTTGTTTGACGTCATCATATCTATGGACTAAATTGCCACTCACTGATTTGAGGTTTATTTTTTATAATCACCCTATTTAATTTCTTTTTGTCAATGGGAGCCCTCATTTGTTTCCGGGGGAGTGGGGCCCATAGCCTGGTCATGCATGGCATCACTTCTTATAGCTCTGATGTTTTTTTTCTGCTATTGAAATGAAGTCTGATGTTGTTTATTCTGTTGTGGGACATCCTATTAATGTTTGGGAATATTTTGATATTTTCATAGGCGAATTAATCGTTCTTAGGATAGATAGAGTGGTAGTGTTTACGATTGACCTAATTCCAGGTACGTAGGTGATAATGATACCTTCTTATTAGATGGAACCAGTGGAGCTTAAAGGGCATAATATTCAGTTGGATGGCCAATTGGAAAAAATCTTCCTCCCTACTATTTCGTTTTGGGCTTCCCCTATGTGATTTTCCAAGAAGGATAATGGTTTAAATTAGCTGTTTATAGACTATCATAAGTTAAACCGTGTAATAGTTAATAAAATTATTCCTTTCATCTTGTGGATGATTTATTTTCATCAATTAAAGTGGGAAGAGAGGTTTGAAAATATTGGTCTTCAGATAGGTTATCAAAATCTCTGAGTCCATGAGGCTGATATTCTAAAATAGTTTTAGGGATTTGGTATTGCCAATATGAATTTCCTATTGTTCCTTTTGGTCTAACTATGTATCTTGTAGTTTTTATAGATTGGATTAATCAAATATTCCATCAATATCTTGACACTTTTGTTGAAGTGTGCATGGGTATAATTATGGTTTATTTGAAATATAAGCATGAGAAAAAGATCCATATGAGACTGGTTCTCGAAATTTTGAGAAGTAACCATTTTTATGGAGGGATTTTGAGATGTATTTTTGGGATTCAATAACTGACGTTCTAAGGGAACATGATTTCTGGAAATGGAATATTAGTTGATCCTAAGAATTTGAAAGCTATGATTTCATTGAAATAACCCTATAATGTATTGGAGATATGGAGCATCATTTTTCTTGATGGATAATATTAATGGATTGTTAAGTATTTCTCTATGATGGAGTCACCTTTTACTTATCTTACCAGGAATGTATTAAAATTCACATGGAATTTGTTGTGTTATTCTTCTTTCGATGAACTGAAATGACGTCAGACACCAGCTCAGATTTTGATCTTACCTAATCCCTATGATATGTATGTAGTGTTTTTTTATGATTGTAGTGATAGAATGGGACATGTAGATATGCAGTATGACCATGTTGTAAGGATCCCATTAGATTCATCCACATGATAATAATTACCACACTCATGATTTATACATTTATGAAGTTATGCATGTGATTAAATGTTACCATCGCTATCATTTGAGGTATTTTTCATAGTATTTTGGGATTTAAATTTGTTTTAGTTTTATCTTTTTTGTAAATTACTTGATTCTAAGAAAGAGACAATGATTAAAATACATTATCTTATTTGAAATTTATATTCCCTATACCATGGGGAAGGGGTATTTCATTGTTGGTGCACTACGTTGAAATGTGTCATCATAGGAAATTATAGAATCGAATGAGGAGTGGAACCTTTTGGGTATTTTTAATTGTTTCAACATGGATTATTAGGAATATGTTTCAGGTATATTTCTGAACATTATTAATTTATCATCAACTCACCTACATACTATTTGGTGGAGTCATAGGTTGGATTTTGAGTTTACTATAATTTGAGAAATCCATTGTAGTGGGGAGATCATTTTTCCGGCAGTCTCTCAATTGAATTGGTATGCTCCACTCTTGGAAGCAGGTTTCCATCCTATAATCAGTAAGGGTTATAGTGTAGTTTAATTATCACAACACTTCATAAGATATTAATCCAGAGACTACAAATATGTATTATGAAATGATTTTATAATTATATTGTCTAGGAATGAATTGTTAAGTCACAAATTATGTGTCCCATTGTCACACTATACAATAGAAAAAAGGTAGAGGACATGATACCATTTTGTTTTATGTATCTTTTTACAATTTCAATATTAAAATGGGATGAGGAATCCATGGATTTTTGTTTGGATTACCATGGAATCCTTGAGGGAGAATTGATATCTAGGTAGTTTTTGATCGGTTGAAAAAGTATTCTCATTTAATTCTGATCATATATACCATAAGGTAGAATATAAGGGAAACTTGAATGTGAATGTGATTATGAGTTTACATGGTATTCCTTCTTCTATTGGTTTGGATAAGGATCTCAGTTTTATCTCGAATTTTTGGGGGAGACTTCAAGAGGTGATGCGAACTAAATTCTTGTTGATCATAACATCCCATACTCCGATAGATGGTTAGATCGAGTGTTTTATTTTGATCTTGGAGTGTATGATTCATGCATATGTCAAGGATTTCAGTGGACCGTGGGATATCCTTATGAGACTAGTTGCATTTTTATATAATAATAGTTATCATTAATAATTCATAGTGGTTCCATTTGAGGAATTATATTGTCTCCCTTATAGGTCACCACTTTGTTGGGTTATAGTGTGCAAAGTTTTTTTGATTGTACCAAGTTTGGTTCATGGGATGGTAGTGATAATTAAGAATGTACATCGATGTCTGGTTACAACCCAGAGTTTATTGAAACTGTAAGATGATTATTGGAGGGTTATTTTGGTGTTTTAAATTGGTGACATGGTTTTTAAGAATGTTTATCTTTGATTGGCTCATATTTGGGGTTGAAAATAATATAATTTGAGTTCATGATATGTCGTACCTTTTGAGGTCACTGATCAGCTCAGCTAGGCTTCTTATCTGTTAGCATTTCAGGTTGAGTTAAAAATAATACATGATTTTTTCTATAGATCTATTCTCAAAAAGTATCATCCCAACCCCACTGACATTCAATGTTTGGAATTAATTGATTTAGAGACATATGTTTATTTTTTGGAGAAACCAACATAGTTCATTGAATCTCACAAGAATGTCTAGCATGGGAAGATGATTTCAATTGTCAAAGTTCAATGGAAACATGCATCTAATTCTTATGAATCTTAAGAATGTGAGTTATTTATGAGGGAGAAGGGGCCTTATATTTTTCTAGGTATTACATATTCCACATGACTTCCCAAGGATGAAATGTATTTACGGTTGGGGGGAGGGGGTTATAACATCTTGGTTCCTTGATTGGGTATGTTTTTTTGTCTCTCTAAGTTCCCTTTTTGGTGTGAATATTTTTGGTGTTTCCTTTCATATTTTATATAGGCTGTAGAAGAATTTGACACCATGTAACCAGATTACACTCCTTATAACAGTTGTGGGGTTCATTCCATGAAAAGGATTCATGTTGTTAAGGGTTACACTAGGTAATGAACATTTACTTGTTGTGATTTATTTTATGTTTGGGTATTAATATGAGTCATATTATTGTTTTGTGTACAAGAAATCCTTGGATTTCATGAAGTTTAAAGGAATTACACATCATGTAATTCTGTGAGAAGAGGATTTTTAGGGGTTTTCAATAGTTTGTGATCCCATTGTGGCCTCTAGATCTCCTTTTGATATTGATCAAATGTTTCTCTCTAGTGATATAGGATATACAATTCCTTCTGAATTGATCTATTCGGCATTCAATATTCATCGCGGTTGCAGTTCATCTCTACAGGTGAGTGTCCTTTTAACATCATCTTTTCAATTGATCATGGCGGAGACCTTGAGTTTAATTATTTGATTTGATTCTCTAAATTTAATCTTTTTCATGCCTTCTTACTAATCTATTGTGTGGTCATAATCTGAAATCTGTTACATTGGTGGTTATGGTGCAGCAAGTGTTCATTCTTGAGTAATGTGTACTATCCTCTGATCCACTAACCTTATTTCTAAATTAACTCTTTTCAGAGATTTGTGGATTGGATTATAGAGCCTCCATCGACTTTTTTGGGTTTTCGTTGTTGGTGGATCCGATTGTAGGTTTGTGCGGCTCGAGATTCAGAGTAGGTGGTTCCATCTCCAACCTATGTTGACGAACTTTTTATTTCATATTTTATAATCTAATTTTTAAAAGTTATTGGCGAGATTGATTTGTGCGGTTTGAAAATATTTTTTAATGAAAAAAGGTTTTTACCAGGATATTTGTAAATAGAATGAAAATGTGTATATTCAATGCATTGAAATGGGTTTTTAAAAATCATTTTGAATTTTTTTTCAAAAAGTTAGAATAAATTGTGAAAATGACCACATGGGTTACTATTGTAACTTCAACAAAAAGTTATTCTAGAGGCTATAATCAATTTATTTGATAAATAGTAGGTTTTATCATGGGGATTCCTTTTTTTACTAGGCCCATTGTTCTAGGGAACTGATATTGACATTGTTAGGGGGGTCTATTCATGGGGTATTCCTTTACTTCCTGGGCATCTGTTCTATAGACCAGAATTCCCATATGATTGATTGGGGTGGGATTCTTCTTCTATATTGAGATATTGTATTCCTTGGTGTTATAATACATGTGCCCCTTATAATGTTTTATATTTACTTTCAATCTTTTTTTATCAACGATTTTCATCTTTATGATTGTGAAAGTTGATATTGAAAATGTGATTTGAAATTGATATACCTTTATTTTGTTATTGAACTTTGATAAAGGGAAATGTTTTCCATGTTTTCTATAAAAATATATTATTTCTTATTATGAGATATTTCTTTTAAATGAGCATATAAAAATTTTTATACAAAGACATGTTTTGTAACACCTAGGTTGTATCCTATTGAGACTGTTATGTCACACCAAATGCACCACTTCAGTGGGGAATAGACCTTTTAATATCAAAAAATAAAGGGACAATAAAGGTCATACAGTGAGACAAAGAGGATTCATGTCAGTGGAGTTGGGAAGATGGTGGTGAGATGATGGGAGTTTGTTGAAATTAACATATATTGTAGCTTTTTAGATTTTGTCTTTCAGATTCGGACTTGTCGCTTGGATATTTTGGCTAGATTTACATTTGTTTTTTCCCAATATTTTCTTACTGTTGTGGAATATATTTATTAGCTATAAATTTTTAATTCCTAATCCATATATATATATATATATCTGAAATTTATTTTTTCTTCTTGGGTTAAATTTTTCCCACTTGTTTTCCCATCGATGCTTGGGTGCTTGTTTCCAACCAATGCTGATTGGGAAATCCCTTTGGGTATATGATGAAATGTGTTATATTTCAGTTTAGAAGTTACTCAGGTAAATGGATACATTTTTAGATCATATAAACTAATATCACAATCCTTGGTCCAAAAAAAATCACCACCATCCTTGTTATAAGGTCAGTGGGTTAGAAATTAATAAAAAAAATTTAAAAACCACTGATTGAAATTAACTACCTCTTGTAAACTATAAATTTTTGTTATTATTATTGTATGAGTACACTCAGACATAAAAATTAACGGGGTTGGGTAAAATAATATTCCTTTACCTTTTATAACATGGGAAAAGAGTGAAAATTTTAGTAATGAACCTCACATATAAAAAAAATTAGAAAATAAACTCTCTTTCCTCAATGTTGATAATATACCCAATAGGATACCCTTATTCTCCTCACATCTTTTAGTTTATATCATAAGGTCATCAATGCATAGTATTATGAATTTTGTAAGGTAATATATATGGAATCTTCCAGTCAAATATTTGAATATCACAGAGTATTTTTTTAATCCAATGTAAATGAAGATAAACATATAATGTCTATACATCATTCAAAAAATTGTCTTTGAAATTACAACCCTATTTACCTAAAATTTGTGATAGCAAGATCAATGTCCATTAAAGAATATAATTTTAATAATATAAAGATTGTTCAATAAATAATTAATCCATATAGGTGGATATTTATTATTTATAATGATTCTCTTTAGTTTTATACAGTTTATTGATAATTTCATAGATTGATATTTTTTCTTGGAAGAAGGGATTGGTGTATACCTATTTGATACACTTCTTTAAATAAAATCATTAATCAAAATTTCTTGTATTTCCTTATTTAGAACGCACAAATTCTTTGAGGTCCATCATATATGATCTATCTAGGATGGGTTTTGATCTAGTCAAGAGGTAAATTTATAACTTTAACTATTGGTCTAGAATACATCTAGCTAGTGATTTTTGTCATACGTCAATGTATTTTTGAAAAATGTGAATATATATCATATCAAATTTACATTTTTTCTATGCTATTGATAAATATAAATTACTAGAATAAAGTCAATATATTCACCATTAAATGTGATTTTAGGTTCATATATTTGGATATCCAATATTTCATTATCACGATAACTTATATATTCGTAACACATTGAAATACAATAAACTCTGATGATTTTTTTCAAATTCCATAATCAGTATAAAAACAATTTTTTCTACAACTTTAATCCCACCCAACTAATAATGGAATTTTTATATACCCTTTTTTAATTTATTGAACCTGAAAGAGTTATAACATATAATTCAACATCTAGTAGTTCATGTTTTGATTTTATAGCCTTTATGAACATGTAATAAATAATAGAATTTGTATAGAAAAATCTAAATATTTATTAGATAGATTTATGTTCACCATGACTGGTTGATCCACCATGTCATCTGGAAATTCAACCTAAACTATGGTGATAAAATAAAATAAAATTTCTCCAGAGTCATTTAATTTTATTTTTATTGATTCCCCTACGATAAAATTTTCTTAGGATATTGATTATTAAATTTATGTTGTCACCATTGTTTAAATATTACACAATTGGTTATGATGGGTACATAACCCCATTATCAAAAATCTTATTTTTTTTATTTTATTTTACCATCCCCATGAGGATTTTATTTTACATGGATCAAAATTCCAATCATATAACATCAACCAGTTATATTTAAATTATTTTTCATGTTCTTTTTGTAACACCATTTACATGTGTCTAGGTACAATTTTTTAATTTCTATTTCATGATACAATTACATTAAAATATTTTATTGTATATTATTCTTCTTATTAATTGACCGTTTTGTCCATTTAGAATCTAGAAATTCATTTTTCACTTTAAAATTATCAAGAAAAATTTCATCAAACTGATCAAAATATTAGATGAAAAATAAATTTAGAGACTCGGTTTTAGTCCATATAATCATTATTCATTGTAATTTTCAATTTCAATCAAAATAAATGGAGGCATTCTTAGATAAACTGTTGATTTTCCAATCATTGTACCAAATTTTAATCCTCAATCAGTTTATATTCAAGGAATTTTCATTACATATTAACATGGTGATTTAAAGGAATGAATTTTTTATAAACTAATTTCATTAAATATTCTCATTAAATGGATTCAATTCCATCCATATCCATATATTCACGAATAAAATCCACCACTAATTAGCTTTTCCAAATTATGTGTTAAATATAATACAACCTATTTTTATCCATTGAAATTTATAACAATGAGCATTCCTTATATAATTATTTGATCTAACATTTGTTTTCTTGTGGGTATTTAGAAACATTGAATAGGAGTGTTTATTTCCTTATAAATTTATCCACCATATATGATCAATGAGGCTTAAATGTTATACCTTACAAAAACATTCCCACCCAGATATGAGATATGTAATCTATGATTTATATGATATTTATAACCCCATAAAATTTTTAAAAACATTTTTGAAATCCCTCTATTTCCTATCAATGTATTTATTCATTGAATTAGAACATCTTATTTCTCTATTTATCTTCCAAAAATAAAATAACCACATAAGTTTCACCAAATATATCCATTCATAATATTCATTTTCCTCACTCATAAAGTATTAATAAATATTCATTCATAATTTTTTATCACATAATTTTTCATTATATTAACTTCTAAAAAAACTATAATCTATTTTGGTAATACTAAGACACCCTAGCCCCACACTTTGGAATTTGGCTTTATAAATAAATAAAATTTAAAATATTTTTTTAATAATATTAATTTTAATAAATTATAAAAATAATTATTTTATTTTCTTGTGGAACTAATAACATAATAGAAGAAATGAAGTATAATGAAATTCATTTAAATGATATTTTATCCACCACCACTACAACGTAAAAATAATTATTGAGCCTTGTTCCCCTAGACTTATGGGTTGTGTAAGGGTTACCTCTAATAAAAGTTGAAAAGGTGGATTAGATAAAAAAATAAAAATATAAGGTCTTTAAAACATTCAAAACATGGGTTCAAAGTGGTGAGATTTTAAATAATTGTTTGGATTTTAAAATTACATGTTATCTTATCATGGAATAATCATCTATATAACATATGATATTTGATTTTATATTCCAAAATGATGAAATATTATAAAAATGTGACATATCATATTGTTTGTGTATATAAGTAAATATAGAATGCATGAACCAACATACGATATAAGAATTTATTAAATATAGAGGTCATAATAAATTAGCAGGACTTGTCACCAATGTAATATAAAAATATTACAAGATTCGTCAACAAGGTATGAAAAAAATATTACCTAAGATCATTACTATTGTTTTTCAGCTCATTAGATTGGATCATCTAAATAATATTCGAGACAAGGTCACTATGTGACCTAATAAATGCCTCGCCAGATGTTAGAGGATACAAAAAATTATCGAGGACCTATAATCATGATCAGTAGACAGTATCCATAAATGTTAATCAAAATAGTCAATGCCAGAATCAAGTAAAAAACAATATGACCAATTCATAGAACAAATATAACAAAAACATGTACATATGAAATATAGATCCAAAAGGGAATATCATTGTCAAAATATTAAAACTAGTAAAATATTCTACATAAAATATCATAATTGATAGAGTCTTAGTGGAAATATAAATTACAATAATCACCTTAATAAAAAATTACCACTCTATAAATATCATATGCAATAAAATAACTAAAAAGAAAATATATCATATCCTCCATTAAACCTTATATGAGTAACTATTTTTTAATCCTTATCACTGATTGCAATTTCCATTTCATTCCATGGATCCATCTATAATATTATTTGTATTTCATAAATGATACATGGAGATCAGCCAATATATATGGAACCCAATATCATGTATGTGGGTTGGGTGGGTCCCAATAAATAATAGGATATCCTCAGTCTCATCAACACACTGAGTGTTACTGAATATGTGGATGTGCATGAAAATATTGGGAGAGAGTTAATATTGTTGTGAATTAAAACTCACCCACCCATGAACATAACCCTTTCATGTACATATATGAATTTCATATGGCCGTATTTAATGAAGACACAAACACCGCGAAGGATCATTATGGAATTACCCACATTAGAACAAGCCCCAAATTCCTTAATTTGAAAAATTATATACCCTCAATTTCCGATAAGGTATACCTGAATCTATCTCATCTCAACATATATAATCCAATAGAGGTCTCACTACATCTACCAGACTTGCACATCATATTCCCACCTTTTCCATTAGATTCCCCACTACATGTCAATTAACTAAACCTAAACATATCATGGAAAATTATAATAAATCCAATAATATCATCCATGAAAAATAAAAAATTATCCAACACTCAATAATATTGAAAATGAAAACGAAAATAAAAAATGGCCAATAAAAGAGGGACTATAGTATCAAAAAATAAAATAAAACTTTTCCTGTGATCAAATAGATTGAAAAAGTTAATGTTTCATAATCACAAAAAATAATATAACCTAACTCTCATTCCCATATGATGTTTGACTCTAATTCCCTCAAAAAATATTACTTCAAATATACGGACAAAGCACCAATGATTCATTACCATATATCACATGTCCTTATAGTGGTTGGATCACACAACACATTATAATATCATTCTAACCATACAATGATTAATCATACCCTTCTTCCACACTATCATAATTAATATTCAATTCTGTTCCATGGAATTCGTTTTACCTCATGTAAGTCCTTGAAAAGTTACAAGTCATCTATATTTCATGCAGACCATTATCACCTATCAAGGGTTGACAAGTATCCCATTTATGGCCTCAGTAATCCTCACGCCCTATCTATAAAATAGTTTGGAAAATCACACATAGTGAAATTTTATATCCAAATTGATAATGTAACATAATGTATGTGATCAGAAAAAATGTACACAAACTGCTATATCTATACATTAATCCCAAAGTCCATCTTATACATCTCATATCACTTGTATATGTACTCCATAAATTGGTTCCTTACATGATTCATAGTACCTCTTATGATACATTACATGTCACAGTAAATTATACCAATAACTAAAAATAACACTCATATTTTAACATAAAATCATCCTATAAATAATAAATTTATTAATATAATATATTACATCTCAAAACTAGATCCATATCAAGGTTCAACATGTCAATTGGAATCTACTCATGAAATCAATCTCATCAATAAATCAAAATCCTAGGGACTGACTCCCACCGTGAACATTTAGGTCATTTAGTAGGAATTATTAAGTATTATATGATAAAATCACATATCAAACGTCTAGTATGAAGGAAAAACCTATATCCCAATGTTTTCTAAACTTTCCTATGGACATAAACCAAATGCAATCATACCCATTGTATTAAAACAATACTATCAACCAATCCCCCAAGGGATGGTTTCTCGTATGGATACAATGTTATCATACATCATCATATAATAATAGATTAAATACTAGTAAACCATAATAAAAATTTGATATATGACTATAAATTCAATTAAAAAATAAAGGATCACACATAGGGATAAAATGGAGAAAAACATGTCTCAAGACAATCCATCACTGCATTCACCTAAAACTGAATAAAAATTAATTTAAATTTTTTTGGGAAATTAGGGAATTTATAGGAAGCATACTCACACTAATAACTTAAAAAATACCCATATAAATTATTTTTATAAAATGTAGATTTTAAAAATTATATATAAAAAAACAAACCACCAATGTTTCTTTAAAAATTCCATCTAAAAAAATTCCTTTTATAAATCACATTTTCATAATTCAACCACGTTAACATGAAATTTAATTGTAACAATATTTACATTGAAAATTAATATTTAACCCAAATAACATTTTTATAAAAAAACTAATGATATATTTACTTTAAAAAAACAATAATTCCATCATACAATATATAATTTGGGACACAAGTACTCAACCCACCTAGGTGAAAGCAAAAACCCATTAGGAATGTTATATGATCTTAACTGATTGTTGGTAATACTCCCGGTTTTATTTTTTATAACTTTTTCATAAATGCATAATTAACAGTTGAATATTGGGTGGTTAAGAGATTTTCCAAATTTATGGGGAGATAAAAAACCAATCATTCCACATTCCATGAATAATAATAATGATAATAACAATATAAAATAAACCAAATAATTATGAAACTTAATAACATAAAGTCCACCAACATAATTAAGTGATCCATACTATATTTAAATTTTTTACTATCCTCCATAGAGCCTATGATAACTTATAATGAACGCAAATTATCTTAAATCAATAACCTATTTTTTATGATAAAATACACAATTAAAATAATGAATTCTAAACTCGTAAGGAAAATATATGATGTCAAAACAATGATCGGCAAGGGAAAAACTAATCACCTAGGAATACTGATCCAATTAAAAGTACTAAACCAAATTCATGAACATTAACTGATCACCAATATCATCTATTTTATTAAACCCCATTAAACCCCATTAAGAGTTATATAAAATACAACAATGTGAGACAAAATGATTCCAATCCAGTCAAACATAATTTATGAACTATACATGAAATTCTATTAGTTTTTATGTGATTCACCAAATTCATTGGTTAAATCCCACCTTCAAGGACTAAATTGATTTCACTACAATCAATGAAGATAGTTGATATCAGGAAGGATGATAATATAAGATTTTTGTTGCTTCAATTCCTTGAAATAAATATATCTAGAATCAAATTCTCCTCAAGGGTAGAATAAAATAGAACCAAAGTGGGGTGTGATAGAGGTAAAAGGAAACTAAAATAGAATCCATATACCCCCATTTTATTATAGGATAAATGAGGATTAACAATAAAAGTAGTGTTCTTCATCCCAAATAAAATGTGGACATAACTCTATCATGTACCATGTTTCTCAAAGAGGGTACATTGTACATCACTATGTTACCAAATAGATCCACACTAGCTTCTTGTTGGAATACCTAAGTCAACTACACCACTGGCCCTCTCACTGAGTATCCAGTTGATCAATATAACCCCACATTTCCCAATTTATTCAACTAATCACCTATGGACATTTTATTATAATTTTATCATCAATTTCTCTCCCTTGAAATAGAAAATTAAACATCATAAAAATTATTAGAAAACAGCTTCATAGATCCAAATATAAAAAATTAAAATTCATCAATCCATCAAAAAATATGGAAGATCAATCCACCTTCTAGTTTTTTTCCTTAAATTTTTTTCATGTTGTTACAAACACCCCACCATGAAACATATTATAATATAAAATCCCAAGATACCACATTATTATAGCAATGATATGTTTTCATAATGACCAATGTAAATTCTGAATGACCAAATTCATGAAACTAGTTTTTGGGAATCATAATACGCAGTTGAAAATTACATTTTACATTGTATTATAAAACTCACGATGGAGGATTCAATTAAAATTCTAGCTTGATAATCCCACATATTGGGGGGTTGTACAAACAAAAAATTATTTTTGAAAATAAAATTTAAAAAATTACAAAATTACATTAATAAATAAATAAAATATAATACCAAAACCGACATACCATTAACAGCATAAAAACATATTAATAACACTTCTCCTTTCATAAATCTAATGTGGAAAAAAATAAAGTATTGATGGGATGGGATTCTAATAAGGATAAATATGATAAAGACTACAAAATTATAAGATGAAGAATAATAAAATCATCTGCCCATATTCATGTGACATAAAATCTCACTCATTATATTACCTCACGAAACCCAACAAAAACATACATCTAAAAATTGTTATCTCATAATAGTACATTTAATTTACATATTTTATATCAAAAATCCCTATATACACTGAAAGTGTGTATGCAAGCTATGAGAAAACATCCCCTGTATGATATCCCAAAATTCACCATTTAAAACATTTTAATTAAAATCCAATTAAATATACTTTTATCAATATGTATAAAAATACCATTTTATTTCATTATTAAAGTAAATAGAAATAGTGAGAATATAAAATACCAGAAATGAATCAGTATCCCAATAAAATTGAATGAATTTGATGAATTAAAAATAATGAAAAGGTGTAATTTATAATTTGAATCAAAATAATAATAGTAGGTTAGTCCCTATATAAATAATGAAGGAAAAGATAGGCCCCCCTTTCAAGAATCGTGTCCTTGGAGGGAATTTTAAGGGGGGCACAATGTCTCTATGGTGTTGATTTATATAGGATAACCATTGATTGAGTCGGTGACCTAGGGAAATAATTATTAGTATTTTATTATATGTTGTTCTTAGTAAATATGATTTTATTTTAAATTTGGATTCATCATCTACTTAATATCTGTAAGTGAATATGTACTTAGAATATATGTCTCACATAAAGGCCATAGAAGTTCCCCACAATGATGAGAAACCATGGTTACACAAAAAAAAATTAATATTATTCTATGGAAGTATGATATTTTCTAATGGGACACATATAATCCATACTCTCATGGTTAGGACGATCATAGGAAACTAATACACCTTTTTTAGTTTCCATCACTTGTAATATACATGAAATGAGGTTAATAGAAATGAATAATTAAAAGGAAATGAATATTTTCAGTTTTCATTGTCTGTTCCAATTTATGGACGTTTTTATTGAAAAATATATATTATTTTTATCATTAATGTATATTTTAAATCATCCTTTTTAATGCATTGATGAAAACAATGATGGAATATTCCCTTGGAGAGGAAGGTTGTGTTGGGTGTGTCATGGGGTATATTGAATTAATCGATATTATGAGATTCGATTTATTTGTTTTCTCTCTTTGATGACATTCAATACCTCAACCCATTTGATGGAAATTTAACCCCCTAAATAAATTCTCAGACATGGTGTTTGATGGTTGAGGTCCTTTACTTAAAGTCATGTATAGGGAAATATAGCACATAGGTCGATAGAACTGGCTTCCAATCAACTTGATTTAACATATTTTGAGTAAATGATTATATTATGTTGTTATTTTTAATGGGAGGTTGTATTTCATTGTAATGTTAACTTTTCGATCGATGGATGTCATATATTTTTTATTGATTCTAACATTTTACTATATTAGGTTATTTGTAAATCCATTGAGAAATAGACATACTAGGTAATACAATTAGTGTATCACCAATCTTTTTTAAATTTGAATATAGAATTTACAAATATAGTAAAAAATAATATTTAATCTGGTTTGGTTGATATCCATAATTTAATCAATGTTATTCAAAAGAACAAGGGACTTGGATAATTACAATAAATATTTAGTCTCTGGTTTTGAGAAAATAATATTTATTAACATAATCATAGAATAATATATTGATATTTATTAATGAAATAGAAATTATTTGAAGATCAATAAATTTCATTAAGGGGATGAAAATTGAGTCTTATGGTCTTATTGGAAATAATAAAATTTATATTTATTTATTTATTCATAAATTAGTGTCACATGTAAAAATAATAAAAATATTATTATTATTATTATTATTATGGATGTGGTTAAGTAAAAATTATAAAATCCAAAGTGTTTACTATAAAATTTTCAACCATAAACATATTATAATAAACATATTAATATATCACATTAGTAAAACGATAATTATTGTGGACAATGGATTGAGTGACGCTATCTAGATAAATAGAAAGGTAGATCAAGAGATTTAGAGTTCTCTACTTCCATCCTCTCTCAACCCAATGAGAGGTCATCAATAGTTTTCCCACTCCCTATAAGAATTGAACAATGATCAACTATGAACTAAGAAGTCATCAGGATCAGTCATGCAAGAACCTAATGATTCTAAGATGTCAATTTGAGACTGCGCTGCACATTTGGTTCACCACTCTAAGGATTCTCAAAATTTGACCTTGTAGCATAATGATATTATGTTAATATATTGTTAGCCTAATGATAAATTAAAGTAGAATTACAAGTAGATGTTATTGTAAATATTCTCAAAAATTAATTATAATTTACATGTAATGAAAATTCAATTATGGCTCCATCATTTTTATCCATCCATGTAATCTATAGTATTACTTGGATATGAAATTTTGATCTTGTAAATAAATGATTACAAATGATTTATGTCTAATGGAAGAGTTGTACATTCTATCAAAGGATTCTTCTTCTATACTCAGATCGTACACGTGGTATCATAGAGCATCATATATTTAATTTCAAATTATACTGTATTAATTTATTCTACATGAATTTTTTATTTATTTAAATTATATTTTTTTAATATTCAACACCATAATGTTGCCCATATCTTCATTTTAATTAACATATCCAGTAAACAGTTATGGTTTAAAAATGAATAATCATCTGGATTTCAAAATGGTTTTTCCTAAACAAAACTATAGTACCTTTTTTGTGATTCACATATACACACCCTATAGTTTATTTGATAAGTTATATACCATTATACCAGGTCGAAAAATAAGATATAGGATCGGACTAAAATGAATTTATGTGTACATATGGATCGGATGATAGACGATATGTAAAACTATAAACTGTGTAACCATTTTTCATACAATGTAGTCTCTATCTTCTAAAAAAAGAAAATGGGGTGTCCTAGTGAACCATGTATTGTATACATGACATAGGGATGAACATTTTGTGAATATATGAGGTTACATTCCAATTTTATTGTATTAAACGCCATGAACCTTAGGGTTTTACACGGAAGGGAACATACTCGACCCATGGAATGTATTTTGGGAACACTAAAAAGACAATTACACATTTTTTTACTTTTTTACATGCTGGGTAGATTTTAACTAGAAGTGTTACAAAATTATGGACAAAGAATAATTAAATTTATAATAAACCCAATGAATTATATGTTCCATAGTTCATTCACTCTATTCTATAGTTCATCCCATAGGATTAATAATTATATATCAAATTAATTTATGTGTTATTGTTTTTAAAGATAACATGAGCTTACCTCCGAAAACTAATGTTTACTAAATTAATTTAAATGATGAATTTTTTTTAAAATTTAAACTGTTGTGAGTTAAGGATGGTTGGATAGAATAATAATAAATTGAAATAATTTGATTAATCCATGGAACACTATTTTAATAAATTAACGAATAAACTTAATTAATAAATGTAAAACAAATGAATGATTTTTTATTGTGCATGAATAATCATGAGAATCAACAATACCTTTTATGTTATTTGGTTCATTTAATATATTATTCTTATATTAAAATTTATGGAATCTGTGTCATTCCAACAACCATATTGTGTAAGGGAATCTATGCAAAATTACTCTATATGAAAACCCCCTTTATCCAATCCATTTTATCCCCTCACATTCATGTGATTAAAAAACATTGTAAGGATGGAGATCCTAGATGAGAGGAGGTTGAATTATTTAAGGAGTTAATGTAAATAAAATCAATGAGATATAAAAGTTCCAAGGTGTAATGTTGTAACATTCACCAATTATTGGTTTCATGTGGGTTATCCCCTAGGGTTTTGTGTAAGAATATCATCCACAATATAAGCATACCACTAGATAATATCATGTTCATGACAGATATAGTATGTTTCATGTAGTTTAACAATTATTTAATTATTATTGTGGATTATATTCTGTCACCGAATAAAAAAATTAAAAATTTATAATGATGGAATAAAATATAATTAGATTATGAATAAATTTTTTTGGACAAGGTTAATTGCGTATATAAAATCCATAGGATATTAAAATGTCATGTAAAAGGATAAAATGGGTTTATATATAAGGAATGAAATATCTCAACTAAAATATTAATCTGGTATATCCATCCACTACTTTAGTTAAAAAAAGACCTCGTTGTTCAAAGTACTTGACCAACCCAAGTTAGGGTGCTTTCAAATATCATAGAACTTTTGAGTAGATGTTTTGGGTTCACCAAGATTTTTTAACATGAATTGATGTCTTACCAAGTAGGACATGGTGTATCTAAGAGGAAATGGTTGTGGAAAAATTAACATATGATTTCAGGATTGGGAAGTCCACTCAACAGATCAAGGAACTATGAGTTAATATATTTAGAAAGTTGTTCCAACCTAAAACCTTCTACATAACTAGTCAAGACCATGTCTAGGTTATGAAAAATGGAATATGGATCCATTCATATTTAATGACAAATTTAAAATATTCCCCAAAACTAATTATGAAGGACATTGGTTTTAAAAGGATAGGTAGATTAAAGGAATTTAATTAAATTTAAAATTGAAAATATATTTCTATAAAAAAAATACTAATGTTATTCTTCTAATTTGTATAAATGTAAAATCAAATGACTTTGAAAATGTAATTTTGATCCATAGTTGAGATGTATAACCTTATTATGAGAGTTAATTTATAGGAATGGTAAATGTGGTTTCTTTTTATCATATCCCACGAATGGAAATCTTACATAATGGAAACCTTAGTTACTGAGTTCAATTCTAATGAAATTAATGAGGTGGAATTATCCGAATAATTAAAAAAATGTGTATGAATATATGGATGACAAATGTATCATTTCATCATCTAATTATAATGATCTTCTAATGAAATATGGGTATATTAATCATCATGGAATAAGTTTTTAGCTTAGTGATCTCTGTCAAGAGAATGTGATATCATAGAGATATTGTATCTCCAATTGACTATTAAAATGCATACATGGAGGGTTGGAGGATTATCGCAAACTTGTGGTCAATTAGATTGGACATATTGATCACCTGGATATCTTTGGTTATATGATCCTTAATGTTCTATCCACTTATCTGATTTTGTCCCAATCACCCAAAACATCACCATTTTTATTCTGAAATATAATTTAACCTAAAGTGACAATGTATGTAGAATACATATTAAACATTTCATTCATGCTGATAAACACCTGGGTAATGTCAAACAAATTTTACATATTATGAATAAGAAAAATATGAATAAAGAAATGGGGATAATAAATCATTCATAGTCTACATATTTGTAACATTGTACTCCTATGAAGAAGATGATATAGATTCATGTAGTGTAACGAGATGTTAAATGTTTTTCATGTGGTATGTAGGGACATTAGAAGTAAAATTATACAAGTAAAATAATAAATAGTAGTCTTGCGGTCAATTCGCGGTTGATTTTATTTTTTTCATATCTATAATATGGGTACTTGATATTTTATTTGGTTGTTATATTTTATATCCAAATCTAGGAAATATGTGGATTTTAGGTAATTACTAGAGATTAGGGGGATCTAAATGATTCTATTGGAGTGAGGATGGATACCTAAGTGATTAGTGACTAAAATCTCACATTTCTGACTTGGTGGATACAATTTTTAATGAACATTTATTATTTTTCTTGTTTTATCAGGTTCATTATTTTTATATCTACATTACTATTAAAGGAATTTTTTAACATTTTGAATTAATTGTTTCGATTTTTATAAAGATGAAACATATATTGTGGAAAGGAAAAATTTTAAAATTGTATTTATATATTAAATTATGCAAAATAAATATTGGAAATATATAATGAAATAAACATACATGGCTCATATAACATTCAATTGTGATATCAAAATATTTTCTTATAAATGTTTCCTTTTTAAAAATTCTCATTAAAACCATTTAAATAATATATTTTGAGATTAATCCACTTGAAACATATCATTAATTATTATAAGGTAATATTAAAAAACATCCATTTAGTGTTAATGGTGAAGGGGACATATATATTCAATATTTGGTACACACCGAGGTGTGTAGAACTTTTCCAGTGGATGTTTGAGGAGGATTCTCATACTTAACTACTTTTACTAATTATATGAGATGTCAATTTTATATTTATATGATGAGGAAAAAATTTGAATCCTTTTAAAAATTATAATAGTTCAAGAATGATGTTTAGAATCAATTTTTAAAAAATACAAATAAACAACGATCAGATATTGGTTGTGAATATATTTACAAATAATTTATCTGAATTTAATGGGAGTATAGTGTTTTATCTTAACTCACTTAATCATATGTTCCATATTTGAATTGTGTCCGTTTAATTGAAATCATTACTTGTTTGAAATGGTATGGTGGATTTCGATGCATGAAATCCACCCACTAATGATTTGTGGATACTAATTATGTTTGAAGTTCTAAATAATATACTAAGTACAAAATAAAATAGGAATAGTATTTAATTAATATTAAAGAGTAGAAATAATCTTGATTTGTCATAGGGTTTTTAGTGTGGTGTCATGGTATTTGTTTGTGAAAAATTAGGTAACTAATTAGAGCCTCATGGAATGAATTTTATCATTAAAGGAAACCCCAAGGAATCATGGGTATTATTTCTATACAACCCCTTGGAAGTGAAATAGATTTTCATAAGATATAAATTTTTAGAAGTATATCCTCCTCGTGGATGATGGTGGAAAAAATATTCTCTTCAATGAAGTTGATTTTCATGAAACACTAGTATTAGTATAGGAATCAATTTCATATGTCCCCATAAATGAATATGTTCTCAAAATACTATGGTTGTGTGGGAGGAATAGAGATATAATAAAATGAAAGAGATATTGTTTTCTCATCACATATTATTTTGAATTAGTATTGGTTGAGAATAATTATCATCTACCTTAATAGGATAGTATGGATCTAACGAACAGCAATATGGAAAGAAAAAATAATTTCTGAGATAGATTCTAGGAATCAAAACCATGTTTGGGATTTGATTGATCTACTATTTGATGTAAAACCCATTTAATAAAAATTGGTACTCAATAGATAACTAGATAAGGATTTTACTTTAAATACTTATAATTCATGAATAGAGTATAACGGGTTTAGAAAACATCATGTAATTTACTATTGTCAAACATATTCTCTAGATTCCATGTTTAATTTCATTGAAATGTTACTCTCCAAAAAATCTTAATGTAACTATGAAATTTAAAAATGGAATTAAAAATATAATTATTTAAAGAGAACCTTCAATACAATGTCCATATGACATAATGAGAATTGTTTTTGACTCTATGAAATAGAAAAATGGTATTAATGTTTAAAAGTTCCATTTATGGATTAAAGATAGCATGAATGTCATTGAACATTTTGATTTGATAAATCCATATAATAGTTTTGTTTCATTTAAAATGAATAAGAGACTTATGTTTAAACGTAGTTTAATAGGAGTATGGTTCTTTTTAAAGTAGTATATATTGATGAAATATTACTAATTCCTCATAATAAACAATATTTAAAAATTGGTTAAGGAATGTTTGAGGAAGTGATTCTCCATGAAGGGATCAAGAGAAGTTTCCAAAATTCAAGGGATCCTGATCATGTGTGATAAATCTAAAAATATTATTGAACTAAGTTCAGGTGTATATATAGATAAGATATAATAGTGGTTATATATGGAATTATCCATGACGGTATTGGTTCTAGTATCACATGGTATACATCATTATATGAAAATTTGTCCTCCAACATATGATAAAAGAGAGATAATGAGTAATATTTAATATTCTTATGCAACATGATCTATCATGTTTTTCATATTATGTTCATGGTTTGATAATGAATGTGATTTTTTCATAGTGTGAAGATATTAAGAATATCTATGTGAATAGTATTGTACTTCTGTAAAGTCCATATATATGTACTAGAGGAATTCTATGAAAATATGGATAATCTATGGAGTATATGAAGAACTGATCCTCAGGGGTTACATTGATGCTAGTTTTCAAATAGGTAAAAATGATCTGAATACACATGCTAGATATGATTTTTATCTCAATGAAGTATCTATGAGATGGAAGAGTTCAAATTAGACTATTAACGGTGATTCTATATTACATTTTTATTTTATTATAGATTCAAATGTTTCCAAAAAAGTAGTTTAGATTCAAAAAAATTATAAGATCATTATTTGGTTCCTAACGGTAAATATCCTCTCATATTTTACTTTTATTACCCTATATTTGTGGATCTATCCAAAGAGTCGCGGTTATACAAAGGGTAAATAAAATACATATGAAGAATAATAAAATTAGGTATTTCTTCAATGTTGTTATAATATCCCACCACTTCTAATTCTCCTTAATGATGGAGTGGTTTTACATGAAAAATGTGACATCCCCAAGACAACAATGGAAAAAAATAAATGTCATGGGGTACAAATAATGTTATGGGAATTTTTTTACCATTTTAGATAAACCACTATATAAATAGATATAGTAATAATAAAATCCTATATATGATTCATGAATAAAAAATTATAATGTATGGTAAAAACTATCATAATTATAATTCCATAGTAATAGTAGAAAAAAGTCTCATTAAATATAAAAGGATAATATAAATATGATCCCATAGACAATAAGGTAGAATCATGTTATATAACTCACAACAACCCCCAAAATCAATCCCCATGTGCCTTGACCACGTTATCAAGATGCATCACTAATTAAATGATATAACTTTCCCATATCTATTTCTCGATATATAAAATTCAAAAATTGATCCATAGTTACCAAAGAGGGTGAGCATAAGCTATGTATGATTTCCCCCAAATACTTATGAATGCATTCCAATCAGACAAGAACTAGTTTGTAAATTTGATTTAAAACAATTAATAATATGTTAAAATAAATAAATATGTTAACCCTATGAATGATCCATGTTCATAAATTAATATATTCATTATAGAATTTGTCATCATTTTTCATTCTCTTTCCATGTTTCCAAACTCACAAATGCTTGAAAAGTGATAGTTTCAAAATAATAATATATCTCTCATCCATCAAATAAGTCTTCATAAGGTGTCCATTATACTTTTACCCAAATGGAACATTCCACATATTCCTGGTCACATCCTTTTATCATAATGGTATGTGCATCTTATTCTAGGAAACATCGAAAGAAATGGACTCATGCAAATGATATTTTCCAAATTCCTCTTCAAAAAATTTTGTGATACAATATTATTTCCTAATAAAAATTAATCAAACACTTTGTATTCATAAAAATAATATCCAAAAATTATAATACAACAATTTGAATGTTATAAACAAAGTGGTTTCTCAAATTCATCCAAATTACCAAAATTTTCAATGTCAAAACCAAAAGGGATTTCCATCCAGAATCACATGAGGATTTCACAACATATTCTAGAAAATCATTTATGAAAAACTATACCTTCATGTAACATGTGAAATTGAAGATGATATAGAATCCACCTACCTATCAATGGATGGAAAAATAATTAATTTCAATTAGATGTTCTAGATTCAATCACACCACACAATCTCTTTAATTCATACAATAATATCTCATAATGAATCCCATCCGAGAATATATATCTAACCATATTGGACTAGATATATGGTTCAATGAGAGAGATGAATAATAGAATAATATGAAAGTTGAATAATTATTAGTTATTAATGATTTTGGGTCACCAATTAACATTAATTCACAAAAAATTCACTCCGAGATCAAAGGGAATCATACCTCAAGAATAGGGAGGGATTTGAGTTTGAGTACCTCAAGTATTATGTGACTAATAGGGTTTCATGAAATAATTGAATTTAAAACCACATTGTTTTCTTTCAACCTATATGTCACACAGTTTGGTAACCTAATTTGGAAAACAATTTTCACACCATGGGGTGCTACTACCTCAAGGCAACTCCTCACAATGTAGGTTGTCATGATAGGATTGCATGGTTGGAAAAACCATGCACCAATAGTGTATTTCCCCTATGATAACCATCACATTTTTTCCATGGGAACTCGCATTGTTTAAAAAACTATACTCCAATTGTTCATCTTCTTAGTGTTTCACAAAAAACGGTTCACAAGTTTTTGGAAGTGGTTATTGGTTTCAACTAACATTCCACTCACCATGAACCTCCATAAAAATTACAAAGTTAACATAACCTCCCAAATCCTCCAGAAACATAACCCAATAATTATAGAATATAAAAATATATAATAAATTATAATGTCACCAAAAATTGGGTGTTTAAAATTCTCCCCACCATTGGTTTTCCATCCCTATAAAGTAGAATAATTGAGTTTTCCTAGAAAATCATATTTCACTACTTTATTATCTCATTATCAAGATCCAACGTCTCTTCATAAATCTAACCATGTTTCCACAAAACCACTTTAAAATAATTAGTTCCCTATTAAATAACTTTTATTTCCTATATAAAATTAATGTATAATATGAATCAATGTAGCATCTATAAGAAGATCAATATGATCCCATAAAATGAGAGGATCAGGATTAGGCTGGTATTTTATTAATTGATATACATGGAATAAATTTTGTAATGAATTGAAAATTGGTTGTAACAAAAAGAATGAAATTATAGATCACTCAAATTTTCAAGTATCTCAAAAGGGATAATTTACAAAGGAGTCAAATTTCATATATTACGAAAATTTCAATCACCATGTTTTAATAAGATTCACAAGACAACATGATCAATTACTATAAATAATGATAATCAGGGATGGTGATATTAAAATGATTTCTAATGGATCTGAGCCATCAAAATTTTCTTTTTGATCATCCAACCCTTCTCTATTGTCTTATTCCCACGGTTATGTTTGATAAGTGAATTATCGACTTTTTCTCACCAACAATGTGGTGAAAAACAAGGATGACCAAAAAATACTTCAAAAGCATCCATATATATCAATTTTTTATGGATTTTACTTTACGACAACTCCATTAATAGTATATTCTCTTCCCATGAGCCTCTAGAATCCATCACATAATCCATAAGAATGTATTCCAACATTTTTATCATCCATTAATATTTTCCATCCATTTGAGGATTATAAAATACATTCATGGCCAATTATGTTCAAAGGTATTTTTATAGTGATTTGAAAAAAGAGGATAGAAATATGGGGTATCAATCACATACAATTGAAGCTAATATAATTTGAATCTTTTAAAATTTATGGGTGTAGAGTCTGGCTATATCTTCAACAAAATTGGATTCATGAATACAAAAAAATAAAAATAACTTTGTGGGCTGATATATAATAAACCATATGGAATTATGTTTTGATAACCATTCATGAGGACCTATAATAATACCTATAGCTATTCTCCATCATTTACACATTGTTATAAGTATACAATGTAATTTAACAGCTGTAAATTGGTTCTCTTCCTTGACATATTGTTAGTTAAGGCATCTTGATAAAAAATTCACCACTTTTCTCATCATTTAAGTGAAATAAATTGTTATATCAATGTCTTATACATTTTTCATATTCTAGGATGAAAATACAGTTAAAAATGGGTGAAATTTAGAAGTTGTTTTTAATAACTTAGTGGATCCAATATTTTATTCCTAAATAGTTGAAATGATCTCCAATATATCTTCAAACCCTAAATGGTACTTTAACAATGAGTTGTTACCTTTTGGATAGACATTTTTTTATCATATTTCTGAAAATATCCTACATGGGAATCAAAATCCTAGAAAAATGATACTATAAAGAAAACCACAATGTCACTGTTCTCTCTATAATCCATCTAAATATAATCCATAATAGACATTAGCTTCTATAGATCTGAATTTTCCTTAACTAGATGATTATATGAATTTTACATATGGAATTAGCCTCTTATTTCCATTCACTTGATGTATATTTAAATTCAAATTTGAACATTTTAAGATATAAAATCCATATTAATTCCCATATATTCAAAACCATTTTAGGGAAATTTTGTTTCAAACAATTATAATCCATAAATTTTGTAAAGTTGTGACTAACAATTTATTGATGTCATGAAATTGATCAACCAAAATAAATGATAATACCTAATCAAGTGTTGGGTGTTTGTATCTCATGTTCCCATAGTATCATTCATCCATAATAAAGGGCATGAACAACCTTCATAAAAAACATTAAAAATATCACATCACATCACCATAGATTTTATACCCCTATCCTGATTCCAGAAATATTGAGATATATGATTATGTGAGGTGAAACGTATACTCCTTGTATGATATTAGGAACACATCATTCCTTTGGAAAGGGACACCATTAATTTTAAATTCCATCGTCAGCAATTAATGATGTGAAAAAAATCCAAAACACAGTGTCTTTAATATCCCATTAAACCAGGGAATACAAATATATCAATGAAATTCTTTAGCAGTTTCTATTAAAGAAAGACCCCATAAATTTAAGTATATATAGAAATTATTTTCATGAAAATGACATGACCAAAGAAATATAACACTTTTATCAAGAAAATATTTTTGGTGGCTTTTTATAAATGTTATTCTCTCACAATATGATAAACAATATATCCAATTATTTCTCATGATCCACATTAGTCCCTGAATAAACCATAATATCATCAAAAAACCCCTACTATAATGGAATACTCATACTAATAATATATCTAATAAATTATTTATAAGAAAACAGATGGTACATTCGTAAGGCCAATGGGTATAACCATGTACTAATAATGGGCATAACATATTTTAATACATACCTTTAGAATATCCTCCATCCAAATTCATAGTTACTGATACCCTGAAGGTAATTCAATTTTAGGAAACCACATGGCTTTCCTCAATTGATCAAATAGTTCATCGATTCTTTGAAGAGAACAATGATTTATTATCATAAAATTGATAATAATACAAGAGTATAAACAAATCCTAATAGATCCATTCACCTTATTTTAATAAATAACTAGTGACGTCCACACATATGATCTCTATCGAATGATCCCTTTATTTTAATCTCTTCAAAATGAAATTTTAACTCCCTCGTTTCTGTTGATTTCATCCTATATGATGGATGTAAAAAAGGCATGTTCCATTTTTTGAGAACAATTGTAAACTCCGGTTTTCTTTTAGGGGAAACAAATTAAATTATCTTCAAAGCATAATGGTATTGGTCAACAATAGATAATGAATATCTCTTTATGATCTTATATTTAGATTCAAAAGAAATCTATTCCAAATGATAATAGATTGATCCGACCACTAGTGAAAAAAATCATGTTCTACATTCCATTACATCTTAATACCCTCTAATGAGATGCATGATTCCATCAAGAAATATGAAATTAAAAATTCAGGGATAATAGTCAATGTGGTTGTTGAATGATGTCAACAAATCAATACCCAAAATCAACTCATTTAAATATATCTCAATAATCATGAAATCAAAAAGCAATTATTCCCCATCAATTGTTATTAAACAAGACATACACATAAATCCGTAACACACACATTTTATTAGAGGAATTTAATCTTCAAAAAAAGGGAATTATCTAAACTATAAATCTTGGATGATTAACATCATGATTATAAATAAGTGAATGGGATTCACCCAGTTTAAATAAAGAATTCATATGGGTTGAATTCAAAAGGATATTATCTCTCATGATTGAAGGACATGCCAGATCATATGTGATCACAATATTATCATTATAAAATTACATACTCAATAGGATTTTATATTTGTTACTATTTTTATATGTTATTGGCCAAGGTGTCATGGTGTTCCTAGAATCACCTTGGCTCAATTACTTTGAATGATGAGAGTTATTCTACTGATCTCATCCTATGGAAGCATAATTGTTTTTGAGAAACATTAGATGTTTAGTTATCATTATAGGATCTATAAATTTAGAAATAATGCTTAATATGTCCTATTAGATTATAATTTTGACAATAACATAGTGGTTTAATACAATCTCTCTATATATTCTCAAATGGACAACATTGAAAACATCCCATATTTCTTTTTGATCATGTAGGGATGTATACTAATCTAATAGATTTATTGTAATGTGTATTTTCACATTATAATTAGGTTTCTATCTTCAAATTATTCCATGCATTGGAAAACCCACATACTTGTGATAGAATAAAAATGATCCCACCAATCATAATTTTTGAGTATCCCATACCTCCATCATATCCCCATAGAATAGTTTTTTATAGTATGTAATTCGAGGAATAGAAATAATTGTTAAAATATTCTTCCATAACTTATAATAAAATATTTTTTCATTCAAGGATGAACTAGGAAAAATTATAAGAAAATTGTTGTATAAATTAATAACTTTAGCTGCATACACTTTTACCAAGAGATTATCTTGCATAAAACTAAATGTGGCCATTATTCTGGACATTTTAAATGTCTGAGGAAACAATGATTTGTTGTTATTTTATTCAAAAACCATCCCACATTATTGAAAGGTAAACTTTTTCTTAAACAATTAAATACCACCGTTGGTGTGTTATACCTTCCAGCACATATTTTCCCCAAATCACATTCAATTATGACTCTCTCTCCGAGAATAATAAAATCAAATTATACTATTCCACCATACATTTACTTTTCATTGTTTGTAATCCTCTAGAATTGAGGGAGGTTTATACAGTGGAACCTAACTGAATGGTTCAATTGTTGAGGATCATCATTCTGATTATCCCTATCAATGGTCTGAAAATCTAGGACAATTATTTATAGTAATTATTAGTTAACATGTTTTATAGGTGAGACCACATATTCGGAAATCACAATTATTTGATTTCTAAAATTCCTAAATAGTTCTATTTATATAATTGGAAAAACTAAATTTAGTCATCACCCATTATCAAACTAAAGGAATGGAAGTTTAAAATTACCATAAATACTATTACAACATCCCTATCCAATATATAACCATTTGAAATGAATTTAATAATTTCTTCCATTAGAAGTTCATTACATAATATAAAATTTAGTCATAGTTGGATGTATTTTCTACCCATGCATAATGTGATATCCTCATCAACTGAACTTGTGATGATGTTATGATGACTTGAATAGAGGTCAATAAAAAAATTTATACCTAGTCATACAAGTAACATGAATTTCAACATAAACTAGTTATCTATGTATTTTTATGCAACACATTTTAATTTTGGACATTAAAATATTTTTGCTACCAACTAGGCTCGAAGACTAAAAATGATTTTTTGAATTTTTGACACAAGAAAAGAACAAATCTAATACGATTTGTATCATTTCAATCCTTATCATTGTCATGGGAAGATGAAGTATGTTTTATTGATCTTATTTGACATCTATAAGACACCAATGTTTAGAAAAACATTTCATGGGCTTAAAATAACATTTGATGATGATTTGTCTTATTTTAGATCAAACACATGAGAAACAAAAATTATAAAAATCCAATACCCTGTATAATTCTTGGATAAAAAATACAACCAAAGGTAAAACCAACTATAATAACTATATCAGATTACTGATGTAAATATTTGAAATCAAATAGAAAAGGCTGAAATATAACAAAAAATAGATAATACGGTTGTATCAAGACCAAAAACACCTAACTATATTTCGACTCTAACTCCACATTATCCCATTGAGTTGTCAAGAAGAATCATAATAAAAATGAGATACCATTAAATTTCATATGTCCTGATATATGAAATATATAAATTATAGAAAATTCCATAGAAGGGTTTGATTATAAACTCAGTTGGATTCCCGCAAAGACATCAAACGAAAAACCATAAGGACAAGAACTGGTTATCATAGTAGATATTAAACAAAATAAAATCATTTAAAATATTTTAAATCAAAATAGTAAGTATGATCATGTGAGAACAATACAAAATCATCTAAATAATTTCTTATTTATTTGACCTATGAATTCCATTTTACCACACGTACACACATGCACACATGCATTCAGAGTGAAAGATCCATACTCATGAGTTCTCCCTGGACCATCCAGCAAGTCATCACTATGTGGAATATCTCTTTTCCCACAATGTAACATTCCCTATATTCTCATTTATGTCCTTATACCACAACGGTACACTCCACATATTTAGAGACCTGTCAAAATAAATTAACTAAAAAATGATATCTTTCAAATCCCATGTGAACCCATTTCAGAATAAAATATTCTTTCTTGAAAACATTTTATTAACTAGTTTGTATTCATCAAACCATCACATAATTTTAAAACCATCATTTAAAAATTATAATGAATATGGTTTTCAACATCCAACCAAAATCCCATAATTTACAATGTCATAACAAAACAATATTTACATCAAGAATCATAAAAGGATTTGACAATAATTTACTAAAAATTAGTACATCAAAACTAAGCATTCATGTTGTAAATCAAATCGAGGATGAGAGATAAGCTCGCTACCTCTCAAAAGATGGTGAAAATGAGGAACAAAATATATATCATCTAGATCCAATCCCACCAAGACTTCTTTTAAATAGATTCGATCAAATATCATTAGTATTCCCATTAGATAACATATATATATCAATAAAATACTAGATCAACAGTATCATGGGAGAGGAGAAAAATATATCTAAGAACAATGGGGAAGAAAGAAAACATACTGGTGGTTTTGGACCTACAACGCACTTTTAGTCACTAAAATGAACTCTCAATTTTATGGGAATTGGATCTCAATCCTAAGAAGGGAGTGGATTTTGAGTCTCTAGAGTATTAGTAGACTAATGAATGATTGTAGACATAATTCAGATTAAAACCCCAATTTTTAGTGTTCTGATTGTATGTCACATGGTTAGGTCACACGGTTTGGCAAAACCATGTCGTGAAAATCTCATAAGGATACACAGTGCGTGGTTTTCATTCACAATTTGAATAAATAAGAACCAACAGTGCCTTAACCATATGTTACATATTGAACTATTTCCCATTGGAATTTAGATGATTTCTCCAAATGGTGTTCCAAACATGCACCTTTGTAGTTACTACCAAAACATGTTTCATATTTTCCTAGAGGGGGTGTATGGTTTCCTCAAAATTTCCCCTAACCATTCTTCTGTATAAACACATACAAAAAAATTCAATACCTTTTCAAACCACAAGAAAATAATCCATTAATTATTTACACTCAAAATACAAACAATGTTGTAAAATTTCATCAAACATGGGTAATAATAGAGCTGATGATTGTCGATAAGATTATATATTGAGGAAATTGTGGTTGACCCCATAAAAAATAATTTCTTTGAGTTAAAACATTGATATCTTGTGATATCTAGTGGACTAGAATCTTCTATCAACTGAATCTAGTTCAAGTGGGAGTATGATGAAGTTGGATTATCAATCCAACTTTTTTAGTACTTGATTACATGTTTTTCCTATAAAGTAATTTTTCATATAACACCTTTATTTTTATAATATATAATAATTTTATGTGGTAATTACCATAGATGTTATTTAACTCATAAATATCATAGAATTTCCACACTATGATGAAAAATTGTATGTTTCATGACTTTATTCTTGAACCATCTTTAGCATCCCAAATATATATTGTTTATGGGACACAAAAAATGTAGTATATCATTTGTATGAGGACCAAAAGGCTTTGAGACACCTTCTCATGGTTTTATCCCTTGGAAAAATGTATATTAGGAGATTATGACCACAAACATGTTTACTATAAATCAATATTTTCATGTGTAATTGGATATTCCTATCTATAGCCAGGTATATTGATCATTGGAATATTTTATTATTAGTAATTGATATCATGACTAGAATTCTTTGATGTATCAATGAACCCCATGAAAAATATACTTTTAGTTAATTTGGATACATTTGATTTTTTATGAGCGATAATACATTAATAGATAATTTGAGAACGAATTTTTCCCTTTTTCTCATGAGGAAATCTTGTATATATGGATATTTGATATAAATATAACTATCTGAATAAATCCATGGCCATGCTTTTTGATGGGTGAGTACATTTTCATAAATTCATAGAAAGATACATCTTGTATATTGGTTGATAGAATAGGCACGCAACTTAATTGATTTGAGATGTTGTGATAAAGAGATTACATTAAACAGTAAATGATCTTGGGAGGTTGGATTCCACTGATACATTAACATATTTCTCTATGGATTAAATGGTATCTTCCTAAATGCTAACCAAGGAATTTGGGTGGTTATTTAGAATTCCTTTGAGAAGGAGGCCTATAGGGTAACAGACATTGTTTATCGACAATCTCTGTTAAATTCTATAAATGAATATAAATTGATAGAAAAAATAACATTTATTTGGGTTTGGTTGATTTCTAAAATTTAAAAATAATTTATTTTAAAGAATATTTGTGTCATATAATAATAATAAATACTTTTTTTCACGTTTTTAAAATAAAATGTTTATAATTTTAATCAAAGAATGATGCAATGACATTTATTTGTTAATTAGTCATTATTCTTGGGTCATTAAATGGAAATTAGTGAATGTAGAAGGAGTGTAATGGTTCGTTAACAAATAATATTAATGAAATTTAATTATATATTATTAATGGATTTTCTCATGTCTATTGATTAATAATGATATTAATAATAATATTATAATTTTTGAACATGGGGATAACTAATTTTTATTTAAAAAAAATCTTTTGTGTGAATTTTTCTAAACTTAAACCTTCCATAATATATATGTATATATATATATTCAATTTATATGAATATTTATAGAAATAAAAAAATTTATTATGAGATTATCTCACTCCCTAGAGGGAGATCATGGAATCTAGAGTTCTCTCATACTTTCCTCTCAAAGTCAAAAAAAAATATCATCAAGAATTTTTCATCCTTGGAGGAGAATTAAACTGCGATAAATAACAAATAACAATGGTGATAATGATCATCCTTGTTATAACCTTATGTTTCTAGGACACTAATTATATATTTTATTTCACATGTGGTTAAAAGATAAATTAATTATGCCCTTGGATTACGTAACGAGACCATAGTACATCAAGATCATATAAAATCTATCATCAATGAACATAAAATTAAATGTTTATATACTTCATTATGTTAACATAAATTAATTAAAAAGTAATTTTGTATATCCTTTTCTTATATTTCTAATGTTTTAAAATAGTTAATTAATTCATTATTTCTATTGGGCATGTTATTTTCATTTTTTATGTATTTATTATAAAATATTTGGGACTAAAATATTATATTTCATTCCATAAAAGGATGATTATGATGATCCTAGATCCTAAAACAATGTCCCATAAATGTTTTCAAAATGTGAGTCTCATGTCCACATGGTGGTATTCATACTAAATTTAAAATGTATCATTATCCAACTTTATATAGAAAATGGAAAATTTATGACCCCAAGTCTCTAACTATGAATGTGTGTTCATTCGAATAATGTTTTATAAAATTAAATAAAATTTAAAATAAATTAAATGCTATGAAAAATCCCCCCCATTGTATTAGTACTAATAAATAATTCAATAAAATAAATTAAATGAAAAATTTGAATTTTAGAAAAAGGTATTTTTTCATTTAATGAATAGAAGAATTAAGACTATTTGAATGTATAAACACCACATTATATTAAAAATACATTATTGAAAACACCATAAATATTATTAATAAATATTAATAATTTATTTTATAATGAAAATTCAATTCAGTTTATTGTACACATTTTCATGAATGATTAAAAAACAATTAGTGGTCATCATTTATTGAAAATTATACACATGTTAGGAAATCAAGATACTATATAAATTGAAAACCAAAAGAATAGTAATATAACCAAAACCAGTGGTCATAAATAATTAGAATATGGTATATATTATTTATGATAACCATCTAAAAATATAAAATCATTCAAGGATCCAAAATTACTAGTTTTTAAAAGATCCACCTACCCTAAACCAATGAATACAATGAAAATTAGTTTTATAGTAAATGAGGGGAGAAGTGGTTCATATATTAATACCTAACTCTACGAAACCCTATCAAAATTTATAAAATTAAGCACCCTAGACCACAATGATCATTGTTTTATAAAATAATTGAATGAGATGTAAGAATAAGAATTAATATTATAGAGGAATAGTCTTGGAAGAAAATAATTGAATATATCCTACACAATAATGGGTATTTGATAAATAAATTCAAGAGGATGAGGTGTGATCCATGGGGTCAGAATAAGGAAATCTTGTAGAGTTTTATGGGTAAATGAGGGATATCTCATATATGTTGAATTTTATAAACACAAAAAATGAGAGTTTATTAAATTTTATATTATTTTTATGCATGGAAATCCAGGAAATGAACAGGTCATGTGGATTCCACTATAATTAAAATTTTATACTACATAGTGAAACTGGAGGGTCTGAGAATCATAAACCAAAACTATTCAGTTTGAAAAATTACATAAAATTTCAAAAAAATCCCCAAATTCACAAATAAATTAAAAACTAATTAAAATAATAATAAATAAAAAATGTGACATTTTGGTTGTCATACATCTCCCTAAAATATAGTTGTATTCCACTCTAATTTCCATATGGGTAGTGTTTATGTAAATATATATGAGTTCATTTATCCCTCATTTGTGATTTCTACTCCAATTTTTTTATCAAAACACCTTAATTATTCAATAATACTCAAAACAATGTTGATTTAGTTCCCCCACATCACATTATACATAGAATATTGTATCTGGATTAATTTCTCAAGAATAGAGAAAACAGTTTGAAAATTATTTTTCTCCAAATTCAAAATTTTCTATGGTAATGAATAATAATTAATTAATTATAATGCGTGAAGTTCATTTTGAATTGGATTAATTTTTTGAGGTATTTCTAACCAATATAAAACCTTGTTGATCCTTTCAATAATCGTTAAATGTTTCTCATACCCTGACATCAACATCTCATTTTTTTCATAATCGTTGATTTCCTAATCAAGATGATAATATCAACTATACCTAGACATCGACTAAAACTTCATCCAACCTATGATGAAATTTAGTATATTTATTTTGGTTTTATAGTTCTTCCTCAAAATTCCCATGAATAAGATTATTATTTTCATTATCACTTTAAATATGCTCATCCCCACTATGGATGTCTGATTGGACCCATTTGAACATAGAGGATACTAGAAATGTAGAATATATAAATCTTCAATGGTTTCCATCCTTATTAACTATTGGTAACTACTGTTATATGAAAATTCATTCACGGATAGAATTGTATTCTATGATTGAATAAAATAAAATGAATATAAATGGTTCATGTCATCCAAAATTTTAATTTCCCTCAACGTTTTCAAATTCATTTGAGGATGACATGTTATAGTTAGAAAAAAAATACCCATATATTTTGTGACATGTTTTTAGAAATAATGGGTGAATTGGGTACCTCTTTCTGGGAAATTAATAGACGGAATCCCATGAAACATGATAAACACAATATCATATAATTTTCCTTTATCCCCAACAATAGTGATATATTTTATCAGGAAAATTTGTAGAGTTGTTCAATAGGTTAATCCTTGTTTGGATTGAATTATTTCAATGATGGGTATAAGGTGACCCAGTTATAAAGTCCATGGAAATATTCTCCCACTATCTTATAAGAATATTAAATGGAGGAGTATGTCATATGTCCGGTAACGTCTGAAACTGGAGTAACATAGAACTGGTATTTAGACCGGTCACCACCTGAGGTCAAATGCGCCTCACCATATGCCAGATGTTGGTGACTAGAAACGGGGGTGTGAGGATAGTTAGTTGGGATACAATACCCTCATATCATAGTTTCCACAACATTAAAATAATAAATAAATATATGAAAATAGAAAAAGTAGATATAGATAAATAATCAAAATAGCGGATGACGATTGCAATATCATCACAATAATGAAAATGGAAAACATCAATTTATATATTGCATGCATGTCAGGGTGATACAAATCTAAAAATAGTAAAAAAACAAGATACTATATATCTCAGTAGTGAAATAAATAAATGACTCAAATCCCCATGGTTGGTCTCCACTAGCATCTCGATCTTCTGATTAGTTCTTTGCTGCAAACTCCCAGCTACATGTAAATGACATTAAAGCACATTGAAGGTTCTGTAAACAAGTAGAGTATACATGAGTACCCCAATGAAATGAAATACCAAATATGGTTTGAGGGATAAATCTCAGTAGTTTTGGGCCACCACTATCTATATCAATCAATTTAATGAAATATAATTTAAACAGTGTGCAGGTATATCAAAGAAATAACAGAATTGAATAAATAACCAACAACCCAACCAGGTTCATAAGGGACAAGTGTCGGCGATACCTGGTTCAACACGTTTCTAGAATAAGAGTCTAAAAAGGTAGTTTATGCAAATATATAATTAATAAATAAAATATTTATCGCATTATTTGGTATTCGTTACTTAACAACATATAATAAGTTATAATCCATGTCACTTATTCAATTCTGAATTCATCCATATCATATATTATTGGTGAAGAATGCCACATCTATAACCTAATCTCATTCTTGAATAACTCCATGTCTAAAACCCGAAATCCCATTCATATATTTATTATATTGGTGTAGAACACCATGTCTTACTCTTGAAATCCCTTTGGTGAAGAACATCATTTCTATCAACCAGAATATCATTCATATATTTATACTATTATTGTAGAAATCCATGTCTAACACCAATAATACCATTGGTGAAGAACTCTATGTCAATCACTCAAAATCCCAATCATTTATTTATACTAATGCTGTATAATTCCATGTCTAAAACCTAAAATCCAATTGGTGAAGAAAACCATATATATCACCCAAAATCTCATTCCAAATTGATATTCATTTTTAACATTATTTAATTCAGGTTGAAAGATGATGTTACCATTTACCCATCATGCAATTGAATTTCCATGTCACCATTCAATAATTTATTATTAATTTGACATTTAATTATCCACATCTAAGTCATTACAAATTCAAATATTCAATAATCCCCAAAATTACATTAGTTAACTTAATCATTATATAATCACAATAAGTAATCTAGTTTATTAAGAAATTAACTAATCATCAGAGAACCATCTCAATATAAATTAATTAATTAGTTAATTTTTTATCCCAATACAACCATCTCAATATCATATATTTAATTTTAAAATATATTATTACAAGGAAACCATCTAAAAAGCACATAATTAATTCTACAATTACTCTTCTCAACTTATAGAAAACTCTATCTGATAATTAATCCTCCATTTAATTATCTATATTAAAACCTCGAAACACCTAATTAATAAAAAAATTAAGTATCATAGCTTATCCAATTCAATGTATAATAATTAATTCACCAATTATTTATATACATTAAAATTTCAAAGTACATAATTAATTCACATTTAATTATCTTATTATTTCCCTGTAAATTTCATAAGATCAACTGAACTCAAATGTGTCAATGTGTAAATGATGAAATACATATCCTAGCTAAGAAAACCATTAAACTATAATTTAAATAGAATCCTCTAACTAGGAAATCAAACAAAAACACGTATCAGAAAGCTAATAAAAAATACATATCTAATCACTATGCTTTTAGATTAATGGCAGAGCACCTCAATTGAGGGGTTTTATTTAAAATACTTGATTTTGTAATCTAAAAAATAATTTAACACCAATAAACAACATTTTCTAACCTTTGAGTCAACTTTATCAAAATTGTAAATATAAAAACTACATTTTTTCAATGAAAGAAATATTGAGGACCCTACCTCAATGAAATGGCTGAGTTAATGCTTCATAACTCAAACAACAATCATATTAGGTACATGAGCTTCAAAAAAATGCCGTGGGAAATTTTAATTTATCTCCACTACTCATAACAATAATTGGTAAGATAAATTTTTGTGGAGAGGACCAGCGTACACCGAATTAATTAACCACAACTCAAATAAACCCTAAGCACCTAATTAAAGGGGTGAAAACTAGGTAATGACTATATAGACTTAACAAGTATGAAGACGTTAAACTAAATAAAATAGGACCACCTCACCTTTTATGGTGGTCATTGGAATATAGCCCAACTGGTCTCAAGAGATCCTCTGTACCTCTAAAAATAAGAAGAAGAAAAAAACTAAATTAAACCCAAACCTAGGGTTTTTCCTAAAAAGAAACTAGGTGATGGCTAGCTGACACAATCGATGCGAAGAACAAAACACATGTAGAATGCCTTTCATCATGGAGATGTACAACTTTCTTGAAGTTATCAAGAGGAAATAGTCACATAAAGAGGATCTAAGAGAAGATGGTTGAATGCCTCACCATGGGAGAGGTTGGTCATGCCTTTCATTACCTAGGGGGGAGAAGGGGTGAACCTCCTCCCTCTTTTCATCCCCCTGAAACTAAATAAAACTAAATTAATTATTGCAATAATATATTATTTATAATAATAATAACAATAAACATCATATTATTATTTTTAATATTTAATATTACACCTCTTTGATTAACCCCAACACCTCATTAACACATCATTTAATTAAATTATTCTCACCAAATTTAATTAAATAAATAATCCAAATCATCATCATTTAAATAAAATATTCCCAATATCAATTTAAATAAATAAAACCCCATATTTGGCATCAATTAATGAAATTCCTCTAAACCTTGAATTTAATTTGAAAAAACCCCCATTTTAGCTCATTTTATTAAATTCCTCTCAACCATGAATTTTTTTTTATAAAACCCTCATTTCCCAACATTTAATTAAATAACTTCTTAACCTATAATTTAATTATGAAATATAAACTGAAACAAAAAACATGTTAAACCTCATGAACTTACTCAGAAGGTCTAACTGAATGTGTGTAGACCATTTTTCTTTTACTTGTTACTTGCTTTATCACACATAGATGACCCCATAGTTTGACTAACCATACCCAGTCAGTGCAAATGTCACTATCTTGTTTGGTGCTCCAAAAACCCATTGAACTTCTTGGGAAACACCATGATCCTTTCCCCAACTCCTATATCAACACTTTTAGAAATCTTAACTAACAAAACATTTCACAGAATCATGGTTTTAAAATTGAACCAAATAGTAAATGAAAAAGATCAAAAACATTTTTATTTTAGTCTGGTTTATAAGGACGTTCCTCTACAATCAACCATGAAAAAATATTCCCATCCCAAAGAATATGTCATGAACTAAAAAAAACATTTACAACCCTACAGAGGTCCAGAAGCCTCATTCGAATGGTCGTGTTGTTTTCACAAACACCAAACACACAATTAACCATTTCACAAGCCAAATATATTATGCCTTTAAAAACCTGAGCCAATGATTGATATCCAACATAAATATCAATGTGGAATTTAACTAAACTAACGTAACCAGAGACACAATCCCATAATTGTATTCTCAACCACCCACCCTTTGTTGGATTCCACCAATTGTGTTATCATTTAACATTAAAATCCCAAACTACAACTATTTCATTAATGGACATCACCGACCCATAATCCCACACTCCCCCTTAAACTGGTAACATGCATTTAAAATGATTCCATCAACAAACTCATCTACACAAAAGTCTTTACATGACCTCCCATGACAATCTCAAGTCAATCCATCCCTAGGATATTTTATAACTTTCGTTCCCCTGTACGAATAATGGTGTAACCAAATGAACTATGCATCCTGCATACAACCCAGATAATAACTACTCCTCATGTCCAACGAATTTATTAAAACATTACCATGGTAAAAGACCAAATAGGTCCTAGTGTCTCCAAAATGATTCTATGATAGGGGACATACTCATATCATTCAGAAGCGCACACTAATTGTAAACAATATTCACAAAAAATATATCAATCGATATATTACCAGTTAACTCCATTACAAAAAGCTCAGCTTCACCAGCTGATGTGCCATCAACCAATCCTCGATTCCAATAACACCTAAATCATTTGTATTCATTCAATTATAACCACTTAAACATTTCAAAAATCTAACAGAGATTCCAAATGGTTTGATATAATGGAATCCTTAACAGTGTCATGCTACAATGCCAACAATGACACATCACCAAAACAGATGTGACAGTACCCACATTATATGTGTCCATGTTGTCAAAAATAATAGACCATTTGGTCACAAGAGCACATGTTTAAAGATTTCATGGATGCAAATATGACATCCCCTAAACCATGATCACCATGTTAACATCTCGTATGAATCCGAAAAATTAAATCAACTGGTGTTTCAATACACCAGAGACTCAAAAACTCCTCCTGATCAAAGGGATTACAATACCTTAAAGTCCCAATAACTCTACTCTAGAGTTAACCCAATAATGTTATTAATATCACAATAATCCATGATCACACCATACTCAACCAGTTTATTACATCACAAAACACACGATAGTACCACATATGTTAACATATACTACCCCATGATCAAAAAAACCAATAGCACGTCAATGCAAACAACCATAACTCAAATAATGATATACCGAGTCGTCTAACCTTCTATACCAATAATTCCTTATTTCTTATTCCCATAAAAAAATTCATAGATAAAATGACCACCCATCTGAACAAGGGTGGATTTCAGACCCATATGTCATACAAGAAACAATAGAACCCAAACGACACCAAAATCAATATCTCACTATAGAAACAGGGCATCTGGGGCTCTTAGGTTACAACCTATCATGGGAGAGTTCCTTACAAAGCATAAAAATTGACCACAACTCTTGGTCATGCAAAAACATTTTACTAGGATCAAAAGACCATTTGTATATTATCGATTTCATTATTTCATTTCAGCCTCCAATCATTTGAAATTATTTTATCAAAACTAAAAATAATAAACAACAAGGCACGTGGTTTTCAACAAAACCCTATGAAAAATTAGGAATTCTCTATCAGACAATCTCTTGGACATTTATCATTGTCGGTTAGAGTAGGACACATAAAAGTGGAGATAAATTGTTTTACTTTAATTTTTTTTAGAAAACATATTGAGAAGGTTTCCCCAATATAAAACATAGCAGGCCAGTTAATCAACGTAGTGAATTTATAATAGTGTGAATATTCAACTAATTTGTAAGAAGATTGAATATTTCTCAATTGTAACCATATGAGATATTGATACCCCTTTTGAAACTAATATAATTATCCAATATAGTTATAAACACTATTCAATATGAACTATCAATGTGATATGTATTTTTCTAAAATATACTTTAAAATATAGAAAATGAAATTTAAAATCACGGTGGATATAAAACAAGGGGTACAATATCAAGCTGATACTTAGTCCTCTCGGTATAGTGATTAGCTTCAACAAATGAATCTATATAGAAAATATTTTTGATCCACACCATGGATCAATGTTTTCAGAATAGTACATAGACTATCTAGGATACAATGACTCTACCATGTTTCAGTGTGGGATAAACAAATGTAAAAATTTAATTGTGTGACGATATCTACTATCCTCCAGTTCAGTGCAGGAGACAATGTGTATTTTATAGATAGGTGAACAAACTACTAGAAAAGGTAATAAAAATGCTCACAATTAGTGTTATAAATATTATAAATGGTTTAGAAGTCTCTTTTTTGTTGTGTAGTTCAACTATATACTCTTTTATGTATCAAAGATGAAGATGGAGTCATATTCTCATAAAATAAACTAAAACAGAGTGTCGTTGAGCACTATGTTATTTCTTCTAGGAGGATGAGATGTTATTATCCTTTGGTTTAGTTGGATGCTGCAGAAATTGTAGAATGTTGTTGGAGAACATTTACCTTGTTCACAGCATGTAGGAATGAAGATATCCTCATGGTTTTCTTCCTTTATATATGTTTCTCGTGAGGGTCTGAAACTGTGTGTATGCATGTCCCTTTTTTGTGTTTTTCTTTTCAGTTCTATGCTTTGTAAATATATATTATTTCATCCCTAAAATGTAATTTTTTTTTTGGTATATGATTTACCTTATACTTATGAAATCCTCATTTAAAATGATTGCAAAAAGAAATAAAATAATAATTCATATTAAGACACTCAAAATATGATCGTTAGAAGTAATATTAAATAAATGTAATTTTTAAATAGTATATTGGTGAGTCCTCTATCTATATATCTTTTTTGCAATGACTCATTCCATCAGTGTGTTATTTTGTTGGTCATTCCATGTGTTGGAGACTCATTTCATCAGTGGCTCATTTTAACTATCAGTGATTCCTTTCATTGGTAGCACTATGCGTCGGTAGGTCCTTGCATTAATTGGTTCTTGCATTGGTAGGTCCCCACATTGGTAGGTCCTTGCATCTTTAGGTCCTTATGTCATTGACTCATTTGAACTATCAGTTAGACATTTGGTCTGTCAGTGTATTGATTCCACTTTCAGTGAGTCATCTATCATTGAGTTTTTTTTCACTGTTGGTTACTTAGTTGGTGTCTCATCTCTTATGTCGGTGTCAGTATATCATACATAGAATATATCTCTTCTTATATTTCCTTACAACATAAATGATATCCTAATGTATTACACTTATATTTGAACATAGATAATAATAATTATACATATTGAAACTTAAATAAACATGATTGAAATGATTATCCATGGTGAATTGTATTTGACATTATTTATAGCATTTGGACATGATTTGTGATTATTAAAACCATTAATATTTGAGACTGTGTCCAAACATTCTTCTATGGGCCACAAATCTCCCAAAATTTTAATGGTTACAAATCACTTCATTATAATGTACCATCATTTTATATGGAATATAATCATTCTACTTATTGTATCCCATTATTGATTAATTTACTCAATATATAGACAACGTTTAGAGGTAAAATAAATAGTAATGGTATCCATAGGAAACAAAAATAAAGGTATCCAATACGGATTTCTTTTCATCCCATATGTAACAAGAGGTAATGAAAATAAAAAAAAGAATAGTGTTATGATAGGTAAAATAAATTAGGATAAATTCAAGCTATTATATTTCATTTGGTATTATAAAAAAGTGGAAGGGTGTCAAAATTGTTTCCCCTTTTTGATTTCAATCAACAAGGAAATATATAACAAAAGAATAAGAGGTAATATAAAAAATAGATATAACACAAAGTGATTAAATACAAGAGCAGTTAATTACATTAAATAATGAAGTACAAGGTATTATAAATTTGTAGGAAATGGCAACAAAAGAAAACCAATATACCCTATCAGATAGTTATCCACACTACTTCTCAGGATAAAGATGTTCCTACCCTTTCTCAGAAGGATCAATCGAAGGTCAAAAAGGTGGTGGCTGAGAAATATGAGGTTCAAAAGAAATATTAAGAAGATTTTGGATCACTCCTTCTAGAACATTAGTTGCATGGCTGGTTTTGTTTCATGTCAACATAGGAGGTTGAATCTTCTCTTGGATCACTGGCGAAATCAGATTGAAAGCCTAATCAACTGTCATCTGAGGTGGAGGTTCTAATCTAGTGGGTATAATGGGTGTAGTAACATGCACCAAATTGTATCAAATTTCACCTGTAGATATGTCTTAAAAAGCTTAATCAAATCCAAAATTATTTCACCACCATACTTCATAGATTTCACAAAGTCAACCTTATTCTCCAAGAACTTTACCAAATGATGGGATAAGTCTTTCAAATTATGTACCTTTAATTTCAAGGCTATGGTCACTAGAGGCAGTGTCAAGTTATCAGTCAAATAAATAAAATTATTGGTCAAATAATTTTTGGAAGTAATCTTCTTAAAATAATAATCCACCTTCTCTCTGATCTGAGCATTGGCAGCTACAATAATCTTGGATAAGAGTCTGACCATATCATGAACAAAGTTACTATTCTTATCAATTTTAACAAGGATATACAATACAAAATTATCAAATAAATCATGAAACTTTTCCTTAACAACATTTATAACTTCCTCAATGTCCAAGGGTTGAGATGAAAAACCATTAGTATAAGGAACATCACTAGTTTTTCTATGAGTCTTCAATGCATTTAGAAAAGTCCCCATACAACCTATATACACAGATGTAATATTATTTATTATAGATACAAGCCCAATAATTTATTTTCTCAGTATAATGGTGATTCAAAAATTGTTTCAACTGTTGTGATTTTTTTGGGATGAATTGCATTGATAACCATTTCTGAAATTTCGACTCCATCAGGCTCACTCACACCAACTACCTGAATTTGAGGAGTAGCTTGCAGAGACTGCTTTAACTCTTAAATGGGAGATTTTATAAAATTTATTTCATTACCCATCCGAGTGATTTCCATTTTGTATTGTTTAATCTCATGGACCATTTGATATTGAATTGATACACTCTCTACTGATTAAATTTCATTCCTAAAACTTTCAAAGTCTAATTTAGTGATAGAATCAATGGGAAGGGTTTAAACCACTGATTCATTAGAAATAGTTATAGATACCTCATAATTTGAGATATCATAATTGAAACCTAGTACTATATATCTTGGATTCCTTGTCCAATCAAACATAAAATCATCATCTAATGGGGTGGGATTGTCAAGTCTCACTCTTCTAGATTGATTCTCCCCTTATCTTGATCTCTTCTAACTTGATCATCCCCCTAAATGTTTTCTATCTTCCCAAGTTTCTCACCTTGGGCATGATGTCTCCTTCTATTATATATTAATTTACATATAGGGATCACTTAAACTTCTACTTCATCATGAACATCAGAATTTTCTCTTTTTGCAATAACAATTTTCTAAACCAAGGAATCATCCTTCTCTAAATATCCACCTTGATCATCCTCATGATGGAAAATATCACTCTCATTTACTTCACCACTACCATCATCATCATCATGACTAGAGGCATGATATTCAATTCCATTTTAATCAGTAATTTTTTCACCATCTTCTTCTCCAATACCAGTACCACTACCACTTTCACATTCATCTTATTCTCTTCCTTTTTATTCTTCTTCTGATCTAGTGTATCTACTTAAATATTTGACACTACCAGTGAATATTTTCTTCTCATATCATTTTGTGATAAAAATCGGTTCATCTGAGGGTAAATAAAGTGTTGGACTTGGTTGTCCCAAGGAAAAATATTTTGTTGCTGATGTGGTGTTAGGATCACTCCTATAACTGATAGGTGGCCCTTGATCTCTGACTGGTGTGGAAGGTTCTTCTTCATTGTCTGAAGTATGAACAACTTCATCATATTTTTCTACACTAGGATCACCTGTATTCCTTGGAATAGATGGATTTTCCTGTAGATTGACCATATATCAAATCATATCTTCATCTCCAAATCATTCTTTCTTCCATGGGTTCCAATTTATCTTCATCCATTTAAAAAATCATTGCTTAGGTAGAAACTAGTGCACTAGGATACAAATTCATCTCCTTAACTAACAAAACCATTTTCTATAAAAAATACTGAGATTAACCATGGATAAACATGGGAATTGGTTTTTAAGAAGGAATGATCATTTCATTAACATGCACAGAAAGGTATCTACCTAGATTTATCATAATCCATATTATCAAAAGCTATATTAAATAGACATGTTGATACTTTAGATATTAAATGTCCCATTTACATAGAACTATCTGATGCTATATAAACTTGAAAAATATTCTACACTCCCTATATAACACTATATCAATGGGTCTCATGTTCTTTCCATTGTCAATAAGATCTTTCATTGCGGTCTCAATGGATAAAAGTCACTCATTTGTGGAGAAAGACATTGATAATCATCAAATACACCCTCATGGGGAACCTTAAAACATTTATCCAATTGTAAAGATAAAAACATGATTCTTTTTCCTTACACTATGGACTTAATCCATCAATCATCACCCCCTTCAAGAAGAAAATCCACATTCATATAAAACTCATGATCTAAATTCATGTAGAAAGGTCTTTCATTATTGAAACGCACGGCCTATTGTCGCCTATCGACCGGTCAAAATTCTGGTGCTCTGCTAATGTGTATAGCAGCACTCGGGTCGAATCCTCGGCGATGATACTTTGTAATAGTCATTTATTTTTTGTTGATTGTATTTTTATTAGGGGGGTTTGTTTGCAGAGCTTAATTGAAATAATTTATGGATGATGTTTGATTTACCAAATTGATAAATATTGGGGTGAGTTCTTCATTGGGGAGTTAATCATGTGATATCCTTGAGCCTTACTTTGTATTGCATTAAATTAACACCCATGTCATAAGTTGACGTTGATTGGAATTCCTAAGTGTGAAGGCTTTAATCCAAGCCTTAAATTAACTTAGGGTTCTAATATCAATTAAAACTTATTTATGGTAGTGTATTTATGGTTCCAATAATCCATGGAAACCACTTGTTAAACAAAACATATCATTAATCCATGACATATTAAGTTTAACATACACAATATTAATTTAAATAATACTCATCGAGAAAAACTCTCAATCACTTAACATCCCAGAATTATAACTCACCCTAATGAGAGATTTACTCAACCATTTGGATGTTCAATATTCTGGTTAAAATAATTATGATGATAAATTAATAATAGAAGAAAAATAAAGGGATTATAAAAGAGTGGTACGTTGACACACACACACGAACGATGATGATAATTAAAAACGGATTTTCGATTGAAAGAGGAAGCAAAAGAAGGGAAGGGGATTCAACAGAATTTAAACTATTTTAGGAACATAAATATTAAACTATAGAAGGTGGATGAGAATAAGAGATATTGATGAAGTAACTTGCATTAAAACAGAATTACAAAGAAAGTGAATTACAAGATTACAAAAACGAAGAACACAAAAGTAAGTGAAAACAAAGAGAGTAGGAAAGGTCTCTCAAGTAAAAACATGAGTATGGAAGGTCCTCCCAAGCCTTTGGAAAAGCTTTGGTCGTTCCAATATGATCTCCTCTCTTTTGAAATGCCAACCCCTCTCAAGGAGAGAAGGGGAGAGTATTTATAGCCCAAGGAGTGGACTGTTTGCATTCCCAATCTATCCCTCCACATTCAACGCCACTTTGGCTATACAGACAGCCTAATCATCCAATATATCCTTCTTCAAAGTTGTAAAAAATAATGTTGGCCGACTCCTCTAAAAATGTGGAGTCTTTTGGACTTATGGATCAAAGGTTATGGCCGGTTGATTAATCAAAGTTAAACTGTCCATTTCAATCCAGTGTTTTTGAATTCCATAATGTGAAAGGGTTTTTGAATATGAATATGCCTTAAAATCCGAATGGGTTATTCAACAAAGTCGGCCTTCTATAGCTCCGCTTTCACACTGCAAAATCTCAGCTTGATTTGATGCTTACATCAGGAGATATGTCATGAATTCTATACTGAGTTGAATTCTCGTCCAGAATGGTGGGCTGGAATTCAAAGACTTATTTGGGCCCCTTTTACTTGGATTCGGGCCTTGAAATTTTTATCCAAGATGACATGTAGTTTCCCCAGAATTAGGGTGGAGAGTTAATGTTTTTGGACTTCTGGATTGAGCCCAGTAAATCAATCTTCAAGGCTGGTCCAATTTGTTCACAGATTCTTTGGTCTTGTTTTTGAGGACCATATGACCCTTAAAATGACAGAATTGGATCATGGTACCTTCTAATGAAATGTTTTATATTGAAAATAGAATCCTAAAAAACAATAACCACACAATTTTGATCAGTATAGTGACAGTTATTATTAAAACATTAAACTGATTCAATTGGACTACTTCTAAAAATGCTCAAAAATTATACTTAATATTAAAACATTAATATTTCACACAAATTATGCACATTTCATATAAAATCAGTAAATGGGGAATATAATAATTCATGAAAATATTAATAACATCAAATCCCCCACACTTAGCTTTGTGCATTTCCTCATGTGCAACAAATATAAAAACATCACAAAATCATTTTCACTCACCAACAAATATTAAAATTTTGTTTTCTCCAATCAGGGGAGGTTTAGACTATTTCAATCATCCATTTTGAAATCAACTACAAGTTGTTACAGAAACAATGTTCCAAAACTAATTCCTTTTTTCATGATCAAATTTATAAATGGAGAATGTGGACACTCAAAACTCACACCTCTCAAGATGATAAAATTTACATGTGGAGGTTCACTCTTTCACCAACCAAAAGTGAAAATCTTAGAGTTTTAAAAGTGATCTCAGCTTCCAATCCCTATCCAAAGTGCACAAGAATGAAGAGGTATTTTTAAGTGGTTTTTCTATGGCTATGGGATGGTAGGAATATAATGCCCAAGAGAGAGAATAAGAGGGTTAAAATACCAACATAGAAAAACAATGCACATTTTTTTGAAATAAAACATGGAAGGAAATGAAAAAACATATTTACAAGGGAATTATTGTGTGAAGAAAGACACAATAGAGGAATAAAATATGAAGGGGATGAGAAGATGAAATATTTACAAACCACCAAACATCTCCCAATGATATAAGAATATAATGCAAGTGTTCTTTTTTTTCTTTTTTTTTCTTTGTTTTTTCGAAAGTTGACCTTGAAACAGATCTCACACTCTTATCCCAACCCATGTTTGATCTCCACACGACACTAATTGTAATAGTTATAACAAGATAAAAGGTTGAGAAAGAGTGATTTTTTACCCATCCAAGACACAACCCATTCTTATATTCATTTTTTTGAATTTTTTTTCTTGAATTTTTTTTGAATTTTTTTTTGAACACTTTTCAATTTTTGTTTTTTTGAACACTTTTAAATATCATTTCTACAATACATTCCTAAATCCCACTGAATGATAACCTCCCCCCCCCACACTAAAATGGATGCATGACCTCAAGCATATGATAACACACCAGAAAGTAAGGAAATGATACCCAAAAATGAAATCCATTCCCCCCCCCCACACTTAAATTTCAAAAACTTATGCAATGAAAATACATGTTGATATTAGGTGGCATAAGGTATTGGGCTTGTAATGTTTCTATCAAAGAAAAGGTGTTCATATGCTTGAAGGGGCTTTCAAAAGGAGGATTAATGTAAGGGTTATGGGAGGCTATTTGGCTATTATGATTCTCATGTGGTTCAGAAAATGCCTCTATCATATTAATACACACTAAGGTAGGAAATTCAGATCGAAGGTCCACAAACTCAAGACTCACAAATGGGGGTGAAAACACACATTTTTTAAAATATGGCCATAGGTGGCCTTGGCATGAAATCAAATGTTTGTTCTCACGGTTGGGGAAAATAATTTCCCAAATCAAAAATTGAGCATTCAAAATGTGTTGGTTTTGACACAAAATTCATTATCCAAAGTCATAATGAAAATACAAAATTTTTGAGATGAAAACATGTCTATTAAATCCACAAATGGTTGGACAAATTTTCAAAACTCGATTGTGAGTAAGCATGACTCTTTTTTTGTAATTTTTTTTAAGTAATTGTGTTTGTTTTGGTTTTTTTTAGTTTTTAAGGTTTTTTTAAAAATACACACCCACACAAGAAAGAGAAAAAGAAAGGGTTTGATGAATAAAGTGGCAAAAAAATGAAAGAGGGAGGAAGAAGAAGAAATAGGTAGAGAGAGGAAGAGATAGAGAGAGAGTTAAAGGGAAAGAGGTGCCCCCTGGTTTGGATTTGGCGGGTCGCCTTCTCCATCTAGTGGTGGGTTGACTGGAGAAGTTAGGTATCCAATGGAAGTCGATGTTGATCCAAGATTGTGGGATGTTACCTGAAAAAGAAAAATCATTATTCATATAATGAAAAACTAAAAAGAAATTGAAATTTCACAAAAGTAAAAGAAAACATGGGTTGCCTCCCAAGAAGCTCTGCATTTATTTTTCTACAGCTGGACAATTGCAGTGGACTAACCATATTCTGAAGGTGGCCATCGTATTTTCTCAACTCCAGTGTGCTTCCAGAAAAACTTTTTCTTTGGGAGGCCTGATGATTCCTTGGATAATTTCTTCCCATCCTTGTTGGTGTGCTTGGAATTCAATGGGGGTAGAAATAGAATATTTCTATCCTCACTTTGGTCTTCAACCTGAGGAATGATGTTATCCACAATGTTCTGGTTTTCTATGCTTGGAAATTTAGGAAGATTATTCAATTATAATGGTTCATTTTTGTGAGGATCAGATAACACAGAACTACAGTATGAGATCCCAATTGTTTTTGACTAATTTATTTCATCACTTACCGATGTAGAGTAATGAGGATCAGTGGAGTCATAAGACTGAATGAAATTTTCAATATCCTTTATTTCAATGTTGTTCACCAAAGAATGGTTAATTTCAACCTCACCAGTGATCACTTTATTAATTAGAGTACAAATATCACAAACATCACTACCATCAGGACAATATAAACACATTGGTTCAAGGTTCACTTCACATATAACAGAATTTTCAAAATCATGGATAGGAAAGGATGAATGTGGGATAATCTGATCTGAATCAACAAATGAGCATTCTAGTTCATTTTCCTCATTACCATACATGTTGGAGCATTGGAGGTCAGAGGTGAGATGAGATTCCAAAGATTTTTCAAGATCCTTTAGATCAATGGAGTTTGCATTTGTAATGTCAACATCAATTTCACCATTAATCACTTGGTTAATGAGGATGCAATACTCACAAACTCCTCTATTAGTAGAACATGAAGAACATGATGGATTAGTATTAAACACACTCTCAGAGGGAGTTTCAGAAACATGGATAGAGAATAAAGATTGATTCTCTAATGTGTATTGCATGGATTGAAAAATATTTAACGTGACCATTTGGTCGCCAAATTCCATGGATAAGATTCTAGCATGGACATCAATTTTGGTTTTATATGTCATAAGGAATGGTCTTCCTAGAATCAGATGAGATTTATAAGAATTTGTCTCACCTTCCATGTCAAGGACATAGAAGTCAGCTGGGAAGATAAGATCATTTACTCGAACAAGGACATCCTCAATTATTCCCTCAGGACTAGTTGTGCTTTGATTGGCTAACTGAATGACAACACCCATTGGGTTCAAGGGACCTAGACTAAGGTTGGAGAATATGGATTTGGGCATGACATTAATTGAGGCTCCTAGGTCTATGAGTGCATCATCAAAGTTGGAACTTCCAATTTGGCATGGAACCGTAAAGGTCTCTGGATCTTTGCACTTTGTGGGAATAGACTGCTGGGTGGAAACATTTTCGAAGGTCCTAAGTTGCCTCTTATGGGTACACAACTCCTTGAGAAACTTGGAATACTTAGGAATTTGTTTTATGTAATCTAAGAGGGGAATGTTGACTTCAACACATCTAAACATGTCGATCATTTCAGGATCAGGTTCAAAGGACTTCCTTGGTTTAGAAACGGCTTGAGGAAAAGGAATTGGATTCCTAAGTGGAATGGAAGGAGGTGATGGAATGGATTCAGATTCCTTTTCAATTTTATTTTTCTTTTCATTTTCTAGGTCAACATTCAAAGGATGGTTTGAGGATTTATCTTGAGGCATAGCAAGTTTCTTTCCTGATCTAAGTGAAATTTCACTTACATTACCCTTGGGGTTGGGTAATGGTTGAGCTGAGAGTTGGGAAGAATTTGATTGTTGTTGCTGGCTCAGGTGGGATGCAAGTTGACCTATTTGAGTTTCAATGTTTTTAAGGCTAGAACGGGTGAAGGAGGAAACATCTTCCACTTTACTTTCCCATGGTTTCTTGGAAGAAGAGGCTTGTCCCAGATTGGGATTGCCTTGATTTTGGTTCTTGGTAAATCGATTGTATTGGTTTTGGAATTGGGAAGGCTCACTAGGATAATGGAATCCAGGAGGAGGATTGTTCCTTTGAGGTTGAGGAACAAAAGGATATGGTTGATGGAAGGTACCAACACCTTGACCATATTGAAACTGGTTTGGGTTTTGAGGAGGGAATTGAGGGGGATGAGATATGGTATTACCATACCTAAGGCCTTGGTTATAGGAAGAAGAGAAGGGCTCATAATGAGGTTGGTTGAAGTTTCTAACAAACTGAACTGATAGTTGAGGATTGGTGTTTCGCTGAGCATATGCTCCATTGAGCTCCATTGGTCCAGATGAATCGGGCTGATCCTCTTGAATTTGTGGACATGTGTCAGTTGGATGAGATGAAGAGTTGCAGATTCCACAATTTTTGACAGGTCCAGGAAACATTGATTGTGGAGAAGACGAGGTTGGGGATTTGGTAGCCACAGCTAGTTGTCACACAAGACCTGTAAGTTCACTCATCCACTCGGTCATTTTGTTCGGCTCAATTGACTTATTATCTTGGGCTTGTTTGACTTGATCATATGCTCAAGTATGGAATTGTTGTGTGTTTGCAGCCATGTTACTTATGAGATCTCTTGCAGCTACAGGAGTTTTGTCAACAAAAGCACCGCCAATTGCGGCATCAATGACGGTTCTCTCTATAGCCAATAACCCCTCATAGATGTGTTGGATCAAGAGTTGGTCAGGGATTTGACGATGTGGGCAGGTTTCAACAAGCTTTTTGAACCTCTCCCAGTACTCATGGAGTGATTCATTTGGGAGTTGACGGATTCCACTTATTTCCTTTCGGATGGAAGCGGTACGAGAATCAGGAAATAATTTTTATAGAAAGAGACACTTCATGTCATTCCATGTAGTTATGGAACCATGAGGGAGGTAGTAGAGCCATGACTTGGCAGAGTCAGCTAGGGAGAAAGGGAATGCTCGGAGTTTGATTTGTTCTTTAGAAAACCCTTGAGGCTTCATGGTAGAGCACACCACTTGGAACTCTTTAAGGTGAAGATGTGGATCCTCACCGGCTAGCCCGTGAAAATGAGGGAGAAGATGAATCAAACCCGATTTGAGTTTGAAGTCAGCTTCTATGTTTTGATATTGAATACCAAGAGGTTGGTAATTCATATTAGGGGCAGCGAGTTCTTTCAATGTTTGTTCCCTAGGATTGGCCATATCTAATTCAATTGGTTGGATGAGGACTGGTTCTTGAATTCTTTGAGTATCTCTAATGTTCCTCCTAAGTTGGAAAAGTGTTCGCTCAATTTCAGGGTCAAACAAATCTGAGGGATTGTTTGGAAGGCTACGGGGCATTTAGAGAGATTTTGGAAGAAAGTGGAAGATGGGTTTCGACCGGTCAAAATTCTGGTGCTCTGCTAATGTGTATAGCAGCACTCTGGTCGAATCCTCGGCGATGATACTTTGTAATAGTCGTTTAATTTTAGTTGATTGTATTTTGATTAGGGGGGTTTGTTTGCAGAGCTTAATTGAAATTATTTATGAATGATGTTTGATTTACCAAATTGATAAATATTGGGGTGATTTCATCATTGGGGAGTTAAGCATGTGATATCCTTGATCCTTACTTTGTATTGCATTAAATTAACACCCATGTCATAAGTTGACGTTGATTGGAATTCCTAAGTGTTAAGGCTTTAATCCAAGCCTTAACATAACTTAGGGTTATAATCTCAATTAAAAATTATTTATGGTAGTGTATTTATGGTTCCAATAATCCATGGAAACCACTCATTAAACAAAACATATCATTAATCCATGAAATATTAAGTTTAACATACACAATATTAATTTACAGAATAATCCTCGAGCAAAACACTCAATCACTTAACATCCCCGAATTATAACTCACCCCAATGAGAGATTTACTCAGCCATTGAGATGTTTAATATTCTGGTTAAAATAATTATGATGATAAATTAAGAATAGAAGAAAAAGAAAGGTATTAGAAAAGAGTGGTACGTTGACACACACACACGAACGATGATGATAATTAAAAACTGATTTTCGATTGAATGAGGAAGAAAAATAAGGGAAGGGGATTCAACTGAATTTAAACTATTTTAGGAACATAAATATTAATCTACAGAAGTTGGATGAGAATAAGAGATATTGATGAAGTAACTTGCATTAAAACAGAATTACAAAGAAAGAGAATTACAAGAATACAAAAACGAAGAACACAAAAGTAAGTGAAAACAAAGAGAGGAGGAAAGGTCTCTAAAGTAAAAACATGAGTATGGAAGTTACACCCAAGCCTTTGGAAAATCTTTTTTCGTCCCAATATGATCTCCTCTCTTCTGAAATGCCAACCCCTCTCAAGGAGAGAAGGGGAGAGTATTTATAGCCCGAGGAGTGGACTGTTTGCATTCCCAATCTGTCCCTCCACTTGCATCGCCAATTTGGCTATTCAGACAGCCGAATCTTCAAATATCTCATTCTTCAAAGTTGTATACAATAATGTTGGAAGACTACTCTCAAAATTTGGAGTCATTTTTACTTACAGATCAAAAGTTATGGCCGACTGATTAAACAAAGTTAAACTGTCCATTTCAATCCAGTATTTTTGAAGTCCATAATTTGAAAGAGTTTTTGAATATGAATATGCCTTAAAATATGAATGGTTTTTTCCCCAAAGTCGGCCGCCTATATATCCTCTTTCACACTGCAAAATCTCAGCTCGATTTGATACTTACATCTGGAGATATGTCATGCATACCTTACTGATTTTAATTCTCGGCCAGAATGGTGGTCTGGATTTCAAAGATTTATTTGGGCCCATTTTACTTGGATTTGGGCCTTGAGATTTTTATCCAAGATGACATGTAGTGTCCACCTAATTATTGTGGAGAGTTAATGTTTTTGGACTTCTGTATTGAGCCCAGTAAATCAATCTTCAAAGCTGGTCCAGTTTGTTCACAGATTCTTTGGTCTTGTTTGTGAGGACCATATGACCCTTAAAATGACAGAATTGGCTCATGGTACCTTCTAATGAAATGTTTTATAATCAATGGATAATCTTACAAAACAAGCACCACACAATTTGGATAAGTACAGGGATAGGTATTATTAAAACATTAAACTGACTCAATTGGACTACTTCTAAAAATGATCAAAAATTATACTTAATATTAAAACATTAATATTTCACACAAATTATGCACATTTCATATAAAATCAGTAAATGTGGAATATAATAAGTCATGAAAATATTAATAACATAAACTCCCCCACACTTATCTTTGTGAATGTCCTCATGTGCAACAAATATAAAAACATGACAAAATCATTTTCACTCGCCAACAAATATTAAAATTTTGTTTTCTCCAATCAGGGGAGGTTTAGACTATTTCACTCATCCATTTTGAAATCAACCAGAAGTTGTTATAGAAACAATGTTCCAAAACTAATTCATTTTTCCATGATCAAATTTAGAAATGGAGAATGTGGACACTCAAAACTCACACCTCTCAAGATGATAAAATTTATTTGTGGAGGTTCACTCTTTCACCAACCAAAAGTGAAAATCGTAGAGTTTGAAAAGAGATCTCAGCTTACAATCCCTATCCAAAGTGCACAAGAATCAAGAGGTATTTTTAAGGGGGTTTTCGGTGGCTATGGGATGGGAGGAATATAATGTCCAAGAGAGATAATAAGAGGGTTAAAATACCAACATAGAAAAACAATGCACATTTTTTTGAAATAAAACATGGAAGGAAATGAAAACACATATTTACAAGGGAATTATTGTGTGAAGAAAGACACAATAGAGGAATAAAATATGAAGGGGATGAGAAGATGAAATATTTACAAACCACCAAACATCTCCCAATGATATAAGAATATAATGCAACTGTTCTTTTTTTTCTTTGTTTTTTTCGAAAGATGACCTTGAAAGAGATCTCACACTCATATCCCAACCCATGTTTGATCTCCTCACGACACTAATTGTAATAGTTATAACAAGATCAAAGGTTGAGAAAGAGTGATTTTTGACCCATCCAAGACACAACCCATTCTTATATTCAATTTTTTTTAATTTTTTTTTTGAATTTTTTTTTGAATTTTTTTTAAACAGTTTTCAATTTTTGTTTTTTGAACACTTTTCAATATCATTTGTACAATACATTCCCAAATCCCACTGAATGATAACCTCCCCCCCCCCCACACTAAAATGGATGCTTGACCTCAAGCATATGATAACACACCAGAAAGTAAGGAAATGATACCCAAAAATGAAATCCATTCCCCCCCACACTTAATTTTCAAAAACTTATGAAATGAAAATCCATGTTGATATTAGGTGGGATAAGGTATTGTTCTTGTAATGTTGCTTTCAAAGAAAAGGCTTTCATAGGCTTGAAGGGGATTTCAAGAGGAGGATTAATGTAAGGGTTATGGGAGGCTATTTGGCTATTGTGATTCTCATGTGGTTCAGAAAATGCCTCTATCATGTTAATACACACTAAGGTAGGAAATTCAGCTCGAAGGTCCACAAACTCAAGACTCACAAATGGGGGTGAAAACACACATTTTTGAAAAGATGGTCGTAGGTGGACTTGGAATGAAAGCAAATGTTTGTTCTCACGGTTGGGGAAAATAATTTTCCAAATCAAAAATTGAGCATTCAAAATGTGTTGGTTTTGACACAAAATTCTTTATCCAAAGTCATAATGAAAATATAAAATTTTTGAGATGAAAACATGTCTATTAAATCCCTAAAATGGTTGGACAAAATTTCCAAACTCGATGGTGAGTAAGCATGACTCTTTTTTTTAATTCTTTTAAGTAATTGTGTTTGTTTTGGTTTTTTTTAGTTTTTAAGGTTTTTTTTAAAATAAACACCCACACAAGAAAGAGAAAAAGAAAGGGTTTGATGAATAAAGTTGAAAAAAATGAAAGAGAGAGGAAGAAGAATAAAGAGTTAGATAGAGGAATATATAGAGAGAGAGTTAAAGGGAAAGAGGTGCCCCTGGTTTGGATTTGGTGGGTCGCCTTCTCCATCTAGTGGTGGGTTGACTGGAGAAGTTGGGTATCCAATGGAAGTAAATGTTGATCCAAGATTGTGGGATGTTACCTGAAAAAGAAAAATCATTATTCATATAATGAAAAACTAAAAAGAAATTGAAATTTCACAAATGTAAAAGAAAACATGGGTTGCCTCCCAAGAAGCGTTGCATTTATTTGTCTACAGCTAGACAATTGCAGTGGACTACCCATAGTCTGACGGTGGCCATCGTATTTTCTCAACACCAGTGTGCTTCCAGAAAAATGTTTTCTTTGGGAGGCCTGATGATTCATTGGATAATTTCTTCCCATCCTTGTTGGTGTGCTTGGAATTCAATGGGGGTGGAAAGAGAATATTTATATCCTCACTTTGCTCTTCAACCTGAGGAATAATTTTATCCACAATGTTCTGGTTTTCTATGCTTGGAAATTCAGGAAGATGTTTCAATTCTAATGGATCATTTTTGTGAGGATCATATAACACAGAACTACCGTATGAGATCCCAATTGTTTTTGACTCATTTATTTCATCACTTACCGATGTAGAGTAATGAGGATCAGTGGAGTCATAAGACTGAATAAAATTTTCAATATCCTTTATTTCAATGTTGTTCACCAAAGAATGGTCAATTTCAACCTCACCAGTGATAACATTATTAATTAGGGTAAAAATATCACAAACATCACTACCATCAGGACAATATAAACACATTGGTTCAAGGTTCACTTCACATATAACAGAATTTTAAGAATCATGGATAGGAAATGATGAATGTGGGATAATCTGATCTGAATCAACAAATGAGCATTCTAGTTCATTTTCCTCATTACCATCCATGTTGGAGCATTGGAGGTCAGAGGTGAGATGAGATTCCAAAGAGTTTTCATGATCCTTTAGATCAATGGAGTTTGCATTTGTAATGTCAACATCAATTTCACCATTAATCACTTGGTTAATGAGGATGAAATACTCACAAACTCCTCTATTAGTAGAACAGGAATAACATGAAGGATTAGGATTAAACACACTCTCATAGGGAGTTTCAGAAACATGGATAGAGAATACAGATTGATTCTCTAATGGGTATTTCATGGATTGAAAAATATTGAACTTGACCATTTGGTCGCCAAATTCTATGGATAAGATTCCAGCATAGACATCAATTTTGGTTTTAGATGTCATAAGGAATGGTCTTCCTAGAATCAGAGGAGATTTTCAAGAATTTGTCTCACCTTCCATGTCAAGGACATAGAAGTCAGCTGGGAAGAAAAGATCATTTACTCAAACAAGGACATCCTCAATTATTCCCTCAGGACTGGTTGTTCATTGATTGGATAACTGAATGACAACACCCATTGGGTGCAAGGGACCTAGATCAAGGATGGAGAATATGTATTTTGGCATGACATTAATTGAGGCTCCTAGGTCTATGAGTGCATCATCAATGTTAGAACTTCCAATTTGGCATGGAACAGTAAAGGTCCCTGGATCGTTGCACTTTATGGGAATAGACTGCTGGGTGGAAACATTTTCAAAGGTCCTAAGTTGCATCTTATGGGTACACAACTCCTTGATAAACATGGAATACTTAGGAATTTGTTTTATGGCATCTAAGAGGGGAATGTGGAATTCAACACGTCTAAACATGTCGAGCATTTCAGGATCAGGTACAAAGGACTTCCTTGGTTTAGAAACGTCTTGAGGAAAAGGAATTGGATTCCTAAGTGGAATGGAAGGAGGTGATGGAATGGATTCAGATTCCTTTTCAATTTTCTTTTTCTTTTCATTTTCTAGGTCAACATTCAAAGGAGGGTTTGAGGATTTATCTTGAGGTATAGAAAGTTGCTTTCCTGATCTAAGTGAAATTGCATTTACATTACCCTTGGGGTTGGGTAATGGTTGAGCTGGGAGTTGGGAAGAATTTGATTGTTGTTGCTGGCTCAGGTGGGATGCAAGTTGACCTATTTGAGTTTCAATGTTTTTAAGGCTAGAATGGTTGAAGGAGGAAAGATCTTCCACTTCACTTTCCCATGGTTTCTTGGAAGAAGAGGCTTGTCCCAGATTGGGATTGCCTTGATTTTTTTTCTTGGGAAATCGATTGTATTGGTTTTGGAATTGGGAAGGCTCACTAGGATAATGGAATCCAGGAGGAGGATTGTTCCTTTGAGGTTGAGGAACAAAAGGATAAGGTTGATGGAAGTTACCAACACCATGACCATATTGAAACTGGTTTGGGTTTTGAGGAGGGAATTGAGGGGGATGAGATATGGTATTACCATACCTAAGGCCTTGGTTATAGGAAGAAGATAAGGGCTCAGAGTGAGGTTGGTTGAAGTTTCTAACAAACTGAACTGATTGTTGAGGATTGGTGTTCCGCTGAGCATATGTTGCATTGAGCTCCATTGGTCCAGATGAATCGGGTTGATCCTCTTGAATTTGTGGACATGTGTCAGTTAGATGAGATGAAGAGTTGCAGATTCCACAGTTTTTGACAGGTCCAGGAAACATTGATTGCGGAGAAGACGAGGTTGGGGATTTGGTAGCCACAGCTAGTTGTCGCACAAGACCTGTAAGTTCACTCATCCACTCGGTCATTTTGTTCGGCTCAATTGATTGATTATCTTGGGCTTGTTTGACTTGAGCATGTGCTCGAGTATGGAATTGTTGTGTGTCTGTAGCCATGTTACTTATGAGATCTCTTGCAGCTGCAGGAGTTTTGTCAACAAGAGCACCGCCACTTGCGGCATCAATGAGGGTTCTCTCCATAGCCAATAACCCCTCATAGATGTATTGGATCAAGAGTTGGTCATGGATTTCATGATGTGGGCAGGTTACAACAAGCTTTTTGAACCTCTCCCAGTACTCATGGAGTGATTCATTTGGGAATTTACGGATACCACTTATTTCCTTTCGGATGGAAGCAGTACGAGAAGCAAGAAAGAATTTTTCTACAAAGAGACGCTTCATGTCATTCCATGTAGTTATGGAACCAGCAGGGAGGTAGTAGAGCCATGACTTGGCAGAGTCAGCTAGGGAGAATGGGAATGCTCAGAGTTTTATTTGTTCTTCAGAAACCCCTTGAGGCTTCATGGTAGAGCACACCACCTGGAACTCTTTAAGGTGAAGATGTGGATCCTCACCGGCTAGCCCGTGAAAATGAGGGAGAAGATGAATCAAACCTGATATGAGTTTGAAGTCAGCTTCTATGTTTGGATATTGAATTCCAAGAGGTTGTTAATTCATATCAGGGGCAGCAAGTTCTTTCAATGTTTGTTCCCTAGGATTGGCCATATCTAAATCAATTGGTTGGATGAGGACTGGTTCTTGAATTATTTGAGTATCTCTTATGTTCCTCCTATGTTGGAAAAGTGTTCGCTCAATTTTAGGGTCAAAAAAATCCGAGGGATTGTTTGGAAGGCTACGGGGAATTCAGAGAGATTTTGGAAGAAAGTGGAAGATGGGTTTTTCTTTGTGATTTTTTTGCAATTTTTTTTTTTAAATTTTGTTTTTTTTTGGTTTTTTTGAAAATAACCAGAAACAAATGACTACTTAAAGCACCATCCCTTGCAATGGTTCCATTTGAAACGCATGGCCGATTGTCGCCTATCGACTGGTCAAAATTCTGGTGCTCTGCTAATGTGTATAGCAGCACTCGGGTCGAATCCTCGACGATGATACTTTGTAATAGTCGTTAATTTTTAGTTGATTGTATTTTGATTAGGGGGGTTTGTTTGCAGAGCATAATTGAAATGATTTATGGATGATGCTTGATTTACCAAATTGATAAATATTGGGGTGAGTTCTTCATTGGGGAGTTAAGAATGTGATATCCTTGAGCCTTACTTTGTATTGCATTAAATTAACACCCATGTCATAAGTTGACGTTGATTGGAATTCCTAAGTGTGAAGGCTTTAATCCAAGCCTTAACTTAACTTAGGGTTCTAATCTCAACTAAAACTTATTTATGGTAGTGTATTTATGGTTCCAATAATCCATGGAAACCACTCGTTAAACAAAACATATCATTAATCAATGACATATTAAGTTTAACATACACAATATTAATTTAAATAATACTCATCGAGCAAAACTCTCAATCACTTAACATCCCTGAATTATAACTCACCCCAATGAGAGATTTACTCAGCCATTTGGATGTTTAATATTCTGGTTAAAATAATTATGATGATTAATTAAGAATAGAAGAAAAAGAAAGGGATTAGAAAAGAGTGGTACGTTGACACACACACACGAACGATGATGATAATTAAAAACAAATTTTCAATTGAATGAGGAAGCAAAAGAAGGGAAGGGGATTCAACTGAATTTAAACTATTTTAGGAACATAAATATTAAACTAAAGAAGGTGGATGATAATAAGAGATATTGATGAAGTAACATTCATTAAAATAGAATTACAAAGAAAGAGAATTACAAGATTACAAAAACGAAGAACACAAAAGTAAGTGAAAACAAAGAGAGGAGGAAAGGTCTCTCAAATAAAAACTTGAGTATGGAAGGTCCTCCCAAGCCTTTTTCAAAGCTTTGGTCGTGCCAATATGATCTCCTCTCTTTTGAAATGCCAACCACTCTCATGGAGAGAAGGGAAGAGTATTTATAGCCCAAGGAGTTGACTGTTTGCATTCCCAATCTGTCCCTCCACTTGAATCGCCAATTTGGCTATTCCAACAGCCGAATATTCAAATATCTCCTTCTTCTCAGTTGTAGACAATAATGTTGGTCGACTACTCTCAAAATTTTTAGTCATTTGGACTTACGGATCAAAAGTTATGGCCGGTTGATTAAACAAAGTTAAACTGTCCATTTGAATCCAGTCTTTTTGAATTCCATAATGTGAAAGGGTTTTTGAATATGATGATGCCTTCAAATTAGAATGGTTTTTTCAACAAAGTAGGCTGCCTATATCTCCTATTTCACATTGCAAATTATCATCTCAATTTGATGCTTACATCAGGAGATATGTCATGCCTACTATACTGATTTAAATTCTCGTCCAGAATGGTGGGCTGGAATTCAATGATTTATTTGGGCCCCTTGTACTTGGATTTGGGCCTTGAAATTTTTATCCAAGATGAAATGTAGTGTCCCCCGAATTATGGGGGAGTGTTAATTTTGTTGGAATTTTGGATTGAGCCCAGTAAATCAATCTTCAAGGCTGGTCCAGTTTGTTCACAGATTCTTTGGTCTTGTTTGTGAGGACCATATGACCCATCAAATGACAGAATTGGCTCATGGTATCTTCTAATGAAATGTTTTATATTGAAATTAGAATCCTACAAAACAAAAACCACACAATTTGGATCCGTATAGTGACAGTTATTATTAAAACATTAAACTGACTCAATTGGACTACTTCTAAAAATGCTCAAAAATTATACTTAATATTTAAACATTAATATTTCACACAAATTAAGCACATTTCATATAAAATCAGTAAATGGGGTATATAATAATTCATGAAAATATTAATAACATCAATTATCTGATAACCACTCAAGCCATATCTAATCATATAACAAACTTAATAGAAAAAAATTTCATTCCAATATCTATTCAACAAGAATATCCTTTATAAGAGTCAATACATAATTCTCTAGAGTAGGATTCATAGTTATTGAAGATTTTATTAATTCCCATTTATTTTTATTATATTCATGAGACTCATTTCCTATTCCACCATCAAGATATTGCTTCAAATGTGCCATTCAAATAGTTTGGTTTGATGGTCAGATGGGGAAAGGTTGGAAGGTAGAGAGATCAACAGCTCAATGAGTGTAAGCGTTAAGGAGTATAGTGGATCGACTTGAATTTATATCCATTAATTAATTTGAAATCACAAACTTGTAAATTAATGAAAAGGATTCAACAAGATAAATGAAGCAGCTTCATTTTGGTGGAAACCTAAAATTTATAAAAAATTATGACTCATCAGTGTAGTCATGACAAATGTTTCATAACAATAACGGTGTTGGATTAACATGTTGTCGATGTTGGCATGACAACTGTGTCATCATGACAAAGTCTTCGTTGTGAGCATGAAATTTTCATCTTTATACTATCAGTGACGGTATGACAAAATCACATAAAATTATCAAAATAATTTTAACATATGGTCATATAGAATGATATTTCCTAAATCATGTATGATGTACTTCATTATTTTATTGTTAAATGGATTATTGAATCTATCAACAAGATTAAGTCTAGTTCCAATGAACTCATATGTTATATCACTTTTTTGATAATGGTATCTCAAAAAGATATGTCTTAAATTTTTGTGTTTTTTCCTAGAATGTGAAATAGGATTCATAGATATATTAATAGAACTTGTGTTGTCACAATTTATAGGGACATGTCAAAATTGATATTCATTGTCTAGTAATGTATGTTTTATCCATAAAATATTTTCACAGAAACAAGTACCAGAAATGTATTCAGCTTTGGGAGAGGATAGTGTAACAAAATTTTGTTTCCTACTACACCATGAAACTGGAGAGTTTCCCAATTAGTGACTTGTTCTAGTGGTTTATTTCTATCTAACTTATAGTAACCAAAGCTAGAATCAAAATAACTCACCAAATTAAAATGTTTTCCTCTAGTGTAGAACAGTCCAAAATTGGTTTTATCTTTTTGGTATTTAAAAATCCCTTTGTAATATTGAAATGAAATTATTTTTGGTTTTATTGAAAATGTTCCCACATGCACACACTAAACATAATATCTATCCAACTAGTAGTTAAGTATAGTAAAATCTCAATCATTCCTCTGCAATGGGACTGCTGAATAGATTTATCATCTTCGTCATGGTCCATCTTACACTTTGTACTAATTTGAGTGTCACTACTCTTAGTGCATTCGAGGAAATATATTTTCCCAATATCCTTAGTAAATATTCTTTGATTAAAAAAAATACCTTCTTTATTTGAAAAATTTTAAATCAAATAAACAATTGATTTCCACCATTAAAATAATTTTAAATTAATTTTTTATTATATCTGAAAATCAATAAATAATTAATTTTTAGAATAACTAAAAATAATATCATTTATATTAATTATTACTACTAAACCATCTTTGGAAAATCATTTTAGAAAAAATGAAGGATCATCAATACCTTTTGTAAAAACTTTATAAATAAAAAAGTATTGATTATATCATACGAAGCTCTTGGGACTTTCTTTATACCATATAAATCCTTAGTTAATTCAAAATCCTGATTTGGAATGTGGGGATGTGTAAAACCTAAGGGTTGTTCAATAAACAAATTGTCAATTATATATCCATTTAAGAATGTAATTTTGACATCCATTTGATGATGATTGAAAACGAGATGTGCTATATAGGAAATAAGGATTTTAATGGACTCATGTCTAGATAATGGTGTAATGTTTTCCTAATAGTCAATCCATTGTTCAAAAATATGACCTTGAGAAAACAATATAGATTTTTTTCTATCTATATTACCATTTTCATCAACATTATTCCTAAACACCATTTTAGTACCTTTAGTCAAGGTGTCTTTGGGTCAATAAATAAGTTTCTTGACATTGTTTCCTTAAAACTAATTTAACTCTTCTTGCATAGCCATCACCCAAAATTCATCATTGATAGCATCATTAATGTTCATATGTCCATGTTGTGATAAGAAATATTTATGTTCAAAATTATTTCTATGATAATTTCTAGTCTGAGTTTTTTTGTCTAAATCTTTAACTATATCATCTAACATATGCTTCTTGAGAGTTCTAATAGGTCTAGAAAAATATGGGATAATCAATTAATATTCTTATATTGATTCAGGTTACCCAAGACTATTGTCAAGGTAATTTAAAAGACTTAATGTTTTAATACATTTCTTAATGGTATGGTCAAAATATTTTGTATTGATATCCAGATTTGGCATATAATCTTCAAGATTTTGTAAAGAGATCTTTGAATCATTTGGATCTGTCTCACCAAACATGAAATTTACATATTCTTCCACACATTTGGATCTTTTTTTATTACTCTAGGGTATAATATAAATTTAATTCCCTAAAAAAATCTGTCACCACTCTTGGAAGAATTTTTTTTTCAGAGTATCCTACTATTAAGAATATAGACTCTAAAACCAAAAATATTGAAGTAGTTATCCTCGGGGTCTACATTTCTATACAAGATATATGGAGTTCTATTTAGGGTAGGTCTAATCAAGACTATATTGATTATATATAATTTTTATTGAAAAATTATACCCAAATGTATATAGGTAGGTTATACTCAATAATAATAGTTATATAAAATTCTGACAGGGTTCTATTTCTTCTTTCTAAAACACAGTTTTGATGGTGTGTCCAAGGAGCATAGAAGTTATGACTATTTTCATTTTTTGAAAAACATTATTCAAATTATTTGTTCTCAAACTCTTGGAAATGTTCACTTAATAGTGTTTTAATTCTAAGAACAATAATATATTCGGTAGTCATTGGATACGTGGTGAAATTAGAGAGAGCTTCACTTTTGTGTGACATGAATAGGGCCTAATTATATCTAGAGTAGTCATATACAAGAACATATACTTAGTTCTTCCCACATAGAAATGAAACTCAAGAAGGTAGAAATATATCTATATGGTCCAACTAAAGAGATTGATAAGATGAAACTTATTTCATTGGTTTGAATGATATTTTTTTATATTTACCATTTTAACAATGATTAAAGACATATTCATTTAGAAGCTCATGTTTATGTAGATCCTTAACTGAAAATTTTCAAGTATTATTTCTATTTTAGTGTATATTTAATTTCCCTAATCACCTATTCAAAATCCATGACTTTTTAAAAAAATAATTGAAACATGAATCATTTTTAGAATTCCAAGAATCTAAGATAATAGCATAAATATTCTCATTTCTAAGAGTGAAAAATAATAACTCATTTTTAAAATTGACAACATTGCATACATCATTTTAAAATTTTAAATTTAGACCCTCATCACATAGCCGAGAGATACTATATAGGTTTTAAATTAACCTATCAACAAATGTACATTGGAAATTAAAACTGATTTAGAGATACTAATCTCCCCAAGGCTAATTATTTTTACTTTTCCATTGTCACTGAAAGTTTCTTTCCCACGGTCAATCATTATAATTTTCTTTAAACGTGAAAAATATCCTTTCATGTGTATTGAACATCGACCATCAAGGTACCATAATTTATTACTGGAGCTCTTCAAATAAGTATTCTAAAAAAATATATTATGTATTTATATATTTGTGTACCCAGATTTGTTTGGGTCTTATAACATTATTAATTTGAGAGATAGGTACCCACATTTTCTTCATGGGTGTCTAATAAGAAGAATGTAAGGTATTTGAAAAATATACTTTATTTGGTCTAGAAATGCTTGAAATAGTAGAAAATGATTCATACATTCATCTTCAAGAAGATTTTCTAGAACTGGGCATAAAACTAGATTTTATGGATTTTGATAAAAAATTAGTTTTAGTTATTTTAACCTTTTATAGTTTTTCTCCCATTATATTTGTATATTTAATATATACTTATTTACCTATAATTTGAACTAATATTTCTTTACTATTAGAAAATATTTCTAAATAATTTTGTAATTTCTCAATTAACAATTTTTGCCCATTGATTTCCTTAAGAAGATAATCATTTTTTTCTGTTGCATGTTCAGATTTAATAGTGGTAGGCAAAGGCTGTTATTTCCTTAACAATTTATATATATCCTTTATTTCATTACCAGTTCCCTATATTGTTTTTCAATATTCATACATTTTCTCATTGATTACGTTTTTATGATCAATTTCATCTCCAAAATTGTAAACATTTTGTTCTAGAGAGTTTACTGTTACCTCTGATGTATTTTTGAAAAAACACATATTTTTAATATTAGTCTTTTCAACATGATTAGATTATGAGTCACTTGAGTTGTACATAGAAGTCTTCCATGTTTCCTTCATGGCCTTTTTATACTTTAGTCCCTTACCATCATACTTATTCATGTACATTATCTCCAGATAGTATGCCTTTACATGTCCCATTCTTTTGGATTCGTAACCAGAGATTTCAATTTACGTATAACCTCTTTTCTAATACATTTTTCAAAGGCCCATATAATCATCCTTTCCCTTGATGTTGGCCATTCTGAAGAATTTCTTCTTTCTATAAAATTTCTTAATCCTTTTGGCTATTTGAGCCATCTCTACATCACTCTCTATTGATGATTTTTCATCACTTAAACATTCAGTTTCATCTTGATATTTTTCCCTCTACATTTATGTAGTAGAATTAAACTCAATAAATTTTCTTTTGGGTGCATCATCCTATTATTTGTTTACATTTATTTATTAATTATAAATAATCAACATGACTATAATCTCTATTACCAAAATATTATTGAGGTCATTGGATTATCTTATGGATATAGAAGTCCCTATCCATCTATCTAGTAGGATTCTGAGAATTCTTATAATTTCCTCCATAGATATTAAAGTTCTTCCCAGAGAGATAATGGTGTTCACAATTTCATTAAACACGAGATAAATGTTATAAATAGACTAATCATGCATCATCTTAAATATATCATACTTAATAGTGCATGTTTTAAGTCTCATTTGTTTATCATTATATGTTCTTTCACATGAAATAACTAAAGTGATCCAAATTTCATAGGCATATATACAAATAGATATTCTATTAAAAATTTTATCTCACAGTGCACAAAATAAAGAATTAATATCTTTTAAATTTTTATTAAAAGATGTCTATATGGAATCATTCTAATTATTCCTCCGAGCCTTTCGTATCTCATATTTATCTTCAATAACTGTGAAAATATCAAATCCCAAACATTTAAAATTCATTTTCTTCTTAAGAATCCACTTGGAATAGTTTGTTTCATTAAAGTAGGGAGGTTTGTTCATACCAGAACCTTCGAATATATAATCCTTAATAAATAAAATATTTTGAAAGAGCTAAAAATTTATGTCTAATATAAATTTTCAAATCATTAAAAAAACTAAATCATAGTTGAGATGATTCGAAAAAGCATTAATACTTTTTAAAATTGAAGTTAAAAAACCACATTTGTTACCAAATGTTGATCGAAGTATGACACTCAAGAGGTGGTTGAATTAAGTACCCATAAATATTAATTTTAAAAATAATAATTAAAATATTCCACAAATTTCAAACATAATAGTCCATTTAATCAATGTAGTCAATTTATAATACTCTAAATTTTCAAATAATTTTATAGAAAAATCATTAATTCTCAGTTGTAACAATATGATATATTAACCCTCCTTTTGAAAATAATTGAATAATCCAAAGAAGTAATAAAAACTATCCAAGACTAACTATTAAAGTGAAATTTAATTTCGGGAAATATAGGTAACAATAGAGAAAAAAAATTTAAATACACAGCGGATATAAAACAAGTGATCCAGTCTCAAGATGAGACTTAGTATTCACCACTTGGAGATCACCTTCCACCATGAAATTAATATATATAAAGGTTATGTTTCACACAATATATCATGTTTTACAAAATAGTACATAGACAATCTAGGTCACAAGTCCTCTATCATAGTTCTACATGGGATAAACAATTGTAAAAAGATAGTTGTGTGATAATATCTAGTATCCTCTAGTTCAGTGCAAGAGATAGTGTGTGTTTTACTTAGATATGCACACTTGGGTCAAAAAGTTAATAAAATGACACACAATAAAATTAATAAATATTATATAGGATTTATAATTCTATGTGATTTATGTAGTTTAGCTCTCGACTCTTTGATGTCTCAATGTTGAAGTTTGAGTCCTCTTCTGAAAGAAGACACTAAAACAAAGTGTCATCGAGAACAATGTTCTTTATTCAGGTAGGATGATATGTTCTCCTCATTGGGGTTAGTTAGATGATATAGAGATGTTGCAACATTGGTGGGCAACAGTTCTCTAGTTCACAGAAAGTAGAAAGGAAGAGTTCTTTATGTGTTATTCCTTTCTATATATTTTTCATGTGGGTATGCTACTATGTGTAAGTGTCCCTCCTTTTTTGTGTCTTTATTTCTTTTACACTTCTTTGTATATATATATATTCTTGTACCTTGAAAATGTGAATATTTTGAGGTATATAGGGAATTTTGTATATATAAAATCCTCATTTAAATTTGCTTCCAAAATCATTAAATTAATCAATCACATTAAATCACTCAAAATATGATCGTTGCTAGTAATGTTAAATAAATGTAATTATACAGAATTCTATTAGTGAGACCACAGTCATTATCTTTTTCTTCTGATGACTCGTTCCATTAGTGTGTCATCTTGTTGGTCTTTCCATGCGTTTGTGATTCTTTGATTTGATTACTCATTTTAACTGTTAGTATGTCTTTGCTTTAGTAGAACCATGCGTATATAGCACCACATGGTTGTAGGTCCTTTTGTAGATAATACCTTATGTCAGTGACTTGTTTGAACTCTGCTTAAGAGAGTCTGTATGTCAATGTGTTTATTTCACTATTGGTGAGTCATCTATCAGTGTGTTGTTTTTCACTATTAGTGAATTAGTTGGTGTCTCATATTTTTTGTTGGTGTCGGTGTGTCAAAACATGAAAATATTTCATCTTTGACTATCTTACAACATAAATAGTGTCAAAATGTAATAAACTTTTATGTGATCATATATAAACATATTTACACACATTGAATCATAAATAAACAAGATTCAAATAATTAGACATGACTTAAATTATTTGACATGTCTTTAGGATTTTGACAGATTTATGATTATTAAAACCATTTATACTAGATAGGGTGGACAAACAGTCTCCTATGTGCCAACTAAATTTTAGTGAAATGTCATCATAAATTGAAAATTAGGAAAATCAATTCATTTTAATAATAATTCATGTTCTCAGGGTCCCATTTATTCAATCCATTTTTTCAAAATGCAACCCCCTAATAGTTCATTTCATAAACATGCCCAAAGTGACCTACATGGGTCCAGTTGAGAATTTTAAAAGCATAAAAAAACATTTCATTCAAAAATCAAGAGTTTTACATTTTTAACCATTTCCAAACATAATATGGTTATACAGGTCCTAGTTACATGGGCGGAGATCTACTAAGCAATAAGGTTCCAATACACCTTCCTACTAGAATGTTTCTCCCTTTTGTCACAATCAATTTCCATTTAACATTTTATCTTTATCCGGACTTTTTCAGTTGATCAAATACCCGTGTTACCCATTTTCCCAGTTATAATGTGCCCATTATCCTTATAACTGAATTTTTATCCTACCATAAATGGAATCAACATTTTTTCACCCATGCAGGCATTTACAATTTAAAAAAACTATAGCATGTTATCATCAGTAGTAACACAAAAGCATGTTATAACACAGAGACATGTCATAACAACAAAACATTCTAAAAGCATAGGCATCATGGAATATAAACACAAAAACTAGTAAAATTTATCACTGAAACATGCTATCTAATGATTCATGCTAAAGAAGTTCAAAAAATTGAATTCCACACAAGGAACACTATCAATATATAGAAGGCATAATACTAATGAAAATCCATGACATGTCTCATGAATGTCAAGTTATTTTTTAGTGCATATATGATTATTATAATGAAACAACTTGTCCATAGTTGGCCACAAAAAAATTCCAAAATTCCAAAAGAAGAAAGACGTGGAAAATACCACAGTCACCCTAGTTGAAATCACTTCATCTATAATAAGAAATATCATAAACATCAATTTCCACCCCTAGACACATAGACATTTCCCATAGGTGGGGTGATCACTCCCAAACACGACTATACACACAGTGTCGACACATTCCTAGCCTTCTATATACTAACCCAATATAGAAAGGAAAATGAAAAAAAATGAAATTTAAACCTTTGAGACAACTTTGCAACCTCTTAACCTAGGTTACCATCGAACTTTTAGTTGGGTCGGTCACTGCATGACCTCAATCGCACCTCCCCAAATGCCAAATACAACCGACTAGCAGCTAGGGTGTAAGGGGAGACAGTGGGGAGACTATACGCTTAAGTTAAATTATCCATAGTAGTATAATAATGAATAAATAGTTTAAAATAAAGGATGCAGATATAAAACAATAATCAAAACATCAGAATACAATTTCAAATTCTACTAAATAATGGATATGTAAAACACTTGTTTGTACAATGAATGAAGGTCATAGTGATACATATCTGAATGTATAATGAAAGAAACATTCTCTGCATATAAATATAGTATGAAATAATAGACTCAGATCCCCATGGACGATCACCATGGGCATCATGAGCTTCTGCTCAATCCTTCGATCCTATATACTAGGTATAAGTAAATAGCATCAAGTAAGATCCAATGACCTGAAAATAGGAAGAGTCTACTTGAGTACTCTAATGCAATGGTGGCCCAAAATGGGAGCGATACATAAATACAAGTAGGTCAGGACCATCAGTGTCTAGCCCAATCTATAATGTGGAATATAATTTAAACATTGTGTAGATATATCGAAGAAATAATAGTATTGAAAAAATAACTAACAACCCGATTGGGTTCCTAAGGGAAACCATTAGGTGACACCTGATTTGGATCATTGCTGGAATTAGATTCTGAATAGGTATATTATAAAAATATATATTCCACAAATAAAATAATTATCCCATTAGTTATTATTCTTTATTCCAACCATATATACTTAGGTTTAATCCATTCCACTTATTCAATTCCCAATTCATCCATATCATATATAATTATGGCATCCACATCTAGAAACTAATCATATTGGTGAAGAACCATATCTAACACCATAAAACATGTTCATATATTTTTACTATTGGTGTATAATTCCATGTCTATCACCTAAAATCCCAATACTGAATAAAAACATGTCTATTACCCAATATCATATTCATATATTTATACTATTGTTGTAGAGTCCCCTATCTAACACATAAAATCCAACTTGTAAATAACACCATGCCTATTACCCAAAATATCATTCATGTATTTATACTATTGGTTTAGACCTACTTGTATAAAACCTAAAATCCCATTGTTGAAAAATTCCATGTCTATCATCGAAAATGTCGTTCATAATTGAATTTTATTGTTACCATTTTATAATTAATGATAAAAGATCATGTTACCATTAAAACATCAAACATTAGAATGACCATGTTATCATTATTTAATTTATAATTAATTAAACTCATAATTATTCAAAACAAATTCTTTACTATTTAAAAAATTAGTTCAATGCAATAATTCAATTAGCTAACTCAATAATTAAATAATCACAAAAAATACTATACCTAATTAAATAATTAAATAATCCCAAGGAAACCATATTAATATCATATAATTAATTATATAATAAATTATCACAAGAAAACAATCTTAATATCATATAATTAATTCTACAATTAATTATCACAAGGAAACCATAATAAAATCACATAATTAATTAAATACTTAATTATCTTAACTTAGATAAAAAATTATCTCATAATTAATCACCAAATTAATTATCTATATTAAAATCTTAATGCACATAATTAATTCACAATTAATTATCTCAGCTATTCCAATTCAATATCTAATAATTAATTATTTGATTAATTATGTATATTACAATCTAAAAGTACACAAATAACACACAATTAATTATCATAATATTTCTCACTCAATTTAATAAGAACCACTTAACCGAAATGTGTCAACATGTAAAGAAAGAAACACATATCCTAGCTAAGAAAACAATATTACTATATTTTTAATATTTTCCTCTAACAATGAAAGCATAGAAAAACACGTTTCAGCATGTTAAATAAAATTATCAGTCTAATCACTATGTTTTTACCATTTTAAAAGTGCACCTAGATTGAGGGATTTTTTTAAAAAACATGATTTAGTAATCTAAAAAAATCATATAACACTAATAAAAAATTTGTTTCAACATTGATGTCAACATTATCAAAATTTTAAATCAACAAAAACATCATTTTTTCAATTATAGAAATGATGGGGACCCTACCCTAATGAATTGGTCAAGCCAACACATTCTAACTCAATCCAAAATCTTCTCATGTACACACACATCAACAAAAGCATGTGCGCCCTTGGAATATATCACCACACCATATAATAATAACTGGGATCCACAATTATTTTGGGGTAATTCCAACGCAAATCCAATTAATTAATCACAACTAAAACCCCTAAGTACCTAATTCAAGGTGTGTGAAACCATCTAACGCGTATATAGCCTTACCTGAGTATGGTGGAAGTGAACTGAATGAAACCGAACCACTTCACCTTCAGTGGAAATCATCGTATTAAGGACTAAAGGTACTCAATACATCTTCAGCACCACCTTGAATTTGATGTAAGGAAGAAACCAAATTATACACAATCAAAGGGTTTTGTCGTAACAGAAATCATGTGATGGAGAGCTGAAATAGCCGATTTGATTATTGAAACACATTGGAAAGGCCTTACCTCTCAGAGATAGATATCTTTCATGAAGATATCGGGAATATATAGTACCATAAAGAGGATCCAGTAAAGTTTGGGTGGCGTGCATCACCATGGGAGAGGGGGGGGGGGTCGTGCCTTGTTTCACATAGGGGGAAGAAGAGGTGCTACTCCTACCTCTATTTTTCCTATAATACTAAATAAACACTACATTAATTATGATAGTAATATAATAATAATAATAATAAATATCATAATATTTTTACTATTTAATATTAAACCTCTTTGATAAACCCGAAATCCTCTATACTCTACTTTAATTAAATTCTTTTCAACTGAATTAAATTAATAAATTCTCTAACTCATAATAATTAAATAAAAATTCCCCAAAATTAAATTTAGATAAATAAAACCCCTATTTCACATTACATAATTATATACCTCATATACATGAATTTAATTAGATAAAACCCCAATTTCAACTCAGTTAATTAAATTCATTTCAATCATGAATTTAAATAAATAAAACCTCCATTTGAAAATTTTAATTAAAACCTTTTTTGACCTCAAATTTAATTAAATAATTTAAACCTAAACTCAAAACAATGTTAATTGAACAATTTAACTCACATGGTCTAACTGAACATGCATTTTCTGTGTGTCCTCTACAAGTTACATGGTTTATCATGCACAGTTGAGTCTCACGGTTTGACTAACCGTGCGTAGCCCATGTGAATGTCAGTACCTGGTTGGGTGCTCCCGAAACCCATTGAGATAACCCGAAAATTCCCTAATACTTTACCCAAAACTAATATCAACTATTTAAGTTATCTCTACTCAAAAAACATCATCAGGAAGATTGGCGGTAAAACCTTATAGTGCAGTAAATGAAAAAGTTCAAAAACATCGTATTTATCCTCGTTCAGAAACATGGGACTCTACCAGTCTCTAGGTGGCCTTCATTGCTTTTTTGAATAGTTATTCATTATGATTCATAGTAATATATGTACCTTCTTATTACAAGACACCAGTATCGATATTTCATGTTATGATAAATAATTTGGGTTATGGGTGAGCTAACCATTGAGTTATAAAAATAAATCTACATTGTCTTTCACGTGGATAAATTTATCACCTAAAGTTTTCTTAAACATATGAAACCATAAAAATATTTTGAACCAATATTTAGTAATATCCCCATTTTACAATAATCTCTTAATGCATTGACACTAATTATCCATAGTTTTCTCTTGATGAATGAGCTCAATAAGTGATTGTGTACTCCAAAAAGAGTACCAAAATTAGATGATTCTCATCCTTCACCTAGATATTAATTTATATAAATATACACATAAAAATATATTGATTTTAAAAATATTTCAACTATTTTTTATGATATCTACTTAGATAATTATTGTTGTCATTTCACTTTTCAAGTACATAACATATATCCAAATCAAAATTTTATTGATACTCAACCAATTAACTTTGAATAAGTATGAAATCATTTTGAAAATTGAAACTAAACATTATTAATTAGTGATTCCCTTAATCATAATAGAGAAAAGATATACTATTGGAATATTTAAATCATGTACATCCACTACTATATATAATTCATACGTGGAATATTATTTTTCCAGATATAGAGCGAGCTATAAATCATAGTATGATTATTTTTTATAATAACACATCTAGATAAAATTTCCAAATCATCATAATAATCCATGTAGACATTTATATTCTCTAGAAAGGTTAATAGTGTTATTGAATATATTCTAAACATTAAATCATCAAATTATTCTTGACCATTAGGTTTTTAATAAAATGCTAATCCCATATAGGTAAGGATTTCGATGGAGATGTATTCTAAGAAAAGTATTTTATTAACAATTAATAACATCTTGATAATGCTAAGAAGCACCATATATTAAATATATTATTTGGTGGATCGTATAAAATAATAAATTTCACCTTCTGAATATTAGTAGAGATTCATTATTTTGATACAATACATCCAAATATCTTCACCTTTCAATTCTCGTTGTGACACAGTAATATTTTTTCATAAATTCATAGTTATTAATGAATGATCAAAAAATGTATAATAATACACTCATGGTATTATTTAGATTTTGAATATACTAATATAAAATACATGAAAACCATAAAAAATATTCAAGTTATTGATAAATGATATGATTCAATAAATCCATATGTAAATGTTTTCCCATAGATATTGTTGGCCACTATCTCTGACTGTAATGGTTTTAATTACCACAAATCATGTCACATATTAACTTATATCATACCTTATGTCAAAGATCTTAAATTATGTCAATGCATTATCATGATTATCGGATCATTTCAATCATATATCTATTTATGTAAGTTGAAGTCCAAATGAGCTTATAACTTATTATCTATGTTTAAATATGGGTATTAACCATCTATAAATTTTTGGAACTGTAAGATTGAAAAAACAGCTAAAAAGATATTTATATGAGTCACTTACACTAACAGACAGATGACTCACTGATAGATATATGACTCACTGATAGATACTTCAAACAGGAATATGTTCTATGTATGTGAAGTTGACACCCTCAGAAGGACATATCGTTGGATGGACACACCATTGGAAGGACTCACCAAAACAGATGACTTGCCATTGCATATGCCTCACCGATGAATAAAACCTAAAATAATTCCAAGTGACCTACCAAAACATGGTGCTTCTAACAAAATAACTAACCATCAGTTGAAACGAGTCACCGATAAATCAAATGTCTCACCAAAATAAGTAAGGACTCACCATTGACATTAGTCACCGATAGATCAACTATCTTACCAGTAGAAGGAATAAATCACTGTCGATACGAGTCACTGATAGATCAACTGTCTCATAGACAGAAGGAAAGAATCACTGTAGAAAAAAGTCATGGATTTAATGAGTACAGAACACATGGAATGACCGATATAATGACATACTGATGGGTTGAGTCACTGATAGAAACTGACACCGATAGAAGGAGACACCTACAGATGAGTCACCAATAGACTGTTAAAATATTCATTATTAATAATACTTGTTGTGGTCATATTTGTGTCATTTAATGATACAAATATATTTTATAATACATTTTAGTACTTTTATTATATAATACAAGGTCTGATGAACCTATTCACATAGAATGAACATTCTCTTTTTCGGCCCTTGAAAAAAAAAATCATTTTTTTAAAAAGAGAATATATACAAAAGTATTAGTGTGTGTGGGGATGTTCATGCATGTGAATGTGAGAGATAATAAAGTTCATTTGAAACTCTCATAAAACCACTGTCAAGTGAAGAAAAAAAGTAGAACCCATGAGTTGATCTCAATCAAGCCACACATTGAATTGAAAAACTACTTCATCATATAAATGAAGGAAAAGATCATGCCTACAGAACCATACATTCACTTGGAAGCCAAAATATGAAACTCTATTTTTCTGTGATATTTGAAAAAAGGACTCAGAATTTATCTCATGTAAATCTGAAGAGTCAATAGATTAATCTCAAGACACACATAGCCTACTAAATCCATTCCAATTTTTGTTGACCATGCTGTGTGCTTTTTACATATATTTGAGTAGTGTTTGTCTCTGTATGATAATTATACATTGTATCCTATATCAAACTGAATAATATACTATATCCATCCAATAATAACTTCTTTCATCTGTTTACTCCCCTAGATAAGTGTGGAATGCATCTTTGTGTGACCTGTTAGTTTTTACCCATGAAGAACCATGGTAGTGTTCTTGTGAACTAAATAGCCTGTTTGATTTTCTGAACTCTGATACATGGTGTGGATCAAACTAATTAATAATTTAAACTTATTTTTGGAAGGATACCACTATGTGGATATAATTATTTCACTTCTTGAGATTGAATATCTGGTTTTATTTTTACTGTGTTTTTACCATTTATTTTTACTCTATTTTGTCACATATTTCATAAAACTAAATTGAACTCTGATAATTAGTCTTAGAATGTGTTTGTTAAATTATTGACTTATTAGGTTTGTTTCAAAAGTGGTATTAATTATTACATTGATACCACCAATAACAAGAAAATATTTTGGTAAATTAATTGAATATTCATGCTCATATAAATTCACTATGTTCTTACTGGGAAACTAATTTTTAAATATTTGGGGAACATCAAATTATACATTTTTCAATAAATTTTTAATAGATACTTAATTTACCCCATATTGAGTACTATACTCTGACTAACATTTGGTATCAAAGGTTTTAGTAATTTTCTATTTTCAATTATTTTTAAAACATTTTCAAATGGGATTTTAGTTTTATTTCAAGGATCATAAAATTTCTATTAATACTAAATTGTTATCTCTTTAAAATATTGTTCTAAAATTTTAATTATTGATAATATTATGAAATGTGTTTCTTAAAAAAACCTCTATTATTTTTTGGAACAAATTATGCACAATGGAAAATTAAAATGAAAAAGATCATAGAAAGTATGGTTTTGAAATTTGGTCTTCAATTGTAGATGAATATAACATTCCTTCTACTACTATAACTACATGGGATGAACCTACTAAGACTGGTTATAAAAATAATCTCAATGATATGATTTCCTTACAATGTTCATTAGGAGTTGAAGAAATTAACATAATTTCATCATTTAAATCAACCAATGAAATTTGGGATACATTGTCTGTTTCAGATGAAGGAACTTATTATGTCAAATAAATGAGACTTAACATATATACTATTAAAAATGATAATTATAAAACAAGGACATATGGTTTTATTTTTGTCATGTATCTCAGGTTTAATGAAATTTTGAACATTGTGATTTCTCTAGGAAGAGATGTTACTCCCAAATAACAAATTATGAGGATTCACAAATGATTACCTGATAGATAGAGAGGAAAATATTTATCAATTAGAAAATCATGGAACATCAAAAAACTAAATATCAAAGAAATCATTAGAAAGTATATGATGTATGAGGAAGAGATGAATGTGAACAATGAATAATAGGATGAACCTAAGAGAAAATTTGCAGCCTTTAAAACTACTACCTCTGGGAATAAGTAAAAAGAGAAGGTTTGTGCCTTTTCTAAAAGCTCTAGTAATGATGAATCAAAATTAGATATTGATAAAGATATGGATTAGAATGCCAGAAGATTCAAAAATATCTATAGAAAGAAGTTCTTCTAGACTTCTATATATAAAGGATGATATGATAACCATGGGAACAATAAAAAGATTCGAAAAAGAAAAATATCCTAGTAGATTTTCTGCTATGAATACAACAGGATAGGACATGTCAAAGCTAGCCATCCAAAATTAAAACATAAAATGAATTATGAAAACAAATAAAATAAGTGTAAGAATTCTATTAAGGCCACCTGAAGTTTCTTTTTAGATAACTCCAATGAATTATCATCATCTCATGATGAGAAATATGACATGAAAATATCTGTTTTATGATAAACACATCGGAAGTATATTTAGACTCTCCTGCTCACAATTCCTACTAATCTAAAAAATATTGTCAGTCTGAAAATATGAAATGTGATTAACTATTTGAAAATAGGAACATTATGGAAGACACATGTAATGAACTAAAAGATAAATATAAATCATTAATAAAACAACTTTCTCTTACTGTAACTATTTAGTCTGAACTTACTACTAAAAAGGAAAAGAATTCTCAACAATAAAATGACAATAATGTATTAAAAATGTCTATCATGAAATTGAAGAATGATCAAGAAATGTTTACCTATGTTAAAAATTCTCTGAATAATATTCTTGGTAAATAGATGGCTCTTAATTACACTTCTGGTATTGGATATCAGCCTGGACAGAGAAAACTATCTAAAACACATTTTGTAACTAAATCTGGAAAATTTGTTTTTTCTATATAAAATTTAAAATTATACCCCTATTAATAGTTATGAAAAATACTTTTCTACCTATAGTTTTCTTAGACAACGTATAGTCTATTTTTTCAAATATGTTACATAATGCTTATAAGAAACCCATAATGGAAATTTTGTTACATAAGGAATGGACTACTAATTTCACTGGACTGAAAAATTTCTGGGTACCAAAATCTATTTTGTTTCCTTTTTTTGTAGGAAAACTTTTTGATGTGCTCATGTAAGAGTAAAGGGTACTTTTGCAGTTGATGTTCAAGACATGTGATAGGATACTATTCAAGCTTCAAGAATATAATCAATATTTATGGTGGATATGTCACCTTTGGAGACAATACTAAAGGAAAAATAATTGTCTTTGGCTAGATTGGCATCTCGAACTCAATTTGAATTTCTAAAGTACATTTTATTGATGGATTGAAGTATAGTTTTCATATTTTTTCACAATTATTTGATGATGGATTTCATGTTAAATTTGAAAATGATTCTTGAATTATTTTTAACTCTAATATTGAATTGTTATTTTTCTTCTTTTAGAAATAAAAAAGATATATTCTGTTAACATATATTCTTTTGTTCCTACAAATTTTACCTATTTCAGTTCATTTCATAATGTTTAATTGATTTGGAATAAGAGATTGGGACATTGTAATATACACTCTCTTAGAAATATTACTATAAATGTACTTGTTAATGATCTACCCATACTAGAGTTTTCGAACTAAAAATTATTGAATCCTTGTCAAAGGGAAATACATAATAAGAAATCATCCAAATAAATGAATGCAACTTCAACATCTCAACCTCTAGAGCTGGTTCACATGGACTTGTTTGGACCATCTCTAGTTTCTAGTTTAAATGGGAAGCACTATATTTATGTTCTTGTATATGCCTATTATATGTATTCTTGGACTTATTTCTTAGCT